>CM053609.1:3716228-3730157 GCA_028646535.1 Procyon lotor | reverse complement strand
GCCAGCTGCTCCCAGAATGGGGGCCTCTCCCTACAGCTAGAGCCGTGCTGAGGAAAGGAGATCGTAGCTGTCCATGCGTGGCGTTCCCTTCCTGAAAATCAGCATCTCCCTTTCCCATAAAGCATTTCCCTTATTGTTACAAGTGTCCAGTTGGATTCCATAGTTCCAAAATACTTGATTCTGATCATTTTGCCCCCTAGCTTACTCGTTGTTTTTGGTGGAGAGACCGACCCCAAGAGCTTCTTATGGCATTATTTTGTGGGATATCACCCCCCAATTACGATTAATATAACAGCCTCATTCAGATTAATACCAGTTTAATTTCAGTAGCATTCTAAGACTTGACTCTTATAAATTCAGTTCTGTTTCCTACTCCCTCCTTTGTGCTATATTGTCATACACATTACATCTTTGTACATCATATGCCAATCGGTACCAATTTCTTTTTTCTTTTTATTTAATTATTAAAGTAGGCTCCATGACCCAGTGTGGAGCACCAACATGGGGCTCAAACTCATGGACCCTGAGATTGAGACCCGAGCTGGGATCAAGAGGTGGACACCTAACTGATTGGGCCACCCAGGCGCCCCACTGACACCAATTTATAATGATCACTTTATCTTTTAACTCCTAGGAGAAAAAGAGTTACAAATAAAAAATGCTTTTGTTTGATAGAATGCTGTACATTCTATTTTTTTTAAGTAGTTCCTTCACTGGTGCTAATTGTTCCCGTGGATTCCTCTCTCCTGGAGAGCCCTGTCAGCCGGAAGGAGTCCTTCTAATGGGGAAGGTCTGCTACTTAAAAATTCTCTTGTGATTTTTTTGGGTGTTTGTTTTTAATCTGAGAATGTGCTAATTTTCTTCATTTTGAACAATAATTTTGCTGGATATAGAATTCTTAGTTGAGTCTTTTCTCTTCAGCTCCTTGAATACATCATCACGGTGTCTTTTGTCTTTTCCTCTGTGGTGAGAAATCAGCGGTTACTCCTCTAGAGGTTCCTTTGTACTTGAGGAATTCCCTCATCTTGGGCTCCTTTCAAGCCTGACATCTGACAGTTTGATTATGCTTTGTGTAAGTGTGGCTCTCTTTGACCTTATCCTACTTGGGTTAGTGAGGTTCTTGGACGTGTGATGTCTTTCATCAAAGCTGGGAAGGTTGCGGCCCGTATTTCTTCAGATGTCTGTGCCTGTGTCTCCTCTTCTGGGATTCACTGTACGTGGATGTTGTGCTTGACAGTGTCTGAGACGGTTTCTCACCCTTTCTCTGTCCCTCAGCCTGGGTGGTCTAAATTAATCCGCCTTCAAGTTTGGTGACTCTTCTCCCACGTCACATCTGTAGCTAAGCCATTCTAATAAATTGTTCATTTTTCAGCTTTAGAATTTTTTTTTTTTTTTTAAGGATTTCTGTCTTTTTATTGATGTTCTCTTTGGGGCAAGTCCTCAGTCTTCTACCTCCCTTTGGTTCTTTGAATATGGTGTTTTTAGGTCTTTGAACGTATTTCGGGTAATTTAGAGTCTTGGCCTAACAAATCGAATGTTTGCAGTTCCTTGGGGACTGCTTCCACTGACTGCTGTTTCTTTTCCCTTCCTGCATCTGGGCCAAACTCTCTTGCTTCTTTGCATGTCTCATGTTTTATTGACAACTGGACATAACAAGGCAGTTCTGACAGACCTGCCCCTCCCAGCCAGGGTTCTTTGTTATCATTGGTACCACTGTTTGCTGGGTGACTTCCCTGAACTAATTCTTTAAAGCCTATAATCTGTTATGTGTGGTCACGGACGTCTGCTCAGTTAGCCTAGTGGTCCCGCTAATGATCGGACAGATTTCCTTCAATGCCTGGAACCTAAGTTTCTCAGCCTTTGCTGAGGGTGCGAGGGGCATTGGCTGAGTGCCAAGGCCTCAGAGTTTCTCCAGGGCACACACATACTCCTACATTGCGTGTGGAGGTTTGAGGTTCCCAGGAGTATGCTGGAGGTTTGCAGAGGCCCCTATAAACGTCTCCCTCCCCAGTGTTCCCTTTTAAACTTCTGGTTAGCATGTTTGCCCCAGCTGTTACCACTCCCTCTGGCAGCTGTGATGTTTACAATCGCTGCGATTGCTTTCAGTAAGTGCTCCCTGGACAGAGGTGGTTTGCGCTGGCTGAGTTCTGCGGTCAGAGACCACCCTTGCACACGGGGGTTTGCAGAAAGCTGCCTGATGGGTCAGATGATGACGGCTGGGAGTGGCACTTTGCAGGAGCCTCAGTCCCGTTCACAGGCCCCCACACTGTCGGTTTGCACGGTGGGTTGCAGCCTGTTGGTTCTCAAGGCTACAGGGCAGGGGAGACGGGGGTCAGGACCCAGGTGAGATAAAATTCCGTGAAGCTTGCTGTTACCAAGATTCACTGTTTCTTCTTGGATAAATGCTCTGTGGATTCTTATAAACTGGTTAATTTCCAGTGTTCTAAAACTGATTTTGCCCATTTTTGCCCAGTGTCCTCTTTCCTTTTATGGAGGAGAGTTATTTCTAGAGGTCCTTATGCCACATTCTGGTTGATATCCCTTCTCTTCCTAGTCACTTTTTTTTTAAGGGAGAGAGAATTTTTTTTTTTAACTTTTATTTATTTGTCAGACAGGGAGAGAGTATAGGGGGAGGGACAGGAAGAGGGAGAAGCAGGCTCCCAGCTGAGCAAGAAACCCGATGTGAGACTCCATCCCAGGACCCCAGGATCATGACCCGAGCGGAATGCAGATGCTCGACTGACTGAGCCGGCCAGGCGCCCCACTTCCTAGCCACTTTTAACGCCCTTTAAATTCGTCCTCCCATGAGCAGCTTAGTTATATACTCTACTGTGGAAACTGATGCCAGCTGGCTGGCTCTTATTAAACACCTTAAAGCTGCGTGGCATATCAGCTCTTTGCGTACTTTCTTTCACTTAGTCATAAATATAAGAACCACTGATGAGTGAATGTATTAGCGCTAATAAGTGTTTTGTTTTCAGGATTGCTTATTAGAGAAGAATTTTATAGTATTTTACATTGGCTTATTATTTAGTCTCTAATGCTGATAAACTGTTGTATCATGTTAAATTGAGCCCTGTGGTTGGTTAGACATTAGTCCAAAAACCATTAAGCGAAAACAAAACCACTCCGGCGTGAGTAGTAAGCCATACCTAAGTTCAGACTGTCCCCCTGGGGCTTGCTGCCACTTTGTGATAAGGTTCAATGAAATTTATGCTGTTTACATCTTAGGTTATCACAGACTGCTGACGAGGAGCGTGGCTGAGACTCCCGTGCATAAGCAAGTGTCCAGAAGGCTCCTTCATAGACAGATCAAGGGCAGGTGAGTAACATCCTTGTCCAGCTGCTTCGTGCACCCCCTTGGCCTTGCTAATGGTCTTGTGGGCCGCTGTCCATCTCCACAAGCCTCCTGTGACTCACGTCTTAACTGTCTTGCTTATAATCAAAGAGTGTTGAGCTTTCTATAAATTCTTTGGGGGCTGGAGAACCATACAGAATGTACTTATTTGTCTCCCTTCTTTCACTTGGCATAATTATTTTGAGATTTAGCCATGGTGTTGCACGTGTCCATAGTTCATCTGAGCAGCATTCCATCAAGTGGATATTCAACTTTTTTTAAAAGATTTTATTTATTTGACAGAGAGATCACAAGTAGGCCGAGAGGCAGGCAGGGAGAGAGGGGGAAGCAGGCTCCCCACCGAGCAGAGAACCCAATGTGGGCCTCGATCCCAGGACCCTGAGATCATGACCTGAGCCGAAGGCAGAGGCTTTAACCCGCTGAGCCGCCCAAGTGCCCTGATATTCAACATTTTTAAAAACTATTCATCATTGATGGAGGGAGTCGTCATGGCTGCTGGGCAAGGCTGGCAGTCTAGGATCTCAGCTTGGCCTAATGGGTGTGGTGGGGCCACGGTTTCCATGCCAGTTAGTGTCTGAAAGTTCATCCTGCTAGGCTGCCCCTTTCCTGGTTCTTTGGCTATTGAGAACTGGCTTGAAGGGCAGTTTTTGTACCTGCTGACATACTTGGGTTGTCCATCCCCCCAGCACCCAGCCTGGGACCTATGGAGCAAAAAGGTAACTCCAGGAGCGCACTGTCCTGTCTCTCCTGGGGTCCTGAGATCCCCAGCAAGTCTGCCTCTTTTGCCACCTTTTAGTCTGTAGATCATTTTATATATAATGTCCTGGGTTTGTAGCTGCACTTCACAGGAGCGATGGGGAGCCTCAGCAAGTCTTCATCTAGACGTTATTTGTGTACAGATTTTACACATTTGTATAAGAATTTTTCACTTGTATAAGTGAAATTGGTGGGCTAGAAGGCATACATATTTCTAATTAATTTTTATATTGTAAAACTGCTTTCCAAAAAAGCGTCCTGAACATTTTACTTTGGACAGTAAAGTGTGTGAGCGTGCGTGCCAACACTGGTGTTCTCAAACCCTGTGGTCTTTGTTGCTTTGTGAGGTGAGAGGCTGTATCTCTAACGTGCATTAAGTATGAGATAATGAGTGACACTGAACAATCCTTATGCTTATTATTCCTTAAGGTCCTCTGATCCTGGTCCTGATATTGATGTTGTTGAAGAGTCCCCAGAAAAAGGAGCAGACGGTATTGCCTACATTTGTTTTGTGTTGCACACAGGGCTTGAACTCCCGACCCTGAGATCAAGACCCAGGCTGAAATCAAGAGTCAGATGCCTAACCAACTGAACTACCCAGGAGCCCCTCTTTTGTGTTGCATTTTAACTAATTTCTGTGAAAACCTTTCTGTACTTGTGACGTCTGTCGGTCAGCACATCCTAAGATATTTTATAGATGTCGTGACAGCTCCGGGTCCACAGTATAGATCAGTAAATATTTATTAGTAAATGGTTTCTTACACAGAATTTACCAAGGGCACTTCTGGAGAAATCTTTTTACACAGTAGAAATGGAACTCAGGGTAGAGGCTAACCACTGTGTAATACAAAGAGCTGTGGTGTGTTTTAAAAGTGCATGTGGGGGTCACCTCGCTGGCCCCAGGCTAAAGTGTGTGGCTCTTGATCTCGGCATTGTGAGTTCAAGCCCCGTGTTGGGTATAGAGATTACTTAGAAATAAAATCTTAAAAAAAAGTGATGCAGGGCTTTTATAAAAAAAAAAAGCTTTTTTAATGATTCAAGTAATTTGCTTATTGTAGAAAAATCAGAAAACAGAAGCAAAATTTTAAGTCATTTGGTAATCCCACCATTCAGAAATACTGTTAACATTTTAGTTTTAATAATACTCTTACAGATCCCATTTCTGTACAAATGTATAACATAAGAAAACTGCAGTTTTTAAATTTTAAAAATTTTTTACAAAAGTCACACTATACAAAGCTTTTTTTTTTTTTCCACCCAACATCGTGGTTAAAAGGCTGGCAGTTGGAGACCTCTGAGGGTGACAGTCTAGTGGCTCTTTCTGTGCTCTGTTTGGGGCCATATAGTGTACTCTTTGTTACGACACTTCAGAAGTCTCAGTCTTTGTCAAATTTCCATCTTGTATGTGGCAGTACATAAATTTTACCCATTTCATACATGGGAAAACGTAAAAAGCTTGCATTTCTCCCTGGTTACTAACTGGGATTCCGGTTTTGCAGAAGCAAGCTTGAGACGAAGTCCTCGAATCAAACAGTTGGCATTCAGCAGGACAAACTCTGGTTCCTTCTATTCTGGATCTCAGCCAAAGTCTCGAAGTGTGCAGAGAGCTCACTCATTCCAGCAAGAAAAGTCAGGTAAGATGCTGGCTCATCTGCCTTCAGAAGTCTGGACCTACTTGGCAGGAAGTTTGGGAAAAGTATAAAATTTGACATTTTTCTTGCGTAACACTGGAGCAGTAGAACAAGTGTGTCCGTTAGAGGCTCAGGGTGATGAACAATCCGTGACCTCCGTTAACATGTCCTCCCTCTGGATTCCTACAGCTGGTCATCCACACTGTCCTTTGAGGTAATTATCCATTCCACAGCAATTACCCATTATTTCCACCTCTGTTCATACTCTACACTCAAGTGTCCTAGGTAGAAGGTGATACAGGTTTGTCCTTCACGCTTTTATCCGTCACTAGTCTGGAACCTCAGACATGTGCTTTTACATTTACAAATAGTTCTACTTGTCTAAGGGCTGAAGTTAATATGCCAGCAATAATTGTAGCTTATTTAATAATTGTGGCTTAATAATATGTAGCAATAACTGTAGGCATAAGGAGGTGGGATCCCTCCCCCACTCCCAGTTGCTCCAAAAACTTGTCAGATCGTCATCGTGTATGAACTGGTATTGTATTAGTATTGGGAGGGCAGGAGCTCAGAACGACTCCCTGTTTTTAACTTGCAGGCCAAAGAGAAAATTCTCCAAACCAAAGTATTCGTTCTCCCAAGAGGCTGCTTTTTGGGGCACTGTCTGAGATGCCCAGTCCCTCAGAGAAGGGTTCGGCTCGAATTCAAAGGCCTTCAAGAAACCCACTGGGCTCTGAGATACCCACAGCTTATCAGGTATAACATTTCTGCGATGTTTAAAAAAGTGTGGTCTTGAGGGGAAAACAGAGGCACGGCCCAGAAAACCCACTGAGTACATTGGGGAAGAGAACGCAGGTGATCTGTCGCCACTACTGGCTCTTTGTGGTGGCGAGGTTGACGCAGATGAATGGTTATTGGTATGGGGGCAGCAGTCTGGCTCGGGCCCTGGGGGTCACCCACCATGTTTATCATACGCTACGTCTCTATCTTTCTGAAATGTGCAGGGATCAGTCCTCTGTCTCCCTCGCATCGCCCACCCGATCCAGTCACGCTGGACTGCTCCCTCCTCTGCGACAGTCATTCCTGCCACTTTTAGTTACAGACCAAATTTGATACCCGTTCTCTCGTGCCCACCCTGCCCCCAGAGTGATCTTTTACACTGCATCACTTTGCTTAAAGCTCTACAACTCTTCGTTCAAGCAGGCTTTTCTAGGTTTCCTAAAATGGAACCCTTGTGTTAAAAAATATTTGGAAACCCAGTAAACTGCTTAGAAGTTGGAAGAGGACTAAGTTCTAGTGCTGGGTCTGAAGACCACTGATCGCCAGGACCAGGTTGTCCTCCCCAGACAAGCACCGGCCTCCGTGGCCAGCTGCGCGCCACCCCCCCCCCCCAGGTCTGCTTCATAATTTGCTTTCCCGGCAACATCATGGCTGCACGCAGCTGCTGCTGTTCATTGTAGGCATAGAGGACTATAGAGCAAAGGCACAAGAGTTACCTCTCTCCCACCTTTGGCCTTTACCTCTGACAGCCGTTCTTAAAGACCTGACTCCCTGCTCCTATCCTGCGAGCTGGGTTCGACAGCCAGCCCACCCTTACGCTCCCACACCGTCCCGGGCATGACCCTGCCCGTGCACCACTGTTCTCTGACTGTGCCTCATTGAACGTGAAAGGCCCAGTCGGCCAGGATAATAGACAACGTTGAGATACTCAGATAAGGTTGTAGAAACGATGGTGTCTGATCTTCTCTACCTGTTGGGAGACGGTAACTGCGTTTTGCAGAAAGGGAGGGAGATTTTTGGCTGGAGAGTCTCCTCCCTGAGATGTTTCCCGTGTTGCTGTACCTTCTGTATCTGTACGTTGCACGCCCGAGCACGTGCCGAATGCCCAGACGGCAGGGGCTGTGACAGCTGGAGGCCACGTCAGGCAGAGAGATCAGAAGGAGCTGTGTTCTCGAAGAGAAAGGCAGCTGTGAGTGGTGGAGGGACACGGCATTAGAGGCAAAGCCTGGTTTAGGTGCCCTATGCACGTGAGGAAAATTTTTTTGTCCTAGACCTAAGATTAGACTTAGTGTTTGGTGCTAGAAAAAGTAGTGTTTGGTGCTAGAAAAAGTAGACAAGTGAAATCTGGATCATGGTTGGAAGTGGAAACGTGTCACTATTGGAAAGCTAGCTTATGGTCATTCTATCGGCTGCCCAGAAATCTCCCATCTGCCTTTCCCATTGCTTTAGAGATGACTAAAATGCTCGATAGAGAATATAGGTCATTACAATACTTAGGCACTGAAATAGGCATCTCTTTACAGACTCCTAAGAAGAGGAACCAGAAATCTCCAAGATCTTCTAAAGCTACACCAAGAAGGGTCCCTCATTCACCACAAACGCCACTGTGCACCCCTGAAAGGTGGCAGAAACCCCCTACAGAAGTGACTCCTGCCAGACAGGTCATTTTTAAGGAGTCCCTAAAAGACTCCTCACATAGCTGGGACTCACCATCTCAACCCAAAGTCACTCCTCGGAAAGGACACTCCCTGGCAAGAGAAGGAACGTCTCCTCTTGAAAAGAAGACACCAAGCACTCCCAGAAAGCCAGGTGGTCAGTCACCTGGATTTCTGAATTCTCCTTGGCCACCTTCACTGACTTCCAGTCCCAAAAGCACCTCCGGCCCGGCAGCCCTGAGAACGCCTCCCAGAGCAGCAGCCTCGGGGGGACGGAGGGAAACCGCTCCGGATCAAACGCACCACGGTCCCTGTGTCCCCGGGGCTTCTCAGGCAGAGGAGCTCGTGCAGAAAGGGGAGGCTAAAGCCGTCTCGGTCCCCAAGACACCGAGGAGCACCAATCTGACTCCTCCCCTGCCTCTCTCTCTAGAAAAACCTTTGACCTCTCCCTTAGGTGAGATTTCCAAGAGTCCATTTCGGGAATTGTCAATAGAATCTCCTCCCGCTGAAGAACTGGATGGGGAAGAGCCCCAGAAAGCACCCACTGGAGCCTTGAGTCTCTCCCGTCCTGTTCCCTCCACTCCCCCCGGAATCTTGCAGATCGCCCAGTCTGACCCCGGGCCCCCTCGGCCCCCTTCCAAAATTGGAAAAAGGGACAGAGATCCTCCTAACCTGGAGCCGAGCACCTCAGCTGCCCTCACAGACGCTAGAGAGAACCAGAAGGAAGTGATCCTCTCTCCTCAGCCTTCCCCAGAAAGACACAGTTACTCTGGGACGGGCTTCGGGAGCGACTGGCGTATGCCCTCTCCTCTTATCGAGAGTGACACAGACTACCTTGCTCTCCTGGACCAAGCGGAGCACCACAGCAGCGACGGCGTGCAAGGTCCCATCATGCCAGCGGAAGAAGGTGAGGCGTCCAGGACAGCGGTGGCCCAGGAGAAGCCTTCTCCATGGAACCCGGGGAGTCCTCTATCCCCTCCTCCCCGTGGGCCCGGCTCTCCCCTGACCCTGTCCTATGCCCTGCGCTGCACCGCCGACAGAAGGCAGCGCCGGGCCGCCAAGCAGCTAGAAAGTCTGCAAGCTTCAACTCTGCCTTCTAGAGCCTCTGCCAGCCCCCAGACCTATGAGGTGGAGCTGGAGATGCAAGCTTCTGGCCTGCCCAAGCTTCGAATTAAAAAGATAGACCCCAGCTGCCTGGCCGAAGCCGAGCCCCTGAGAAGGGAGGGGAGGCCCCTGGGAGAGGAGAGCGCCCTCCCCGGACTCAGCATGCCCGGGGCCAGCAAGTCCTCGGGGAAACCTGAAGCCACCTACGTGTCACCCCCCTGCATTCGCCCCTCGCACAGCACCCCTGCCAAGAGTGCGGGACAGACCTACATCTGCCAGTCCTGTACCCCCACCCGCTGCCCCTCTAGCACCCCCTCTCCGTTTCAAACAGACGTCGGTGTTCCTTGGACCCCGTCTCCCAAGCACGGCGGGAAGACCACTCCTGACACCATTAAAGACTGGCCGCGGAGAAAGAGGGCGGCGGGCGGCAGCTCTGCCGGGAGGAGCGACGGTGGCGCTGACCTTCCTACAGGCGTGTCCCTGCTCGAGCAGGAGAGAAGGGAGCGAGGTGGCCTTGAACTCGGCAGCAGCAGGACTCTCCTCTTGGGGGATTTTGAGCTGGAGGGGGTGTGCCGGCTGCCAGACCAGTCGCCTCCCAGGGACTGTGCGCCTCAGGCTGAGGAAGCCTCCCGGGGACAGTTTGGGTTGGGTTCCAGGAAGCGGCTCCTTCCGGCCAAGGACGAAGCGGAGTGTCCAGCCAAGAGAGCGTGTGAGGAGCAGAGAGGCGAGGCAGAGCTTAGCCGGAGCGCGGAGCCGTCCCCACGGGCGAGTGGGCGGCACCTGCCCTCCACGGGGGACGACGAGGTGTTCCTTCCGGGTGAGTCTTCGGCCCTGGGGTTGGCGGTGCTGGGCGAGGAGGCAGCAGGGGGCTCCCTGGTCCGGGGGTGCCTCGGGGCCGTGCTCACGCTGTGCCCTCCCGTAGCTTCCACGCCCCCGCCCGGCTGGGCGCTGCGGAGCTGCCTCTCGGCCAGTGGCCTGCAGGCTCTCACCCACTCTCCGCTGCTGTTCCAAGGGAGGACGCCTTCCTCGCAGTGTCCCGAGGCCAGAGGTAACTCGTTAAGCAAAGGTCCTGGGGACTCAGTGGATCTCACTTGGGTCTGTCGGGTGCGTCCCCGGAGTTAGGTTGGGGTTGGCAGGCGGTGGAGGAGTCGGAGGGAGTGCCCGAGTTGGGACGGCGGCCTTGGTCAGCGGGGTCCTGTGCTCTTCCCAGAGAAACTCCACGGTGTTGTTAAACAGCTTCTGGAAGCAGTGACAGGTGTGGTCGCGGGCCCCTGAGGAGCATGTGGCGGGTGGCACGCTGGCAGCCTGCAGGGGGTCACACCTCTCTGCTTAGAGGATTAGAGGGTGGCCCTTGTGCTCAGCCCCACCTGGGAAAGGACTGGCTTGCAGGTGCTCAGTGCACTACCGGGCTAGAAACGTCAAGAACTGTAGAGGAACACAGGAGGCCGTGACCTCCTGTGGCTCCCTTCCCCCGAGCCCAGGGTTTAAATCACGTACAACAGCAGATCGTACATTCCAGCTCAGGGAACTCAGACCGCAGTCCAAGCGCTGCCCGCCCTGTGCTGACGAGAGGGCGCAGAGCCTGCGAGCACAGGTCGCCCTCCCTCGGCATGAGCGCCTCGGGGCCGTGCTCTGCCACGTGCACCCTCTCCCGTCCGTCCCGTGCTCACTGCCTGCCCTCTCTGCCTCGTTCCAGACGAGGATGCGGAGGTCCTCCCCCCGGCGGCCGAGGACTCTCCTTTCAGCCGAGCATTCTCCAGGAGACGCCCCAGCAGCAGAACTTACACCCGGAAGAAGCTCATGAGTTAGGATGGAACTGGGTGGGGGACTTACGACGACACCCACTACTGAGCCTGGCCAGAGCCACTGCCTTCCCGGGACAGACCAGGTGCTCCGGCCTCCGACCATAGATGAATTCTGAGCCGGGGCCTGACTATGCTGTCCTGTGTCGCCCTGGGCCTACAGCTACCTCCCCGAGGGGGGGGTGGGGAGGCTGGGCTGGGCCCAGGTCTCTCCGCTTCCTACAAGTCCGTTCAGGGTTTTACTCTTCCTACTGGGATGCCTACATCCCAGCCCTGGCCCTTGTTGGGGGGGGTGGGGTGGGGAGGCAGACAAGGAATCCTAAGTGCAGGCTCCCCTTTCTCAGAGACCAAAGCCAGTCCGACAACCATCCCCCTCACCTGGGAAGGGGGAGAAAGGGCTCTGCACGGGGGGCTCACAAAGCTGAAGGCTGTGCCCGACAGAATGAATTTACCTTCCCTGCGTCCTAATAAAATCCTCCGGCCACACAGCGCTCAGTGCCTTTCTGTTTACACCTCGAGGCCTCAGCTTGACTCACCGTGGCCGAGCTCCGGTGGTGGTTGGTGCCACGTCTCCGAGTCAGCCCTGCAGGCCAGCCCGGCCCCAGCCTTGTCCTCCCCATGCTGGGGGAGCCGCAGCGGGCTCCCCGCTCCGGGCAGGGGTCTGACCAGCTTTCAAGCCTGTCGTGTCCTCAGATTGAATTCTCTGGTCTTGGAGGTCAAACTAAGTCAAAACTTCTATTTCTCCCTTCAGAGACATTTATTATAAAATGGTTTTACAAAACTCTAAAAATAGGTATGCTTCCCCATTCCCACCGTAAACGTAAGACTATTTGAAGCCCTACCCAGTTCCCAGGTGCCATGGACTGCTCTGGGTCCAGTGCTGGCTGAACCCCGGGAGGGGCACACACGCAGGCTTGAGGCTGGAAGTGCCTTTTGCAAACTCCCAAACCAAAAGGTGGCAATCTGGTACCTTAACTCAAAGGAAATGAGGGGCAGGAGTTTGCACATAAAAAAAAATACTGAGTCCCATTCATATGGGCCGTAGCCCGAATTTGTGGGCTCCAGTTGGGTAACACCAAGACTCCTTCCCAGAAGCAAAGGCAGGCAGCTTGACCACGCAGCGGGCTCTGCCCACAAGCCTACAGGGGGTTTTTCCTGACATCGATCATCCCCGGGCTGGCTCTGCGCAGGTCTCGCCGGGCCTTGGCCAGGGGCCCGAAATTCCAGGGCAGACCCACTTCCGCCCCAGGGAGCGCCCGGCCGGCCAGGGGCTCGGCGGCCTCCCGCTGCCGCGCCTCCTCCGCGGAGCCCTGCTCCTCCCCGCACAGGCTCGAGCGTTTCCACGTCAGCGGGAGCGGGGCCCGGACCAAGTCCCGCACCTCGTCCCGGGCGCGGGGGGCGCCGTCGGGGAGAGCCTGCGGCCGGAGCAGCTCGGGCGCGGCGGGGAGCTCCTCTTCGGTCCCCGGGGGCGGTCTGCTCTCCAGGCACAGGGCCCTCTTCTCCGCACCTGTCACTGGGAGTCAGGGCACTGTCGTCAGAGGCCGAGGTCCCCGCGCCGTGAGCACCGCGTGACCCACCCCAGAAAAGCTGACGTTACTGCGGTTTCCCAGCTCCTCCCCGCAGGCCTAAGCCTGACTCGGCCGGGCCGGAAACGGGGCGCCAGCCCGCTGGTCGGGGTGGGGCGGGGAGGGGGGGATTACCTCTGCCCGCGCCGGCAGCGCTCCAGCTCCCGAGTTTCTGCTTCAGTTCCTGGTTTAGCCACATGTGGCGGCCCAGCTCCTTCTCCAGTGCTTGAATCCGGCTCTCGTAGTGCCTCTTGCCGTCTGCCGGCCCCTCCCCGAGGTGATCTGGAGGGGACGGCCCCCAGGCCCGGAGGTGAGGGGGGCGGGGCTGGGAGGTGAGGGGGCGGGGCGGGGCGGGGGCGGGGCCCTCACCTCGGTTCTGCTGGAGCAGCAGCTGCACGCTCTGTTCGTGCTCCTTCTGCTGCAGGGTCAGCTGGCGGTCCATCTCCAGGCGCTGCCGCTCCAGCGCCACCTCCAGCCAGTAGACCAGCCTCTGTTGCTCCTCCAGCTGCATCTCCAGCTCGGAGAAGGCAATCTGCTGCTGGTGCTGCTCCTCCCGGAGCGTCACGACCTGTCCCAAACCCAGACACGCTCGGCCCCACCCCGCCGGCGGTTCCCTTCCTATATGGTCCCGCCTCGGGGTAGGGGGCAGCCAGGATTCGGCCAACTCGCCACTGCAGGGCCACAATGGAGTCACCAGGAAATCTCCAGAGGGTCCTGCTGAGCCAAGACCTCAGACACCTCAACAGTGTTCTAGGCAGTGATGGCCCAGTGACAAGAGTCCACACTCAAGATGGAGCTTACTTTCTGTCCCTGCCTCAAGCTCGTCACATGCTCCTGAGCACCCAGGCAGAGCCTCGAGTGGTGGGACCTTGCTGCGGCCAGGATTTCTCAACCCTGTCACTCCTGGCATCGTAGGCAGAAAATCTGGTTGCGAGGGCCTGTCCCGTGGGCTGTAGGAGTCTTAGCGGCATCCCTCGGCCCACCCCTGCTGCGGTGTGACCAGAAGCATCTCCTGACATGTGTCCCCTGGGGGCAGAACCCTCCCTGCTGAGAACCACTGATCCAGGTACACCGGGTACGCGGGAGGGGACAATGGACGGGGACGAAGTGAAGAGAGCACTGGGTCTTACTTTCACTAAGAAAGGTTTTAAAAAGTTCAGTCTGAGGCAGCCCTGGAGACTGGAGTCAGCCCTGATTCTGTCACCGCACTTGGGAGGAAACAGGGCCTTCTCTGCAGCTGCCATTGGACGTCCCGTCACCGCCCCCCCCCCCCCCCCC
>CM053609.1:3689534-3715728 GCA_028646535.1 Procyon lotor | reverse complement strand
TCCCCATCTCTGCCCACCCTCTCAGAAGGCCGCCCTGGCTAACTCCCTCCTCCGCCGGGACGCCCAGCTCAGTTTCCCCTCAAGGAAGCCTGCCCCCCACCTGCAGTTTGTACTGCTCCATGGCGTCCTCCAGCGCCGCCAGAAAGTCTCGGTTCTCCTCCTCCAGCCGGGCTACCTGGCTCTGCAGGGCAAGGAGCTGCACTGCCCCGTCCTCGTCCTACGGGGCAAGAAGAGAGGCTTCAGGGGCACAAGCTGGCAGGCCACGCCTGCCTGTCTCTGGGACACCCCGCCCTCCCTCTGCCCTGCCAGGGGCTCCCCTAGTCCACCTTGCTACTCCCCTGCAAGTCCTGCCTGCAATCGGGGCTCCAGAGCCCACCCTGCCAGCGGTTCCCTCTGCAAGCTATTTGGGCCATCTGTTGTCATTAATCATACTTTTATTGACAATAATAACATCACCACTATCACTAGGAACAACCTACTGAGGCTCCACAGCATGCTGGGCTGGGCCTCTGATGCCCCTTCAGCCCTTACAACATCCCCAGAAGGTAGATAGCAATGTTAGCCCCATTTCACAGATTGAGACCCTGAGGCTTGGGGAGGGGTAGGAATGTGATCGAGGTGATCGGCAGAAGTGCCTCTGAATCGGGAATGGGCTCTGCCGATGGACACGGGTTAGGGGCACGGCTGGCTGCACGAAGACCTCCTCCTTCCCCGTTCCCTCCCTCCCCGGGGCCACACCTGGCCCTTGGCCACCGTCGGGCCGCCAGGTCCCTGCGTGGCCTGCTCCTCGGCGGAGGAGCTCTCGATGCCGCTGTCGGGCCCGGAAGCGGAGCTCAGGGCGCTGCGCTCGCCCTCGACGGCGCACAGCCAGTCGCGCACCTTGCGGGCCGCTGCGCCGGGCAGCCCGGGCTCGGCCTGCAGCTCGCGCAGGAGGCTGTAGGCGGCGTCCGTGCGGGCCCGGTAGCGCGCGCACTCGGCGCCCAAGCGCGCGGCGGCGGCGGCGGCGGCGGCGGCGGCAGGGACCGGGGCGTTGGCGGGGCCGGGGGCGCGCCGGCCGCGGTGGATGATGCGCGTCTCCGAGCGGTGGCGCGGGGGCCCCCGCGCGCCGGCCGCCGCCTCCTCGGGGGCGCGCTCGGTTTCGGGCCGCCAGTTGACCGTGGCGCGGTTGCGGATGTTCTGGGCGCGGCTGGCGTAGTTGAGGGTGTTGAGGGTCTCGTCGAAGTCGGACGAGGAGGGGCTGACGCAGGCGATCATCACCGTCTTGGCGTTCCCGCCCAGCGAGTCTTTGAGGATCCTGAGGACGCCAGGTGGGGTGCGTTAGAGGCCCCCGCGGGCCGGCAGCTCCGACTGGTAGGCGGGGTGCCACGAAAGCCAGACGGAACCCATGCCCTACTCGCCTCCCTCCCCTTCCCCCATCAGCAGCCGGAGAGGCTCCCCTGCTCGCGTGGGCCTGGGCCGCAGGGCCCTCACCGGGTGATCTTGGAGTCCCGGTAGGGGATGTGGCTGCCGCGGCGCTGGGAGTCGCCCAGGGCGCTGATGACGTTGCCCAGCGCCAGGAGGCTGCTGTTGATCTGGATGCTCTCCTTGAGCCGCTCGCCTGTGCTGCCCGTCTTGAGCACCCTCTCCGAGCCTGCCAGGTCCACGAAGTGGAACTTGGAGACCAGCAGCTGGCCCGCGGTGGGTCGGGGTAGGCGGCTGGGGGCGCGCCCCCGCTGCTCCAGGGTCACGGTGAAGACCGTGTGTGAGCGGCTGGACAGACGGTTGAGGTGTGTGGCCCCCGTGTGCCGCGCCGCGTTGCCCATCTCCAGGAGGCTCAGCACCTCGTCCAGGCCCTCCACGTCCACCTCCTTCACGCCACACAGCACTGCGGGCACGGAAGGCGGTGAGCCCAGGGCAGGGGCTGCCCAGGACTGACCGGCCAGGAGGGCAGACAGGGCAGGGCTGGCCGTCTACAGCTTTTCCCCCGCTCAGGTGCCCCTTCCGCATGCACGGGACACCGAGAGGGGGGCTCCTGCCCATCCTGGCTCGGACAGAGGGGCTCAGCTTGCCCCAAGTCCACCTCGATGCCTTGCATTCTGGGTATATTCAGAAGTATATACTGAACTCAGGGTAGACAGGAGACAGGAAGGCAAAACGTTCCAGAGCTTGGGTTCCCCAATTAGAAGGTACCCCTCCCAGATAGGTGAACCGCCCCTCAGCAGGAGAAGCCCCACTCCCAGCAGTGGAGGCCGGGGGAGTTCCTCACCAACATTTCCCCTGTCATCCTCCCGAAGCTGGATGTCTCGGCTGGCAGTGCCCACCTCCAGCAGGTCTCGGAACTCCTCCTTATACACTTCCAGGTAGGACACGTGCACGAGACAGTCCAGCAGGTCATTCTCATCGATCAGCTTGAAGGCTTCAGCCATGGCCCGTGGGATGATGCCCTGCTCATCCTCGTGAAGGGAAGCTGGGGACACACCACAGAGCCTCCAGCTACCATGCCTTCAGCCAGACAAGGCTCAAGGCCCCGAGGCCCCTGACGGCTACCAGGCTCCAGGGCTCCAGCATGAAGAGAGCAGCAGAAGCCAGGATGGCTGGGTAGTCTGAGCCACCCATGCTCCAGGGTGGTCAGGCAGAAAAAGAATTTTTCTCAACCTCTCAAGGTACCACCAACCCCTTTTATGATGTAAGCATCCCCTCCACTACATCCCTGCTCAATCATCAGATACTCCTGGCTTGATTACTCCCTCGGACAGGGAGCTCATTACCATAGTCTATGCTCAGTTATCTAAAGGATCTCCTACATTTATCCCAAGGAAGTAATAAGAGGCTCTTCAGGGCAGCACGCTTCATAACTCAAAAAAAAAAAAAAAAAAAGCAAATGTCCTAAGATCCAAGAGGGGATCTGATTAAATAAATTATATATACCACAGAATGCCATAGAATGCCAAGCTACCATTAAAAAATTAGCTTGAAGAATATTTAATGATACAGAGAAATGTTTATGATAGGTTGTTAAGAAAAGAAAAACAGGGCGACTGGGTGGCTCAGTCGTTAAGTGTCTGCCTTCGGCTCGGGTCATGATGCCAGGGTCCTGGGGTCGAGTCCTAAATCAGGCTCCCTGCTCTGCAGGAGAGCCTGCTTCTCCCTCTCCCACTCCCCACCCACCACTGCCTCTCTCTCTCTCTCTCTGTCAAATAAATAAATAAAATCTTAAGAAAACAAAGAAAAACAGGATATAAAAGAATGGGTATAATATAATGGGGATAATATAATCCCATTTTTAAAAGGCAAAATAATTTCTTGATAGGAAAAAACTGGAATGCTAACAGGGTGAGTGACTGCTGAAAAGCGATCATCAAGTAAGTTGGTTTTTGTGTGTGTGTGTGTGCTTGTGTTTTCCTGTATTTTCCTAATTTTCCATGACAGACTTTTATAACCTTTTATAACCTAAGAGAAAGCAGTATGTGCTACTTAAAATGGGGGCAGTTCCTTCAAGTGGCCGAAAGCATTTCACTCAAGAGTCTCCTCCTGAGCCCCCCTGAACTGCCTGTTCCCTCACTGGGTGGCTGGCAAAGCACGGCTCTCCCAGGACCGTCCCCATTCCAACGACTCTGACCCGAACATGGATTCCTGACCCCTGGCAGCCATCCCAACCTCCAGAGACAAGCCCACTTGTCTTGCCTGTCCTCCCACTGAGATCACCAGAACCACACAGGGAGGACTCATTTCTGTGGAGCTGAAAGGCCCCCCACCACCTCCAAGGACTCTGCCGGCATGGCTGGGCCCACCCTGGGTGGCAGATCTGAGGGGGAAACCTGCTCTCCATCCCCCAGCACTCCCACCTTCGACAGGGAATGGCAGAGGCCCCTCGACACGGGCCTGGGGCCTCCATCACGGTCACTCACCCACGCTGGCCTCCCCCATGGTATACGTCTTCCCGGAGCCTGTCTGGCCGTAGGCAAAGACGGTGGCATTGAAGCCCTCAAAGAAAGCCTCGAGGAGGGGCTGCACACAGGCCTGGTACACGGCCTCCTGCCCGGCGTCCTCATCCAGCACCACGTGGAAGCCAAAGTGGCGATCTCGACCGAGGGTCACGCGGCTCTGCTCGGGCTCTACCCTCAGGCAGCTCTGGTGCCCGTGCAGCAGCTCCTTGGGCAGCAGCGGGCGGACACGCAGGCCCACCCTCACTGGGGCCTCCTCGGGCCCTGGCAGCCTCTGGGTCTCCAGCCCCATGGTGCGGGAGGGCTCCTCCGGGCCCTGGAGAGAGAGGAAGAGGCCCCTCCCGTCAGCACCTGTGCTCCAGGGGCTGGACCCCCCCTCAGCCCCCGCCCCCGCAGGTGACGGGGAGCCGGATCCTGGGGCTCCTGAACCCCGAGAGACAGGAGGGAGGTGATTAAAGCTCAGAACGTCCTCCGCGCCAGCCTGGAGCCCAAACACTGCGAGGACCACCACGCTCCCAAACGGTAACCCCTCATGGCTCCCGTCACCGGCAAAATAGGTCCTGACTCCTCCACCTGACTCCCACGGGCTTCTTTGTTCCAGCTGTACCCTTCCCTCGGGACCCCATCTCCCAGACCACACACACCCCCCACAACCCCCACAGCCACATCGGGGAACTCCCTTCCCTACCACCCTCTGGAGTCTCCATAATCTCTGCCTTGGTCAACTCACAGCCCCTGCTCCATCTTCTTCAAAACAGTCGGATCCTTCGAGACCAAGATCCCACCACCAGATCTGCCAATTCCATCTCCGAAATATTTCTCGAGTTCACCTACCGCCCCCCCATCCTATTGCCAAAGCCTGGGTCCTGGCCACTGATATCTTCACCAGCTTCCTCACTGCTCCCAGTCTCCCTGCACCCTCTGCCAGGGCGACTAAGGGCATCTTTCAAAATTGCAAATGCAGTCCTGTTACCCTCCTGCTTAAACTTTCCCAAGAGGCTCCCCACTGCCCTTGATAAAACTTTAACAGCCCTACCTACCTTGTCTACTCACCTCCTGCACCCCACCTTTGCTGACCTTTCTCTGAAACACACTCCCATCTCTCAGGGCTTAGGCTGGCCCGGTCTTGCTCAGGGAGCCAGGGAAGCGCCTCTGCTCCAGGACCCCAGCGCTACACATATACACACACACACACACCCCAGCACTCAGGGAGCCAGGGAAGTGCCTCTGCTCCAGGACCCCAGCACTCCACACACACACACACACACCCAGGACCCCAGCACTCCACACACACACCCAGGACCCCAGCACTCCACACACACACACACACCCAGGACCCCAGCACTCCACACACACACACACACCCAGGACCCCAGCACTACACACACACACACCCAGAACCCCAGCACTACACACACACACACACACACACACACACACACACACAGCGCCCAATGATGCTCCCACCAGCCACTGCCACTCCGTTGCAGACGGAACTACGAGGCAGGGACCCTGCTGTCCCGCTCCATGCTGTCACCTCCAGCTCCCAGCACAAGGTCGGACGTTTAGTAGCTGCCCAACGGCGATGATGAAACTGCATCCAGAAAACTTTCCCGGTCCCCGCTCTCTTCTTGTCGCAGTCCACACCGCCCCCTACCCACCGGGCCCACAGCGCTCGATTTGTCACTAATTTCTCTCAACACAGGTAACGGTTCGCTCGTTCCCTCAGTCACCCAGGCCCTGCTGGGTGCCGGGCCCTGGGGACACAGCGGTAACTACGGCGCAGTGCGGTGGGCGCCTCCGCGCGCCCCGCACCCTGAGCTCTTCCAGCGCGGCGCACGCAAGGCGCCGGGACGACTCCGCCGGTGCGGTCCGGCGCTGGAGGAGGCGGGCACCGGACACGAGCTCCCGGAGTTCGGAAAAGGGATTATAAATGCGGACGCGACCCTCGCAGCGTCGGGCTCGCTCCTCCCGGCCAGGCCCGGGATGCTGGCCTCAGGCCCCCGACTTAGGGAAGGGGGTGCTCCCGCCCGCCCGGGAAGGGGCCTCCAGGAGGCTGGTACGCAGGACGGGGGCTCCTCGCGCTCGGTCAGGGCTCCCCAGGTGCCGGCTCCCACCGCCGCCCGGCCCAGGCCTCCTCGGGGAGGGGGCGAGCGCGCGCCTCCCCCCACCCACCCGGTCCTCGACCTCCACCCCTCCCAGGCCCACACCCACCTGCTTGGGTTGGAGCACGGTCCCCCCCGCGGTGCAGTCAGGCTCCGAGCCTCTGCGCGGCGCGCTCCGATGCCGTCATCGGGACCCCCGCCCCCCAAAACATCCCGCCCCTCACCCGCAACTCCGCCCGCCTGGGCGCTCGGGGGCGGAGGCGCGAGCCGGGCGGCGCCGCAGAGTCTGTCCGCAGACAGGGCGGGGCCGGGGCTGGAGTGGCGGGGGGCGGGGGGGTTATTGGGCGGGGCCTTGTCCTAGGGGGCGGAGCCACACATCCCGCGGGGGCGCCCCCAGCGCAGTCCCGGGCTGCAGGCCCCGCGCTCTGATTCCCGCACAGACTTGCGGGATTCTGGGGGCACGCCGCCCACCACGGGCCAGCTGGTGTCGGAGCTGGAGAAGCCCACCTGCTCAAGGAGCGGGGCACCTAAATCTTACAATGCAAGTTGCAACAGGTGAGAAGACGAAAACTAGGAGACTTTTCGCTCCGCGAGGGGAGGTTGGATTTTCCAACTCTAGACTCTGAGTAACAGTGGACGAAAAATAAGCTATTTGTTCATTAATTCATTCGTTCAGGTGCACACGTTCTCTCTTCCAGCCACTGGACCCCTGTGTGGCATCGCAGCACTCCCTATGCCCCCTCAAAGCTCAGCAAATCTCTCCCTTCCCCAAACTCAGGAAGCCCCGCCCCACCCCACCCCATTCCGCTTTTCTCTGTAAAGCTGGAAGGATCCATCCCCCAGGAGATTTTCGAGATTGGACCGGGGGCCCACTCCACCCTGTGTGAACGGGCCCCGGCTGCACCCTCTGCACTCACACGAGAAAGAGTCGTCGCTGCGCCCCTTTTCCGCCAAGACCCAGATTGACCCAGGAGGAGGATGACTGAAGCCCCCGGGAAGCTGGCATGCCAGACAGAGCAGGATGGAGTCTGCCCCTGGGGGAGCCTCACCAGGGCAGGCTCTGACAAGGCCTGGCCCCAGGGTGCTGGCTTGGAAACCCCCAGTTTAGAATGAGCAGGGGAACCTCCCTGGTCTATTGGTAGACTGCACGGCCACCCAGCCTTTGGTTCCTGGAGGGACAAGTGCCTCGGAAAGAGGCCACTGGGAGGTGAGGTTGTAGATTTCTCAGCCAACCTCTCCAGTCAGGGAGGTTACTCTGGGTGAACAGCTAGTGGGAACCTTGCAGAGGTATTCATCCTGCATCTACCTGGGCCGGTGCTGCCCAAGGGACTGCCCCCACACATCGCTTCCAGTGTGCCCCCCACCGTCCACGCCAGCACTCCAGCCATCCTCGTCTCCTCTCATCCTGTCTGCCACTGAGCCCTGACTGCCCCTCCCCATAGCTTCCCGTGCAGGCAAAGCTCTTTGTCCCCTACACCCTGGCCGCCCAAGCCACAATCGGGGCCACTGTAGAGCCTCATCTGGGCCACTGCAGAGCCTCTTCACTGGTCTCCCCCCGCCCTGTCCCTGTAACACACGACAATTAAAAGAATAATAATAAAGAGCACAACGTAAGAAGAAGGCAGGTAAGCACGGTCAATGTCTGGGATGGTACCCTTCCAACTATCTTATGCTCTGTGTGTCTTAGTCCATTCAGGCTGATACAACAAAGTGTCAGATGCCCAGACTGGGCAGTTTGTAAACAGCAAACATTTATTTCTCAAGTTCTGGGGGCTGGAAAGTCCAAGATCATGGCACTGGAAGATTCAATGTCAGATAAGGGCACACTCCCTGGATGTCCCAGAGGGCCCGCCCGTATCACAGTGTGCTCACATGGCAGAAGAGACAAGCTGGCTCTCTGAGGTCTCTTCTATATGGACATTGACCCCATCCAGGAGGGCTCCATCTCATGACCTCATTGCCTCCCAAAGGCCCCACCTTGAGGGTTAGGATTTCAATGTATGAACCCGCAGGAGGACACAAACATTCAGACCACAGCCCTACAATATATGAGCACATACATATATATTACACACTGGTATAATACACACATTATCCCTTGTCCATTGTACCTACTACACCGGGAGGTCCTTGAAAGGAATGTGCCTTATTTACCCCTGTGACTCTTTCCCTTGGCCCGCAGCCTGGCACCGTCACTCTATAGTGGTTTTTAGTAAAAGTTATTGAAGAAAGGAAGGAAAACCTTTTTGCATTAGCAGAAATATGGATACAGATCATCATGGCTCATGTTTTCATACGGTAGGCACAAAATGACAGAAAGGCACTTGGGACATATCTGGAGAATCAAGAAGCATCCCCTTGATGGCATCTTATCCTTTAGAAGTCAAGGCCCACATCCTGTCCTCAGCTCAGAGTCCCAGCTTCGGTCACCTCTGTTTTGCACTCTTGGTCCTGAGCCCTCCCCCACAACAAAAACCAGTAGAAATGTCTATCTCCCCCCACCGAAAAAATGTTTCCTCATTTCTAAGACTCACATTTTCTCATGCTGTAACATTTGTGAAATGGAGTTGCGTCTTATAGTCATTGCCAGGGGAAACTTGGCACCGGAAGAGGTGATGGGGATATCCACCTGCCGCCTTAAGGAGATGGTGTCTTCACTTCCATGACGCCTGATGGACTGGTGGCCCTGGGAGCACCATGCATGGTTGAATGTTAATTAAAATCTAGAAACATATTTGTCACACTAAATGTCATCAGAACTCTGATGTAGTAGCCAAATTTAATTTATTATGTATACACAAGATTGCCTTTCATAGGCAGTGTAATTAAAGAGTCTAGAGGTTGCCAAGTCTCTCTGGATAGATCTGTATTAGGAAGGCCTCAGCTTCAAGGAACACAAATCATGGCTCGAAGTGGCTTGAACGATAAGACTGTGCATTATCTCAGCTGAAAGACAAGAGGGAGGAGGTTCTAGGGCAGGTTGAGCCAGAGGACCCGGCTTGTGCCTTTCTCGGGCCATCACCTCCCACTATAAAACATCCAGAGGAAGAAGAGAGCACTGTATCATGTGGCACTCTTGGGATCAAAGGAACTTTTCCTGGGAGCCCTAAGAGCAGCTTTCCCTCACATCTCTTGTACCACATGGCTTAGGGCTGCCCCATGGAAAGTAACCACTGTCAAAAGGGCACAATGACTATGATGGCTTAGAATATGCACATGAGACGGGTCTGCATGCTGTTGGGAAATGTGATGGTTCATTTTCTGTATCCACTTGACTGGGCCATGGTGTGTCAAACATTATGCTAGATGTCTCTGTGAGTGTGTTTTTGGGTGAGAGTAACATATAAATTGGTGAACTTTGAGTAAAGCAGATTGCCCTCCCCAAGGTAGGTGGGCCTCATCCAATCAGGTGAAGGCCTGAACAGAACCAAAAGGCTGACCCTGCCCCAAATAAGAGTTTTCCTGCCTGACTTTCCTGGAACCAAGACCTTGGGTTTTATCCTGCCTTCAGACTCAAAGTGAGTATTGGCTCTTCCTGGGTCTTGAGCCTGCCAGACTTTGGACTGGACTGAACTAGAGCTACACCAACAGTTCGCCTAGTTCTCAGGCCTTCAGGCTTGCACTAGAACCAAAACACTGGCTCTCCTGGGTTTCCAGCTTGCTGCCTCACCCTGTAACTCTGAGGACTTGCCAGCTGCTGTAACTGTGAGTTAATTCCTTGTAATGAATCTCTCTGTATCTACCTCTACATCTTTATATCTATATCTATATCATCTATATCTATATCTATCTATACCTCCTATTGATACATATTTGTGTACTTCCTGTTGGGTTTGTTTCTCTGGAGAACCCTGCCCAAGACAGGAAATCATCCACAACTGCATCCTAGAATTTTCAAAAATAAGAGAGGCTGGTCAATTATTCACGTATCATGAAGGATCCTCGTTCAGCTCTCAAGCATCTATCTGTCGGAAGCTGCCACACTTCTGGGATATAGAATTCAATTAAGGAAAAAAAATAATTCAATTATTATAATAATATTAATTAATTAATTATAATATTATTAATATTATATTATATATTATATAATATATATTATATATATAATATATATTATATAATTATATATATAATTATATATATAATAATATATATAATATAATTATATATAATTATATTATATATATTATATAATATAATTATATATAATATATAATTATATAATATAATTAATTAATTATAATAATATTAATATAATAATAATAATTATTATTATTATTAGTCTCCTTAAGAGACTAAAAATTCACCCATTTGGGAAAAGTTGGTGCAACCCCAGTGTTCTCTGACATGCTGTAGAAAAAAAAAAAGACATTGTTGGTCCCAAATATTCTAAAGCAGCTGGAGTCCGGAGCTGCGATGATATGGAGGATGCTTACCATAGCGGTCAAAACAACTCATTTAGACTTGGAGTGTGAAAAAGCTGGAAATGAAACTTGGATCTTCATGCATATAAATGTAACAAAAGCTGGTGATAGTTGGCGAAACCTCATATTTAAGAGAAGGAGATACAATGATAATTATAGTTATTAAGCTTAGAGAAAATTAAATTAAAACTTTTTTGTTATAATACAATTTTGAGAGAACTTTGTGATGTTATCGTTCACTGGAACCATCAATGTGTATTCATGGCTTTGGAAAGAAATATCTTTTTTCTCACTCGTACTAGTGGTGGCGCGATGTTTCTTTGTCTATTGCCAATATGCACACGGAACAATCAAGTGTGCATACCCCAGTGTTCAAACTGTAGGCTCTATCACTATCCCCTAGAAAAGGCAGCTGATTCCAGGGGCATCTGGGTGGTTCAGTCACTTGAGCAAGTGACTCTTGATTTTTTTTTTTTTAAAGATTTATTTATTTACTTATTTGACAGAGAGAGAGAGAGATACAAGTAGGCAGAGAGAGAGGGAGAGGCAGGCTCCCTGCTGAGCAGAGAGCCCGATGCGGGGCTCCATCCCAGGACCCTGAGATCATGACCTGAGCCAAAGGCAGATGCTTAACTGACTGAGACACCCAGACACACCTGCCTCTTGATTTTGGCTTGGGTCATGATCTGAGTCATGGGACGGAGCCCCCAGGTGGGCTCCACGCTCAGTGGGGAGTCTACTTGAGATTCTCTCCCTCTACACCACGCACCCCCTATGCTCACGCACATGCATGCTCTCTCTCTAAGATAAATTTAAAAATCTCTTGAAAAAAGAAGTAACCGATTCCACATATTAGGTCAAGAACTGGGATGATTTTTTTGTGATCGGAAAACTCAGATACTTTTAAAATGTCTGCTGTACACCTGAAAGGAAAAAGTTATAATTATATAGTTATAGTTAATTGAAACAAATCAAGTCTGTGAAAATTTCTCTTGAAATGTTGACAAGCTGGTTTTATTATTTAAATGGAAAAGCCCCGAGCCAGCCATTGTAAAGACACTCTCAAGAAGGGCCAGAGGTGGGGATGGAAGCCCCTGCCCAACCAGGTACGAAAACATCTTTTAAACTACTATAATTTGGGGGCACCCGGGTGGCTCAGTCATTAAGCATCAGCCTTCGGCTCAGGTCATGATCCCAGGATCTATCCTGGGATAGAGCCCCACATAGGGCTCCCTGCTCAGCGGGGAGGCTTCTCCTTCTCCCACTCCCCCTGCTTGTGTTCTCTCTTGCGCTGTGTCTCTGATGTCAAATAAATAAATCAAATCTTAAAAAAAAAAAAAAAACTACTGTAATTCAGATGATGTGCTCATGCCACAGGAATAGACACAGGCAGCACATGTGGAAACTTGGTCTGACGACATGGCTGACAGGACAGACAGGTCAGGTGAAGCCCGGCTAGTGCACACATGAGGCCCGACCCGGTCTCTTAGCTCCACCTGAATGCGAGAAAACATCATTCAGCCCCCAGACAGCAGCAGGTCAGAAGCTCCCAGCTGACTCCCAAGAGGCACTCGTAACCTTCCCACAGAGTACACTTCTGCTGAGGAGAGACGAAAAACGCAAGAAATTAGGAAACATGTACAGGACAATCAGTTTTCCATGTGGAAGAAAGAAACTGGCTCCCTACTTCGACCACAGAGAAAAATTAATTAAACGCAAAAAAGCAAAACTGTGGAAAAATTCAAAGAAAATACAGGGGGATATCTTCATTACCTCATGGTAGGCAAGAGTTTTTAACACATAACTCAAAATTGCAGAATATAAAGGAAAAGAATTACAATTTTGATTACAATGGAAAGTATTTGTTCAATGAAAGCAACCACAAGGAGAATGGAAAGTTAGGCCACAAACTGGAAGAAGATATTTGTGACACCTACAGCTGATAAAGGGTTAATATCCAGGAAATATGGAAAAAAAAAAAAACCAAAAACCTCTAAAAATCAGTAAGAAAAACTGAAACAAAATAGGTTGTTCAATGTATGTCAACTATACTTTGATTTTCTAATTTTTAATTTTTTAAAGACTTTGAGAGAGAGAGAGAACGAGAGGGAGGAGGGGTAGAGGGGTAGGCAGATTCCCCACTGAGCAGGAAGTCCGAAGTAGGGCCCGATCCCAGGACCCTGAGATCATGACCTGAGCTGAAGGCAGATGTTTAACCAAAGGAGCCACCAGGTGCTCTATACTTTGATTTTTTATTTTCAGAAAAATTTCTCAAAACTTTTGACAGACACTTCACAGAAGGAATATGTCTCAAATATTCAAGAAACACAATAAACAATGTTCAACATCTTTGCTAATCAGGGACTTAAATCCACAATAAGATACTATTTTATCCATTCCAGATTTGTAAAAATGAGAAAACTAGACAATATCAAATGTTGGTGAGAACGTTGAGTAAGAGGACCCATATGCAGTTGACTCTGGAGCAGTGGGGGAGGTTAGAGGCGCCCACCCCCCTGCGAAGTTGGAAATCCGTAAGTTTTGACTCCCCATAAACCGAACTACTGTGGCCCAGAAGACTTACCAATAACATAATCAGTTGACATATATTTTGTATGCTATATGTCTGATACACTGTATTCTTATAATAAAGTAAGCTAGAGAAAAGAAAATGTTATTAAGAAGGTCATAAGGAAGAGAAGATACATTTACAGTACTGGACTGTATTTATATAAAAAAAAAAATTCATGTGTCTGTGGACCTTCAAGAGTCAAGTGTATTTCTGGTGAGAATGCAAATCAGGTCAACCTCGCCTGGAGGATAATTTGGCAATATCTAGGGAACAATACACACACTTTATGATTTAGCAATCCCACTCCTAGGGACTAGCAGTCCTAGTCCCCAGGAAACTCATAAGAATGTTCACTGCCAGAATTATGGAATAGTAGACATACGGAGGGGAGGCTGGCTGGCTCAGTTGTAGAGCATGTGATTCTTGATCTGAGTCATGAGTTCAAGCCCCACATTGGACATTGAGCCTACTTTAAAAAAAATATGGAAACAACCCAAAAGTCTGTTGACAGGAAAGTAGTGTGGCATAGATTTCAAGTTGCCCCCTACCCCCAGGATCCACTTCCCATCCTTTTAAGACCTCTGATGTAGGGGCGCCTGGGTGGCTCAGTGGGTTGAGCTTCTGCCTTCGGTTCAGGTCATGATCTCAGGGTCCTGGGATCGAGCCCTGCATCAGGCTCTCTGCTTAGCGGGGAGCCTGCTTCCCCTCTCCCTCTGTCTGCCTCTCTGCCTACTTGTGCTCTCTTTCTCTCTGTCAAATAAATAAATAAAATCTTAAAAAAAAAAAAAACAAAAAACACAAAAAACCTCTGATGTTTAGTTAGGTGCATAGCCACTCTCGATAAAGACTGTATTTCTCAGCCTCCTCTTCTGCTAGATGTGGCCATGTGACTAAATTTTGTCCAGTTAGTTATAAGCAGAAGTAATGTGTATCATTTCTCCTTCCGCCTTGTCTCCTCTCTGTGGCTGGAAAATGGAGTTGATGGCTGGGCTAGAGCAGCCATTTTGCCTGTGAGGTGACTTGAGGAAAGAAAATCACTTGCAGCAGAACAATAAGATAGAAAAAGCCTGGATTCCTCTCACTGTGGAGTGCTACCCCAGTTCTGGACCACTCATCTCTGGCTTTCACATGAGAGAGAAATAAATTATCATATTTAAACCACTGTGTGCTGGTTTCTATTAATGTTCAGCAAATATCTGCTCCTCTCCCTCTTCCCCTTCCCCATTGGCAGGGACTTGGCCATATGACACGCTTTGGCCAGGAATCTGTGGAGACAGGATGCAAGCAGAAGGCTGTGATTTGTTGTGGGAGAGCACGCTCCAGATAGCCACTGACTCTTACCTTGGATCCTTGAAATAGTAGTATACCCGGAGCAGATCTGAACCCATGCACAGCCTGAAGCCAAGTTCTGATGATCCACAGGCCAGAATGGAGCCACTATGAGTGCCACAGCGGTGAGCTGAACCCAGTTGACCTGCTGACCCACAAACATAAGAGTAAATGCATGTTGTCGTAGCCACAATCTGTAGGATATTTGTTATGCAGCAATATTATAGCAAAGGCTGACTAATACACATTGTTATTTAGGGCTTTCTATCTCTCAAAACGGAATCAATTCTGGTACGAAGGACAAAATTAATATACTTGTTATTAATATACTAATTTTACACATGTATTAAATATAAAACATATTTGTCCTAGTCCATTTGGGCTGCTATCATCAAATAGCACAGACTGGGTAGCTTATACACAGTGGGGTTTATTTCTTACAGTTCTGGAGGCTGGGAAGTCCAAGATCATAGTGCCAGCATGGTCATGTTCCAGTGATGGTCCTCTTCTTGGTTCACAGCCAGTGCCTCTTGCTGGGTCCTCACATGGTGGAAGGGGCGAGGGAGCGCTCTGGGGCCTCTTTTCTAAAGACACTAATCCCATGACCTCATCGCTTCCCCAAAGCCCTACCTCCTCATCCTGTCATCTTTGGGGATAGGATTTCAACATATGAATTTGGAGGTGGGGGGATACAGGCCAATCACAGCAATATTTGTATAATAAAAAAATCTCTAGTGAAAATGAGTGACTCTCAGATACTTCATTTGGAGTGGGGAAAAAAAAGCAAGTCTCAGAAGAATACTTACAATTCCACTTGCAGTTCAAAGCCTGCAAAACGAAGTAGTATTGGAATGAGATGTATGCATGGGAAAGGAATCTATAAAACAAAGCAAAGGTACGGTAAATGCAAAATTCCAGATTATGGTTCCTGGTGGCAGGACCAGGGTGGGAATGGAGAAGCCAGACAGGACGTTCTAAGGGTACCGCTCACGTTCTGTCTCTTATGCTGAGTGGTGGGTAGGAGGAGGGTCCCCCCAGCACGACACGCAGGTTTAGTCCCCTCTCTGCAGACAGGGGAACCTCTGGCTGCATGCTAACTATAGTGAGAAGCCGATGAGACCTGCAAAAGTTTCCACTGACTCAGGGTTTATAGGAATGTGTAAAAGAATTTGACTTGTTTGTAACCAATGTTTCAAGATTTAAAATAACTTGATGTATGCATCTTATAAGTTTTGATTCAGTATGAAGGGTTTACACGTTTAAGATAATTCAGCTTCATACAATGAGCATGAAAGGCCAAGTCACAGAGCTATCTTTCTCCAGACACAGAGGTCCTTTGGATATTAAGATCCTAAATAATTATGGAAGAAAAAAGTGGTAAATAACTGCATGGGTTAATGTATTTTGTGGTCGGTAATGGTTCTTTTTTCCATCTCCAAAGGCTGTGATGGAGTTGGAGGTGCGTTTCGTGGGGCTGGACTAGAAGAGAGGGACTCTGGTGTCCCAGGGGCAAGTGCAGGGCTGCCCGAGGTCGGGAGCACACACGGATGAGTGAGGGTGAGCCTTCACGCCCACGTGAGTGAGGGGACTTGCCAGCGTGACACCTCCAGAGCAGCGAAAAGTCCCATGCCAGCCAATGAAGAACATTTTTGTCATTTAGTGGAGATACTTTGCTCTCGTTTCTCTCTAAAATGTGTTCCGCAGCCCCAAGGGCCAGGCTCAGAGCACTTCGCTACTTACGCAAGAGGTTTTTAATGATAGAATCTTTACGACTTAAAGTGCCTGTTTCCTGCACTGTGCTAGCACTGGGGGAGGCGAAGGGGATGGGCCTGGCCAGCAGGCGTGCTGATTGCTACAGCCCTGTCAAGCAGCCCTCCTGGGGCGCGCAGAGGGCAGTTTTTGTGCCAACTGGGGTATGGCCCAGAAGGAAGAGCCACAGGACTCTGGAGAAGTGGACAGTCGGGAGTGGAGTTTCAGGAGCTCAAGGAAGAAAGCAGCATAGGCAGGAGGGGCCAGGCAGCTGGCTGTCTCTCTCTGCCTGAAGTCACTGACTAGCAGCTGCCCACGGGAGCCCTGCCAGGGCTAGGCTGGACTCGATCTTTGCAGACCCTGTCCTATCCGCTTATCAGGGCCCCTCTTGCCAGATCACACTCCCTCCCCAGGAAACTGCTGGGGGCGGTGTGGATTGTAGAGGTGGGGCGGGGTGCCCAAGGCTAGCTTACAGTCCTGGCCGTGCGTGTCCATCCTCAGATGCCATCAAGGCCAAGGACTCATTACACCAGAGATCTGCCAGGACCCAGAGTCAGTTTCAGGAAGCTGGGCTTTCAGGTATGCAACAGAGTGGGGGCCGAGAGGGGGCTCAGGGTCTGAGAGGCGCCTGTGGGGAGCGTATATGTGGACATCTAAAAGATAAATGTAGCAATTATCTGTGCAGCTGCAGATGACAATAACAAGAAAAAGCGAGTTGGAAGGCTATTTGGCGTTACCTAACAATATTTAAAATGCACATACAGGGGCGCCTGGGTGGCCCAGTGGGTTAAAGGCTCTGCCTTCGGCTCAAGTCATGATCTCAGGGTCCTGGGATCAAGCCCCACATCAGGCTCTCTGCTCAGCGGGGAGCCTGCTTCTCCCTCTCTCTCTGCCTGCCTCTCTGCCTACTTGTGATCTCTCTTTGTGTGTCAAATAAATAAATAAAATTTAAAAAAAAAATGCACATACTCCTTCATACAGCATGTCATGGTTCCAAGTTAGAAATTTCTCCTATAGATATACCTACATATCTGCACAAAACAGTTTGTATACAGACATTTATTGTAGCACTGTTTGCAGGACCAAAAACCAACCAACCAACCAAACAACCACCCAAAAAACAAAACCAAAAGGAAACAACCAAAAAGCCCATCACTAGGGAACCAGTGAAATCAAAGATAGCACATCTACATTTTGAAGCACTTACTACATGGCCATTAAAAAGTGCAAAGGGGATTTATGGTGCTAATACAAAAAGATCTCTAAAATGTTTTAAGTGAGGAAAGCAGGAGAACATCGCACAGCTGTGTGAACAAAGTGGGCTTGCGCACGTGCAGCCCATACCTGGAAGGCTATCGGAGAGAGGGACAGCACGGTGGTTTTGTGAAGGGGACCTGGGGAACTCAGTGAGGAGGACACACACCCTTTTGCAATATTTGAATTTTTAAATTGTATGTATGCATTCCCTAGATTTACCAAATATTGACATTTTCAGAAATAGGACTTGGAATGAATTGTGGCTACTAGAGTCCATACAGATGGTCTATGTAGCTGAGACTTCATAAGGTGAACGGTCACCAATTGTCGTCCCCCAGCACCGGGGGAGCCGGCATTCAAAAGGCGGTGGAAGGCAGGAAGGATGCAAATGGCAGTGTGGGTGTGAGCCAGGAGGTGGCGCTAAAGAGCCCAGGCCAGGACTCACCGTGCGGAGTACCGGGTACTCTTGGGAGGTACCGAGTATTACATATAAATATTAGGGAGGCTAATATTTATATAAACATATAACAGCTTTTGAACCTCATTGTCGCTCCCTTCAAAGTAGTGTGTTGAGCCTGGATACTCAGAGGAATCTCTGAACTCAGGCCTTAACCATATGTCAGAGACTCCTGCTTAACTGTCGACAGAGGACTGCTCTAACTTTTGGAAACAGATGTCATTTGGCCACACGTTTGGTTAAAGAAATGAGAGATCAAGTCAGGCAATTAATTCTTTGGTTAAAAAAAAAACAACAAAACAAGGCACGGACTCAAAGCAAGCTGTTGCTCTGACGCTTCTTAAAAATAGGTCCTGACCGCTAAGCCCAAAAACGGTGCTGAAAAGATAATGCGTGCCTCGGCTGCGCCGCGGGACCGCAGCTCGGGTTCCCAGGGGACTGCTTGGAAGAGGTCACCGCTCCCTCGGAGGGGCGGGCTCTGTTTCTGTGTGGAGAGCAGGTCGGGCCTCGCCCTCGGGGCGGCGGGCTGCCGGCCGGCGGGGTGGAGGTGCGGGATTCAGCTCTTCTTGCGCAGTTGGCTGTACTGCGAACGGCCCAGGATGGGCTCCATGACGCTGGGCCGGAAGAAGCTGTCGCTGACCCTGCGCCTCGGCTTCTCGCGGGCCACCGCCGGGAAGGCCTGGCGCGGGGCGGGGGGCGCGTCCACGCTGTCTTCCGGCGCCGGGTCGGGGGGCGCCCCGGGGCTGCGCGCGGGCCGCAGGCTGCTGCGGGGTTGCGGGGGGCGTGGCGCGGGCTCTGGGCCGGCTGGAGGCGCCCCAGACGCCCTGCGCTCTGCCTCCCGGCGCGCGGCCTCTTCGATATCCCGGAATTCACTCTCGGGCTCCATCAGCGACAGCCTGGGGAGCTGAGGGCCCGGCAGCCGGGTTAGGGCCCTGGCCCGGCCCTAATCCCTGCCTCTCCCACCCACCGCTTTTCGGGGCCCTTCGCATGCACCCCTCCCAGGTGCGGCCTTCCGGAGGGCGCAGCCTGGGGTGTGGGATGGGGGCAAAGGAACAGGGGAGACGTCTTGCCCTCTCCAATGGTCTCCTCCGTTCACACCCCCGAGGCAAGGCAGGCAGCCCTCCTCCCAAAGTGCCTGGACCCTTCGGGTCGCCCTCCGGGGTCGCTCCGCGGAATGTCAGCAGCTTTCCCACCGTTCCTTGGGCCTGAGCTGTGCGCTAAGCACAGCCCACATGCTGTCCCAGCCACGGTCAGGGGACCCACGCCTGGCCCTGTCTGGAGCCCAAGGTGAACAGGCTGGCAGCCAAGACCCCTGCCTGCCTCTTGGAAGTGAATGACTAAGTAACCCCCGCCTCCAACCCTTGCTCACTCTAAAGGGTGGGGTCCTGAGTGGGCCTTCTGGAGCCTGTGCAACCTGTAACTCGCTCTGGGAAGGGGCCTAGGGACTGTCAAAGAGACAGTATTGGTGTCTCTTGGGTTTTCCCTGTTGTTAATAGGTGCTAGGATTGGGATGGGGCAGCAGCTGTGCCCTGGAAAAGAGCCTACCCCCAGGGTGCCCTGGAATACAGCCCATCCCCTGCAGGGTGCCCTGGAAGCCTCCCTCTAGCCCCTTCCCAGGGAGCAGCATGCAACCCCCCGAGGTGAGGGGGGCCAACTGGGGACCCTCAGACCGATGGTCAGAAGGGGGGCTGTGGGGAAAGGTCTCAGGCCAGTGCCACCATTTCTATACTCTTGAGGCTGGCAAGTGCCTCCCACTAAGGCCATAGTTTGTCAAAATGTTTCTGGGGCACTGAGGATCAGGAGGACCTCCAGGAAGATTAGGGAAAGGAGGGCCACTGCAGCCCCTTGGGTCAAATCTGCTTTCCCCGTCCTTCCCAGGCCCCTGGGGTGGGACTCACCGGCACGTAGTGGACCACCGTGTCGACCACGTTGTCAGTGACGCCCTTCAGGGCATCTGACAGGGACATGGCCCTCCCCTTGGTGGAGGGGACAGCGCGGGCCGGGGCGAGGCGCAGCATCCTGGCTGCCGAGCCCAGCACTGCCGCAGGCGCCCACGTCACGGCAGAGATGGTGCTCTGGACCGCCTTCTGCAGCGTGTGGGCCATGCCGCCCAGGAGGCCTTGCGCGCTGGGCAGGACTGCCACCTGGGGGCCAGAGCTAGGTCAGCACCTGCTGCGACGCCTCCCAGGCCCTTCTTCTCCCCGCCACCCCCAGAGCTGGAGGGAAAGAACGCGGATGCCAAATGGGAGAAACTGTCTGCCGGTTTCTTCCTAGCTGTGTGGCCTTGGGCAGGTCACTTGCCCTCTCTGGGCCTGCCTCTTCATCTGCACCATGGGGATGACAGTCTCCGCCCTGCCTACTTTCTGGGGGTGAGGGTCAGCTGAGAGAAGGGCATGGAAGTACTTAGCCGGCTGTCTTGGGGTGCGGTGAACAGCACATGCGCACTATGTCACTGGGTCTGGGGGCCCAGACCCTTGTTTCACCCCTTGCCTCTGCTTCGCGTCCCCTCTGGGGGCTGTGGGACCCTGTGGCGTCCACGCCCCCACTCAGTCGCTTGCTCGCCCCCTTACCTCGTTGGACTGGTTCTCTTCGGTGTCTGATTCCTCCTCCTCTGTCTCCTCTCCCTCGGTGTCCGTCCGGTCGTCGTGGTCCTCGTCCTGGGCGGCAACGAGGTTGTGCAACCAGGGCACCCGCACCTCACTCTGCCGCCGTGACACCACCTGCATGGCTGCCGATGCGCCCCACTGGGCCAGACTGCTCTGCGGGGGGTGGGGGGTGGGGGGGACGTGAGCTGCGGGCCCCCTCCCCCCCACCCCGCACACCTGCAGAGGGCCCGGCAGCCCCCGGGGGCCACACCCCTCACTGCCGGGGCCAGGCCCCAGCACACTGTTCCCCAAACTTGTCACTGACTGATCACTCACACGCCTGGGGTGCACACGTCGCGGGAGTGCAGCTCTGTGAGGTTTTGTAAGCACGCACGTGTGTAAACTACCACGGATCAAGATAGAGGCCGTTTTCAACACCCTGTCAGTAACCCCCCACAACACACACACCTGGGGGGGGCACATGGGGACCTCTGCCAACAGAGGGTGCGTTTTGCCCATTTTTGAACTTCATATAATCGGACTCATGCAATGTGTCTTCTTTTACGAATAGCTTCTCCTGTTCAACACTATGTTGGGAGACTCATCCGAGCTATTGCACGGCCAGAGAGCTCCGTCTTTGTCACCTCCGTGTCACATTCCTGTATATATCTACCACAATCCACCCACTCTACTGTTGGGTAAAGCCCGATAGGAGCATCTGACGGGTCTCTGGGGAGACGTAAGCTCTCACTTCTGTTGGGCTGAACTGCTAGGTCTTAGCGGGAGGTGTGTTTAGCTTAACAGACACTCCTTGGAGATCTTTAAAGAGGGAAAATGTCAAGAGGACCCTGATGTCCCCTGGGCGGAAACAGACCTGGGCAGGTGGGCTAGTGCCCCCTTGAGGCACAGCCTGCCTCATTCCTGGCCAGAGGGAGCTCCCCAAATAGGGCTCCATCATAAGGCTTCAGGGGACACCACTATGTTCCGTGTGAACAGGGTGCCCAAGGTTGTCTGGTACAGCAGGCCCTCCCTACCACACACAAGGCTGGGACAGCAGCCCCCACAGGTAAATGATCCCCCAGGGCAGGGGGACAGAAGGGAGCCACTACTCCCATATCCCTACTGGAGCCACAGAACCTGCAAACATTTGTTTGAATGAATGAGTCAGGCCTGATGATGCTTTTAAGAGTTATCCAAATGCTGGTTGAGAAGTGGTTTTCTTTTGTTTGCTGACCTTTAGGCTTTAATTTTTCTTTTATTTTCCTTATTTGCCCTTTGTTTCTTATAAAGGTTCTTAAGAAAAAATCTAGTTTATATCTGCTAAAATACGTAGTGGTGGGGGGGTATGGTGGGGCGTTAGCCCTGCCTGAGCCTAGAAAAGGGAGCTTTACCTTAGGAGCAAGTGGGATGCAAATTAGAAGTCTCTGGGCGGGAAATTTGAAAACCTAGGGGCAGTCAGGGTCAGGGATGCAGCCCAGTCAGCGCTCTCTCCCCAACAGAAGGGGTTTGGGGCCTTGCCTCCTTATAGGTGACACTCCGAGGTCCCTCGATAGCAGCTAGGGGTCTCTGCTCCCTCACAGGTGGGAGGGCCACGGAAAGAAACCCCTCGAGAGGACGAATGCTGGGGGTGGGTCTCAGAGAGAGAGAGGGAGACAGAAGTGGACAGTGGGGAGGACCACCCCAGCGAGGCAGGCTTGCCCTTGGCTCATGTCCTGTCCTTTCCCTCCCCTTGAAGCCCAGGGGACTGGCCCTCTGCCCCCTTAAGCCTCTTGTCCTCAGACCAAAAGTCCCAGCCCAAGCTGGAGGAGAGAATGTTCCTAGGACCATAGGTGAAGTTGGGAGGGGACGGGAGGGCCCCAGACGGGGGTTCAGCCAGAGCTTAGGGCACACACTCACCAGGGGTGCCACACCTGGGACCCACATGGCCAGGGCGTGGCCCTGCTTCAGCACCCGAGCTGTGGTCTGGAAGGTGTGCCGAGAGAGGGTGTTGGCCAGGGCCCCGACCCTGTGCACGAGGCTCGGCTTGGCTTTGGGAGGCTTCTGGGTCTGCTGGTCTCCTGGAGCAGGGGCTGGGTGGGATTTGGGAGGAAAGGAAGGAAAGCTGATCAGAGAGAAGGGAAGCTGGGGCTGTGTCTAGGGTTGGAAAGTGGTTACAGAGCTGGTGACTCAGGTCCCTCACTTTCCCCACTGCAAATGGGGCGAGGGCGCTAAATTAGGATAGCTCCCTCTGGAAATCTTGCTGGCCTTTCCCTGTTCCAGAGCCGTGGCTGGCTGAGCCCCGGCTGCCTCCTGCTAATCCCAGGCAGCACGGGTAGCCACCTCACTCCCCAGGGAGGGTCTGCCAGCCCCCCTAGTGGCAGATACCTGACTCTTCCTCGGCTGAAGGGAGGAGGAACTCTACCATCTTCTCAACACCACCCAGGGCCAAGTCGGCCCCTCCGGAGGCCAGCCGTCCAGCTCGGGTATTGGCGGCATACTCGGCAGTTTCCTTGGCTACCCCCCAGGCGAGCTCACAGCTGGCCAGAGCGGCCCCCAGGACCTTGTCCGAAGTGCTGGCGATGGGCACACTGATGCTGTTCCTGGCACTGCGAAGGCGGGTAGAGATGGTGTCCTTCAGCTCAGAGGCAATCTGGGGGAGATGGGGCAGTGGGTCAGGCCTGTCGATCTGGTAGCCCTGACCCCAGCTTCCAGGAAGGCCTTATTTAAAGGCTCAGGGGAGAGGCAGCTGGTTGGCTCAGTTGGTAGAGTGTGTGACTCTCGATCTCAGGGTCACGAGTTCCAGCCCTACACAGGGTATTGAGCTTATTTAAAAAATAAAATAAGGGCCCAGGGGAGGGGCACCAATATCTGGGCCCCTTGATTAAGCTGGGCTTTAAAGGGAAAGGGCTCCAGTTCTCTCCAGTGCATGGATCTCTTGGCTTCTTCGCATCCCACTTCTGCCTGGCAGCACCCTAACCAACCTTTCCCCCCAAAGGCCACCTCCTTGATGACACCTGTCTTGATATTCTCAGGCACACAAGGCATCTCCGCTCCCAAATTCCTCGAATGTCTTGTCTGTCCTTCCCTCAGAACACGCTCTCATGCCCATCTGCATTGAGACTGATTCAGAATTGCGGCTGATCTTCCTACCAGTTCCATACTGAAATAATTTATCTTTCTCTCCTACTAGTCTGGGAGCTCTTTGGTGACAAAGATGCCCTTCGTCTGGAAAAATGTGGACAGCACAGGCCTCAGAACCAAACAGACCTGCTCTCCTGTGGCCTCCACTGAAGGCCGTGTGGCCAGGGAGAAGCCATTAGTTTTCTCCTCTGTAAAATGGGGATACCCACACTGTCCCGGAGGGTTGACAGGAGGATTAAATGGGAGGGCTCCATAAATTGCACTGTGGACACTGGCATAGGGCGGGGCTCAGGAAATATTTGTGGGATGAGTAGACAGTTGGTCAGTGAGATGAAGCTCATTCCCCAAAAGCACCTGACATGGCCCTTATCTAGCAAACACCCAATGCATACATAGCTAGGTAAAGTGACTTTTTCAGTCCCAGGTGGCCCAGTGCAGGCTCACCGGGTATCCTGGGACAGGGAAGGGGGCATGGGGGGGATCAGAAGCAGTGGGACCCACCCCAAGCCCATTTGAGCTTGTGCCCTAGGCTGTGCCTGCTTTCCAGAAAACCTGCCTTCCTTTGGTACCACAAGGAGAGGAACAAGCCCACTGTGTGGCCTAAGGGGCAGGCGGCCACCCCCAAGCCCGGAGGACACTCACCGTGGAAATGAAAGGCTGACACTCATGGCACCATCAGCCTGCGCCCTTGCCTCCTGAGAGCCAGGACAACAGAGGATGGGGCACGTTAGAGAAGAGGATGGGGCACGTTAGAGAAGAGGGAAGGGGCTCACCTTTTCAGGAGGGTACTGGAGGGCTGGGATCTTCTCCTCCAGGTGGTCCAGGCCTCGGCAGGCCAGCTCGTTGGCAGCTATGACTAGAAGCAAAGGCCACAGTGGGGTGAGCCACAAGGACCTAGCAGGGGCCTCTGTGCCGAGGAAGGTGCCTCAGAGCCCTCAAGACCCCCCAGGCCTGCTGCCTCCAAGGCACCTTGGAACCCGAGCTCCCACTCCCCCCCAAGCCCCTTTAGTTCCCCATCCTCTGTGACTCCTTGAGGCCAAGCTGGTGTCTTCCCTCTGTGTAGGAACTCTGGAGTCAGGCAGATCTGCACTCAGGGGATCTGCACTCATGCGTCCATCTGCAGAGTGGGGCTTCCGGTAAGTCAAGGCATGCCTGAGCCTCAGCTTCCCCATTTGTCAGATGTGGACTAAGGGTGCCTATCCTGCAGGGCTGTGGTGTGGAGGAAGCGATAGGAACTCTGTGATTCACCAACGAATTCTGGTCTCCCCCTCCCTGTCCTCCTTCCTCTCTGGGTGAGATCTGGGCAGGCATGAAGGACAAGGTGTGAGGGGGGAGCAGCAGCGCCCTCGGATGGGCCTTGTGGGGGTAGGGCCAGCACTGCTTCGTCCTCGAGGTGACCAAGCCCGAGCTGCAGCCAGCCCAGGCCCTGGACTGTCCATGTCCTTCCTTCTAGCCTCTAGGAGTGAGATGATCAGTGGTGAGAAGAGGGTGGCAGGGAAGAGAAAGGAGTTGCCCCCAGAGAGGGCGGCAAGTGCCAGAGGAGGTAGATGCTTCTAGAAGGTACAGGCTGCCGAAGACAAAGCTCTGCAGTCATGATCATGGAGATCGGTTCTCTGTGCTTTCATACATTCTCTCTCCAGAGAGCTTACATCTCTTCCCAAAATCTTCCAGCAGCAGAGAGCCCAGATGACTCGGGCCATCTTCCGACCGGGCAAAGTGAGACCCAGGGTAATTACTGAAGGAGTCTGTGGCAGGGAGGCTGGCCCAGGGCAGAATCCGCAGACACCTATAATTCTCTGATCAGGATGCTGGAAGGTCCTAGACTTCTTGGTGCTGCTGGAATTTCTTAGCCCTGTCAAGAGCCTTGCCTTGGATGCACTTGTGATGGGCACCGGGTGATGTGTGGAAGTGCTGAACCACTATGTTGTAGGCCTGAAACTAATATAACACTGTATGTTGATGATACTGGAATTGGGGAGTGGGGGCTTTCCTTGGAGACCACATTTTCAAACGGGGCAGAACAATTTGGATGGAGCTGGGTGGGGCGGTAGGGTCCACGCCACTCCCACCTCCAGGGGCCTGGCTGCTAGCTCTGCACTGCTGGGTCCCCCTCCGCCCCCTCCAGGCCCTGCCGGGCCAGACCGAGTGTCTGCTGCCCCTGCTTCTGGGTCAGACTCTGCCAGTGCCATAGCTGCTGCCAGATTTGGGGCCAAAGTGGGCGTCTGCTCTCCCACAAGCCCCACTCCCACCACTGCCCACACAGCTCTGCCCACCCCTTCCCCTGCCCATTCTTTCCCATCACTGTCATCCCAGGAGAATGCCCTCCGGGCTGTAGGTGGGTCATCTCCAGATGAGGAGAGACGTCGGTCCACATCTGCACCCGGCTCGACAGCCGTCTGTCACTGTAGCATCTCTGTGTGTAGAGATCACGTAACAGGACGCAGGTGGTTAGAGAGGCCGCCGGACAGCCAAGAAGGCACACAGACGTGTCGGCAGACAGACAAGCAAGCTCTCAGACAGACTGACCGACAGACAGACAGGTGGCAGCCTGCCAGGGCCCGAGGACTCACACTGGGTGGACAGCCTGCGGACCACCGGCTCCATGCTCCAGGCCGCCAGGCTGCTGGCGCCCTGAACGCCCCTCTCGTAGGCATTGCAGACGGAGGCCACCAG
>CM053609.1:3668842-3689434 GCA_028646535.1 Procyon lotor | reverse complement strand
GATTCATTAATCTTACGTAATACCTGGTGCTCATTACATCACGTGCCCTCCTTAATGTCCATTGCCCAGTGACCCCATCCCCCCACGGCAGGCTCATATTGAGACACCTCCTGGGATGGACCTTGCCCCTCGTAGGGTGGCCTGTGGCCCTCGTTGGACAGCGCTGCTGAGTTGCAGTGTGCCTTTACCCGCTGCTCCACTCTCTGCCCTCTGGAACGACACTGAGCAAATCTATTTCATCACTCCTGGGCTGGCCCTTCACATATCTGAAGGCAGTATGTCTGCCTTTAGTGGTCCTTCCTCGGTGCCAAACAGCTCCAGACCCTAACTTAGCTTACCGCCCTAATTTGGTGGTCCCCTCCAGATAGGCCACAGTTTAGTGTGGACTTTCCTAAACATACAGCACTCCAACCTGAAGACAGCATTCCAAGTGTGGTCTGAGCACGTGGGGTATAGTGAACCTGTCGCTTCTCATTACTGGGGTGCTGTGCTCTTATTAATGCAGTCATATAATGAAACCTAAGGTCACCCGGGAATCTCAGCGAACACATACTGGTCTTTGAATAAAGAATGTGAGTTCTAGTCCTGCACCGGGAAGTATTTACTCGGTGCCATTATGCTCCAGGCACCGATCGGGGTGCTTGGGGGATGAGACCTCACTGAATTCTAACAGTGACCCTCTGAGGTCAGCACTAACACTCTGCCGGCGAGGACACGAAGACCCAGATATGTGAAACACAAAGACCCATTCATGCGAAGTGACTTATTCAAGATCACACAGCCCTTTGCCGGTGAGGACACAAAGACCCAAGATCACGCAGCCCTTTGCCAGCAAGGACCAAAAGAGCCAAGATGTGAAGTGACTTATCCAAGATCACACAGCAGAGTCAGGATTTCAAGTCAGGCCTGAAATGGTGTATCTGCAAGATTCGCTTTGAAATATCGCCAGGTGAGGAAATAAATGAGAGCACAGATGAGGCAGGATTGGCCATGGGATCGACTAATGGCTGTTGCATCTAGTGAAGGACATTAATATTCTTCTGTCCACTCTTAGGAATGCTAAGAATTCTCCACATGAAGAGTAAAGACAGAAAGCTCCCCAGGTCCTGACTCGATCACTGGAAGCTCTCTCTGCAGTTCCATGGTTCCGCTCTGGAGGCAAGGACCTAGTCTCTTCTCTTTGTAGGCTGAGTTAGGAGACCCATCAAGGAGACTCGTGACAGCAGACTACCATTTTTTAGCTTTCATTTTGCAAGCAACTTTGAAATTTGAACTAGAAAAAGATTATGACCATAAACAAGAGAATATTTTCTTGAACATTTGGACAGAGCCTTTGGGGGTTGTTGTAGGCAAAGCCAAAGAGGGAGATAGAGGTCCCGGGAAGGTGGAAGAGAATAACCGTTAGGATGGGTTAACTATACACTGATTCATTTTATGCCTCTGTGTTCTATGACTTAATGTAAAACTTGGTGGTGATTCTGAGTGCAAAAGTTAGCTAAAGCCTAAGTTGGGACAAGATGGATATTATATGGGCTCACAGTTTTTAAGTTTCGCCTACTGTCTGAACTGGGCCTAAATCGGAGAGGCCTTGCCTGGAGGGATCAGGTACCCCTAAAGGTGTCACACCGCTCTAAGTCACAGTGAAAACCAGGCTAGACACAAAACCCCAGAAACAATGTTCCTCTAGCCGTTCCCACATGGAGCACAGGCGGTGTGCCGTGCAACTCTGAGAGGGGCTGTTCACATATTCCGGAACACACACAATACTCCGGAGTTACAGAATGCAATGGCCTGGCATTTGAATCTACATCCTACCTGGGGGAACAAAGCGTGGGCTTTCACATCAGGGCTTAGAACACAGTAGTTCCCTTCCTCTCCTTACCCACTCAGCCAGTATTTCTGTTCTTTTCCTCCAAGGCGCTCAGTTTTCAGTAGGCCCTCCCCCCATCCTCTAAGAGCTCCCTGCAAAAGGTACTGAGGGCAAGAATAATGAAGACATAATGGCCAATGAGAGAGGAATACAATCGAGATGTAACTTGTTCTGAGTCCCCTGAACCTCTCCTCCCTGCTCCTTCCTCCCCCGCTCGGTGGTCCCTCGACTTCTCACATGGGCCCAGGTTACTTACAGGGAGGTCTCCATCCAGCAAGGTTGGGCCTTTGTTGACCGCCATCATAGCTCTTCAAGCTGCAAAGTAGAGTCCCAGGTCCATCAGAAAGCCCTCAACTTGAGGTCCGCAGGGTCAGTCCCCTACCTCTCATGGCCCCGACAAGGCCCAGGCTGCTAGGGAGCTCTGGCTCCTTCAACAGTAGGTATTAGGTTGGAGCACGAATGTCACAGATGAACGGCCACTCCCTAGAGCCCCACGGGGAGGAGCTGCCCCATAGCCTACTTGTCAAGACTGATGTTTTTTATAAGGGTTCAGGGTAAGAAATGACAACTAAGGGTAGCTTTAAGAGATAAGAGGTTTTAGATGATGGTAAGGGGCTCCCCCAGGAGGATCCAAAAGAGACTAAAAGGATAAATTTCAGGTTTTGTCTTCTTTTGATGAAAACGTCCTACATCAATTTCTCTCTTTTTAAGCAAGCATACCTGCCACTCCTTCCCAGAATGCTCAATGAGAAAGCGACTGTCACCTAAAACCAGCTATTTCGGCTGTGTTCTGGAAAAGCCAGCACCCCAGAATATCTACCCTCCACTCTTGGTCATTCACCTTGAATCATCTCTCCCTCAGTGGTTTCCCTGCAGGCCTCTTCATCTTCAGGGCAACTCTCAGGGGACCCTTACCCTCAGCCTCTTTCCTTTACCCCTGGAAAGCCAACCAGGTAAGGCAGATGTGCCCAGGGCCCCCGCACTCACGCTAACTGATGCCGCCTCAGTCCCGCAGAGCCCAGGCTGCTGAGTGTGTCCCCCAGCAGAAACAACTCCAGCTGCTCCAGGGAAGCCTTGGGCAATACTACTAACACCTCCCAGTTGGAGGAGGGAGGAGAGGGAGAGGACGTTGGGTCAGTTGGTGGTCATGGTTATTTGAGCCAGGGTCCCCAGAACAGACTCGAACTTCTGTAAGCAGATTGGAGCAACTAGGAGGAGGATCGCAGAGCTGACAGAGATCCAGCCCCACGGGAGTGACTGTTCTAGAGCCATGAAATATCAGTTCTGTAATATGTTTCTGGCCCCCAGTTCTCAAAAAACTGTCTTCCAGAGGGAAGGTGTCAGAATACAGGTCATAAAACTCATAAATTCTGAAGTTCTGTAATCTTTGGCTCCTTTTTCACAGAGTGTCCTATGGACCGTTTTTAACCCATTTCCCTCATCACTTATTATTTACTATTAACAGTGAGTTTTGAACAGTAAGATTGAAACCCACACAGGAGCAGAGTTCAACTGAATGTACTACTCTTTGATTATTAAGATAATTTGCTCTTGGGGCGCTCAGTCGGTTAAACGTCTGCCTTCGGCTCAGGTCATGATCTCAGGGTCCTGGGATTGAGCCCTGCATTGGGCCCCCTGCTCAGTGGGGAGCCTGCTTCCCCCTCTCCCTCTGCCCCCAACCTCAGCCCCATTTGTGCATACACTCTCAAATAAATAAAATCTTAAAAAAAAAAAAAAAAAAAAAGCTAGATTGCTCTCCACGAAGAAGAGGACCAGAGGGTTGACTCTTTGACAACCTAGCCTTTGAGGCAGCCATTTCATCCTCTGTAAATCGCTAGAGTTCAAGGAAGCTTCTTGAACTCTACCTGGTCTAAGGCACCACCAGGAATATGATCTGGGGAAGCCAACTGGATTTTGCCGAGTCTGAAAAAGTGTGCTGACCAGGATCCTCTTACTGATCAACAGCATCCAGACAGCTAAGAACTATCGCCTCTCATCCCTTCCTCAGCAACAAATCAGGCAGGAGCCCAAGTTCTAGTTCCTGACTTCAAAGATGATGGAGGACTGTGGTGTAAGCCATAGTTTTCAGATTATCTAAGAAGGGTCTTTTATTTTATTTTTTTAAAGATTTTTATTTATTTGTTTGACGGAGAGAGATCACACGTAGGCAGAGAGGCAGGCAGAGAGAGGGGAGGAAGCAGGCTCCCTGCTGAGCAGAGAGCCCGATACGGGGCTCGATCCCAGGACCCTGAGATCATGACCTGAGTTGAAGGCAGAGGCTTTAACCCACTGAGCCACCCAGGCGCCCCAAAGAAGGACCTTTTAAATTGGGTAATGGGTATGGAGGGCGTCAGGCTGGCTCAGTCGATAGAGCGTGCAACTCCTGATCTCAGGGTCGGGAGTTCGAGCCCCATGTTGGGACTTTATTAATAATAAAATGGATAATGAGGGGACAAAGCCTATTGTCGTTGTTGGTAGAATAGAATAGAATAGACTAGCTTGTTATTGGTAGAATTACCTCTATTGCTGATTCTCCACTAAGTTGCATGCTGTGGGCAATAGGAGAAAGTGGCAGGAGACGGGGAGATTTCTGATGGATCCTTGGTAATCCTGTACCTATGATATAAGGCAGGGAATGGTGGGTCAGAAAAGCAGAGTCGAGCAGGGAGTCTCTGAAAGGAGTTATAAGTACATGACACATTTAATACTTATTGATCCAACTTGGACTTTTAAAATATAAGACAGTAATAGAGAGGAACAAAGGAGCCTCTGCCCTCACTTCAAGGTTCAGGACAAATGATCCATGAGGCTCTCTCTGGAGAGCAAACTGGGCCAAAGGGCGGTTCCAAGCCTTTGGAGTCATGGCTCCGGGCCAGGGAGTGTAGAGGGCACTGTGCCGGAAAGCTCTGCTGACAAAGCCGGTCCTTTGGCAGTTTTGGCTGGGAGTCCGGGAATGTGGGTGAAAGGGGAGAAGCGGTGAAAGGCCAGAGGGCAGTCCCCCGGGAGCAGTCTGTCTTCTAGCCCCAGCTTGAACGACAGAGTTACCTTCTTTCCTCCCCTCACCCTCCACCTTCGCACAGGAGCCTGGGGACCTGGGGCCTCCTGTGCACAAGTGGACCCCACCGCTAAGCACGGCGTTCCAACCTTCACTGCGGAGTAAATTCTCAGGGAACAACGTTCGGCTGTGGATATGCTGGCCTGTACATCTGTTAGGAACGTCTTTGGTTTTTAAAATCCCTCGTGAATGTGGAGGCTCGGAGGTGGGGAGGGTTTGTTAGAAACGGGAAAGATGCACGGGGAGGGAGGTGTCAGGGTACCGTTGAGGCTTTCACAAATTCTAGAAGAGGCGGTATTTCCCAAGTTCCCCCCTCACCCACCCTAAATTGCAGAGGACAAAAGTACCGAGACGGACGCCACCATAACCTGCCACCAGCTTCGAGGCCAACTTCTCCAGGCAGAAGCCAGAGCGCCACCTGACAGAGCTGATTCAGAAGACCCCGTCCTGGATGAGACCGTCTCAGAGGTCTCAACCCTGACGTTCCAATCTAAAGCTTTCTTCGCCCTCCTCCTCAGCCTGGATCTTCTAGGCGAGAGCTCATCTTACCAGAGCGCTCTCTACCAACTGTGTATACGCTGACCATCTCTGGATCACCCTTCCTTCAGCTCTTCCTCATTCCCAGGACACATTCACAGATACCGCAGTCTCTTTTGTCTAGAAATTTATTAGCCGTAATTAATCCACCACAGTCGAGGATCTGGACAAAGGAAAATTAGTTGCTTAAACTTTTTACTTGCCCTGACCTAGCAGCTTTTGTTTCACTTAAAATTCCCGAAGTATTTTCGCAAATCCCGTTTTCTTGATTAATCACTTTAAAAATAAGAGAACCAAGGACCTGAGTCTACTTCTTAAGAATCTCATTCACATTTATGGGAAATGTATTTAGTGCACATTTCTTTTCTCATTTCCATTCAGGTAAGTGAAATGGCTTTATTAATAGGACTGACATTGACCTCTCACCGGATGGGATCCTATTTTTCTGCTTCATTTCCTCACATCAGAGGATCTGCAATCAACAGATAACTCAACAGCCAAGATGGGAAGCAGAACTATGAATAGATGGCCTTTTCCTTATTGATCTTTTCCACTCCCCCAACCACCCCACACGTATGAAGTCTGATTTATCAGAAAATGGTGATGCTCCTCTGTTCAGAGTATTCATGAAATTTCTTAACTGCATAACTTTCAATGAAAATGAAGGTAGCAGTGCTCACACTGTTGTATGGCTTTAAATAAAAAATCCACCTGATGAATCTAGATACAGCTTTAATTTTTCTAAAAACCACTGACTAACAAAGTTCTAAAAAAGGCTTTCCGCACAGGATTCTGGAGTCTCACACCTCTACTCTATCAGGAAGGCAACGGACTATCCTCGAAAGAACACTGGATTGGGAGTCCAAGGAATGAGGTGCTGGCCTGTTTTTTGAACCAGTTTCCTCATCTGTCACAGGCTACCCACAGGCACCTGTTGTGACCTCCCATATTACGGGTACCTCGGTCCTTTCTATGTGCTTCTGATCTCTGCTCACTCACTGCACTACTTACAGTCATCATTTCTACCACGAAGGTGCCTGACGCATTTCTGATTCTACTTCTGGACAGAGGAAGGACGAGACTGCTGGGATGAAAGGCTGTACGCCCAGCCCCCTGTGCCTTGGCATGGGTCTCTAGGGAGAAGTGGGGTAGGCGGGTGGGGGGGTGTCTGGTCAGAGGAGTAAGAGGCCTCTACTAGGTCTGAGAGAGGGCTGGGTATCAGACCTACAGTAGTTGTGCAAAAGCAGTGAGGCAACCCAAAGGTCGCTGTATATTAATGTTCAATTGTTTGGGCCTTTTTCAATTGTTATACATTCAGCAAACAGTAAGCTCCCACTGTGAGCGTAAGAGATACTCAATAAATGTTAGACGAAAAGAAAATACTCAGAAATTCAGAAGTCCCTGCAGCCCACTAACAAACACCTATAAATCTTCATGCGCCCCATTCTCCATTCTTGGCCCCACCTCTGCTCCCACCACCACTGGTCACTAAATGCTCACACGAACAAGTCTTTGAGCGCTGTATGACGTGGTCTGTGCCTCACGCACACGTCCGCCCTAAGACGCTAGTCTCCGATCTGAAGCCACTTCAGCGCACCTTCAGCTTCATCTGCGGATACGCCACGATGACGATGCCCGCTATGGAGGACACAAGACCTCCGAGTCCAATGACGCCAGGATTGGACTTATAGATCCCCAACTGGTCCAATGGGTTCAAGATATCGCAGAGGTTCTTCACTGTGTCCAGGAGCAAGGGAGGATGCTTCTTCAGAGATCGGAATAAGAGAAGAAGGAAGGACTGGAGCCATTCCGTCTCCTCATCAGCCACGCTGTACCCAAGAGGTTCCCGAGACAGTGCCTTCTCTCTCCTGGCCCTGTCGTGGGCAGCCTGTTCCATCTGCAGGGAGATTTCGTACAGATCCCTGGCCAGGCTCAGCAAGAGAGAATAGTAGTAATGACGGGCAGCCCACATTCGCCACTTCTCTTTGTTAATGCCAGAGGCAAGCCCTACGCTCCTCACCCAGAGCACGGTATCGCAGATGAAATAAATCACACGGTTCACGTTGGCTAACGTTAGGCAGAAGCGGGGCACCAGGTCAGTGGCACGAATGCTCTGCTGAGTCGCCTGCACAGCATGTACCACGTTGCCTAATCTGAACCCTGCAAGAAGAACCCACAACGGTTAACAAATTGAATTACTGTGTTATATGAAGGCAGAATCCTGTATCAGGGTGAGAGGCCAGCACTGGTGTTTTGACAAATGACTGTCATTTGAGGCTCAGCCTCTGCTCAGGAATCAGGAAGGACTTTACAGTATATTAAGGATACTCAAAATGATCCTGGAAGGCACAAAAGACAGTGACTCTTTATACCTCCATTCCAGTGAATACCTTATCATTGGCTTACAACACCCTTTAGGCGAGGCCAATCATGAGTGTGGATTGTGACATCTCAATATTACCGGCTATACAGCTTTAGAAGAAAAGTACTGTAGCATTAAGTCTGGGTGCAACTTTATTTATTTATTTACGTACTTACTTATTTTTGCACATAGGAAGCTTTGATTCCTTGTGGCCATTTCTCTGACCCAGATGCCAACACTCTTTTGTAGAGTCTGATGCCTTAGATTTAATTTACTTTCCAGATAAGAGATAGCTTTTCTTACAAAACACCATTATCATTTTGCCATCTCTGTGGTCCAAACCCCCTTTGGCTCCCTACTGTCAGGAAGACAAAGTAGAGATGGTAGGATTTAGTGGCTAGGAAACAACTAATATTGTCGTAGGTGACTCCTAGTTGAATTAAATCAACCACTATAAGGCATATCCTCATCCGAACATGTAATTCAATTAATCAGAGATGCATCAATCAACAAGTATTTCTTGAGCACCTACTCAGAATGAGTTATAGTCCTACACATTATGGAGAAGACAAAAGAAGTACTTTCCTTAAAGGACTGTATCTTAGCCTCAGCAAATGCTCAAAAGTAGCTACCCTCAAGAGACTTATAATTTCACGAGAATGTCTAGTATGAATTTATCAAAAATACACAACAAACCAGACTATGTAATGAATTATCCTGGGTTCCAGTTCTGGCTCTTGCACCAACTGGCTGAATGGCCCTGGGTAAGTCCTTCCCGGACTTCGGAGACTAGTGACCTCTAAAGGACCTGTAAGTTCTAACATACTAAAGAATCCGAAAACTTCTAGTCCCATCCTTCAAAGCCATCCAAAAAAGCTCACCCTACCTTCCAACATCCCTCCACTTGACAACTTAAGTCTTCTGTCAAACTAGTTTCCTCACCAACCTTCTAATAAAATGGTTTGCTTTTAACAGTTCTGAGCCTTTACAGGGGAACCACCCTTCAGGAAGGCACTCCTTCCCTTTCTCTCCTAGCTACGCCTCAAGTTCCACCGCCTCCCCAACCTTTCTCCCCCCTCTATCCTAGCTAATATATTTGGCACTAAAGCTTATACTATTATTTATACAACGTAATCTTATTTCTTTCATAAAGCTCAGCACTATACCCAAAATACGTGCTCAAAAATAATTGTTCAACATCGAGTTTCTGCATTCCATTCTAACATCTCTGCCCACCTACTCTAACAACATCTGATTCTCACCGAACAACTAAGATTCAGGCATGCAATTGTTCCTAGAAATATGGAGTTTCCCAGTATGCTTTATTATTAAAGTGAATTAAATGAGGGCAAGACACTGACTTCACTTTTGCCTATAACCTGAAACCGCCCCCACTAACAGGCTGAGAACCACCCCCTCGATTTCCTTTAGCAATCCCTCAAGGGAAGAAAGGAGAAAAGGCAAGCTATTCTGTTCTAGAGAATACAAAGGCCTTCCACTAGCCAGAAGCTCATGTTAGGGGTTGCGAAAACACTGCGTAATTCTAAGAACTAAAGATGAGCTAATACCGGCTACGGTTAAGCAGAAAGACCCGGTAGAGCACCAAATGTGCACATAGAAGGGTGTCTGTGAACAGTGTGTAGTAGAGAAACCCTCAATCTTCCTGGCCTGTCCTTTCCTGAGGGCGGCCTTATTGGTCAACTTCATAAGAAAACTTGATGGATCAGAAATTGATGATCTAGACAGGATTTTGTGAACTACAGGGTCTGATGATTTGAAACCGGGAGCCACTGTCCCTCCAGAGACAGGGTACTTACATTTACGGCCAGTGCTCACACTGGACTCCAGTTTCTTGAGCTTCATTACCACCTTCTCTCTGCCAGCTTTAGGCTCTAACAAATATCTAAGCAACATGCATGTGTATTGAGTGGCTCTGAAATGGAAAAAAAAAAAAAAATGAGAATGATTTACAAACCAAACGAAATTTGATTCATGAAGTAAGGAAAGGAGAAACATGTGTTGCCAAAAGCAAAGTTTCCAAGACAAGTTCTCATACAAGTGGCTCTTACAAGAGCATAATTCTGCAATAGTCACTCCATGGGACTAAAGGGCAGAGCATGTGATGGAAATGTGACACAAAGGTAATGAAAGAGAATGGTGTAGTAATAGTGAACAGCCCTTCAAAAGGCCTGCTGCTGGCACAGAGAAATGGGTAGAGTCCAAGTGGAAACTGCACAAAAATCTCCCTCACGTTAAGTGTGCAGCAATCCATATTCTTTCTTTTCTCCTGTATAGAACGATTTTTCCGATTTCTAAAACGAACCTTTGACCTATCACCAACTACTTATGTGATTGGACATACACTCCAACCAGAACCAAATGAAAAGTTCAGTTGGCACACTGTGAATTTTTTGTAAAAGGATCAAATACACACCAATACATGAATATGTATAGATATGTTTTTACATCTGTCTCTCAAAACTAGTTAGGATTTTATATAAATACAGACTCCTGCTTAATAGTAGTCACTGAAGTGATCATCGTTATGACTACAAATAACACTGTCTCACTGAAGGCAATGGAACCCATGAGAAATTTCATGCCACATGCTCAAACATCTGAACACACTGCAGTCTATTTAACAAAGTGGTGCCTGTTTCTCACAGGCCGGTGACTGTGCTGGAATCCTTGCCGGCGACAGATATGATTCTCAATAAAAATGTGGCACATTTTGCACAATGGTGAACCTGTTCTTGAGGATGAGGTAAAAAGAATCTCTCTTTTAAAGCAGTTTCCTGGCTATAGGGCTCAAGTTGGTCATGCCAGTAAGTCCCCCTTTCTCAGATTCGGGCTAGTAACAGCGGTGTGTCCAAAATCCAGTTAGTTTACAGGAGCCAGAGATCACTGCAGGGACTGGGAAATGAATCCTAGAGATCTCACATCTTGCTGAAAAATATATCCTGAACAATTATTTTATTAACCAACCTCACTGATAAACCTTGCAGGGTACATTCTAACTGCAATGCATTTGAAGGCTTTTTAATGAAGCTTGTATACAGTGTGAACATTTAAAAAAAACCTATCAAGGGGCGCCTGGGTGGCTCAGTGGGTTAAAGCCTCTGCCTTCAGCTCAGGTCATGATCTCAGGGTCCTGGGATGGAACCCCGCATCAGGCTCTCTGATCGGCAAGGAGCCTGCTTCCCCCTCTCTCTCTCTGCCTGCTTGTGATCTCTGTCAAATAAATAAATAAAATCTTAAAAAAAAAAAGTTTAAAAAAACTATCAAATTAATTACTACAGTGGTATGGGTTGGTCATTACAGTAGTGGTGGTCATTAGAGTCACCTGTGTGGATTTAAATCTCGGCCCTGCCCCTGTGTTCCTATTAGCCTCTGGCGTCTCCCTATTTGTGAAATGAGAACCATTTAGAATATCTACCTCTCGGGGTTGGGATGAGGGTTAAATGAATTAACAGTGGTAAGGCGCTGAGAGCAAAATCTGGTATAAAGTCGGTTTTGGAAAGTCTCGCGCCTGGGGCTATGCGCGTGGGCCAGTTTGTGTCAGCACTGGCACACCCAGAAGAGAAGGGAAAGCGGTTAAATGAAACCACAACCCTAATCTTCCTCCTTTATTACTGAGCAAGAATCAACCAAATTTTTAAAAGAAACATCATGAACTAATGAAAGCACAATCTCTGTGCAGTATTTTCAGCAGCAAGGCGTGTACCGAAAGGTGCAGTTAGTTCTGTCTGGCACGCTCCACAGCGTACGTGGCTTTATAGTTTACAAAACTAGGTCACGTGCAGACTCTTGTAGGGGCCAAGAGAAGGCCGTCCCCAAATGTGCCCACTGATCATTTTAAGCAAAAGTTACTTAAGAAACAGCCGGTGCAGGGACACTCAGATTCTCCTCTGTCCCCCAGAAACTAGGAAACACATTTCCCAGGTGAAAAATGCCCTCCCTGTACTAAGAAGTAAAAAGACATCCTTATCACCAGAGATAGGGGCTTTAAAACAGAATGTTGTAGAAACAAACCTCATTACTTTTTTTCTAATCCTACTACTCTCAGACCCTGTGGGCTCAAGAGAAATTTCTGCCCCTCCCTTAACTACCTAGAATCTAAATTGAAGGTCTTAGGGCGTCTTGGTGGCTCAGAGGTAAAGCCTCTGCCTTGGGCTCAGGTCATGACCTCAGGATCCTGGGACAGAGCGACAGCAGGCTCTCTGCTCAGCGGGGAGCCTGCTTCCCCCTCTCTCTGCCTGCCTCTCTGCCTACTTGGGGTCTCTCTCTCTCTGTCAAATAAATAAACAAATTGAGGGTCTTTCCCAGAATAAGAGTTATTAGCAGAGATAAATTTTATCTGAATGACCCATGTGTATGGTAGGGCAAACATTTAATTACGAAACATCTGCTTTTCTTATGACTCTGTAAAATGTATTCCTTTCTTCTGAAATCCCAGACCTCTACTCTCTTCTCCTTAGCTCAGGATGAGACACACACACACACACACACACACACACACACACACACACACACACACACACCTCCTTTTGCCAGTCTTTGGAATTTTCATGTCTATGTGGATACTCTGTGTACACCTGTTAAGTTTTATTTTCTCTTATTAATCTATCTCAGGTCAATCTGATTCTTAGTCTAGCTAGAAGGATCTTTGAGAGAACAGGAATTCTTGCTCCCTGACAAACTTTAATCCGATCTTTAACCATGGCCACTTTTAACTTTTTTGTCATTATAAGACGGTTAATACTTTACTCAGATTCTCTTACAAAAGCTTCCTGCAAATGTGTTTTTTGAGAGATTCATAAAAAGGAACTTTGACAAATACAGGTTTCTGATAACCTTAAGATCATAAAAGTGAACTGGGAAAGAATTCCTGGAATTAAGAGAAGAACAGAATTTAAGTAGATAAATAACATGGGATTAAATGAACTGAAAAGAATAATTATAATTGTGACATTCTTGCTTGAAACACTGATAATTTTTTAATGTTTTGCCTTTCCAGGTTTAAGAAAATTTCTTCTCTTAAGCTATGATTTACAATTTTTTTTCCTATCTGACCTTCCAGAATTCAAAAACTCCCACTGAGTTCTTCTATGTTTTTGCCAATATATTTATATGGGTAAGTTCAGTAAGAGTTTGTTCTCCTTGTAACAGGACACAATTGGAAGCATGGGTTTTATTACCAAGGCTTTGAACGGAAAGTCACATTTGGGGGACAGGCATTAACTCAGATATGACTTGACAGTTTTAAGGCACTGAGGGTGAATCTAAGGAGCCAGTAAAGCCCTTTGGAAAAAGAGCCTGACAGCTTGCTTACTGGGCTCCCAGTAGCCTTACCAGGTGAGTAAGTCACCTCCTGACAGGTGCAAGAACCTCAGGATATTTTGGGGACCTCAAGAAGAGAAGAATTAACCTTAATCTCTAGGTGTTACAGGTGAAGTCTGAGGGCAAGTATTTGGGTTGGCTTCTGGCCTCAAGAGGCAGTTTAAAATTAAATATGGAGATTTTAAAAAGCCTATATGATTAAGCACTATTTTTGCTGCACTTGTGTAAATAATCAGGCCAAGTTTATCCAAACTAGATATATTTTGCAAAGAAATTAGTCTTAATTTGGCTATCTTTGGTAAAATGAGAGTGATTATACAAAAACAAAATTTCAATAATACAACTTTGTGGATATTAGATTCAAATAACAATTCATGATGAACTGGACTAGATCCTGATTTTTTTCTAGTTTCTTCCAATGCTTGGTTACAATTCTCCAAACTAATATTTCTGATATATTTTTTTAAAGATTTTATTTATTTATTTGAGAGAGAAGAGTAAGAGAGAGCATGAGAGGAGAGGTCAGAGGGAGAAGCAGAACCCCCACCCCCTCTGGCAGAGCCAGGAGCCCGATGCGGGATTTGATCCCAGGACTCCAGGATCATGACTCGAGCCGAAGGCAGTTGCTCAACCAACTAAGTCACCTAGGTGCCACTTTTTGATATTTTTGACTGAAAATCATTGGATAACTAAGATTGCCCTTTTTCCTAAAGCCCTGCAAACTAAGTATGAACAACTTGATGTGAACTTCAGAAAAACCACAACTCACACATGAGCAAACTTCATGCCTGGTGCTCTATGAGCCACTCAAAATGATCACCAGAGACACTCAAACCACAAACCAATCAATTCTTACAGATTACCACTGCCTGCCCTCACTTGATGTAAAGATGCTTTAAACTTGACAACTAGAAATCCTTGACTGGCTACATTCAGAACTCAGAAACTGGTTTATAATTTGATCTAATCATGAATCATTGTTTTCTTTTGTTTTCATAGAAATGCCTTACTACCTTATGTTCTGACCCATAGGCCTAACTCTTGAGAACACACTTGCATTACCACCTCCTGAAATGAGTTTAACTAAAATGACCTATTGTCAGAACTAAGACAAAGGTTCAAGGAGACAGGACAATCTATCAGCTCAGCTTTTTTTTAAAAAGGTTTTATTTATTTATTTGACAGAAAGAGAAATCACAAGCAGGCAGAGAGAGAGGGGAGGAAGCAGGCTCCCTGCTGAGCAGAGAGCCCGATGTGGGGCTTGATCCCAAGACCCTGAGATCATGACCTGAGCCCAAGGCAGAGGCTTTAACCCACTGAGCCACCCAGGTGCCCCTCAGCTCATCTTTTAACGTAAGAAACTTCCAGGGAAGTTTCAGAAAAGGGAACTGTAGGATCCAAGGGTAGGCCACCCCAAAATGTGCCACTCCGGCACATTATTTAATTCTAAATAAAAGTTACTTAAGAAACAGATGGTGCAAGGACACTCAGACCCTCCTCTGTCCCCCAGAAAGTAGGAAACACATCTCCCATATGAAAAATGCCCTCCCTGTGCTGAGGAAAGTCAAAAGACATCCTTATCACCAGAGATAGGGGCTTGAAAACTGAGAAAGTTGTAGGAACAAACCTTGTTACTTTTTTCCGAATCCCGCTACCTCAGCCGCAATCCTGTTTAGGATTCCCTCCTAAATGAAGCTCCCAAACACCTGTTTTCTTTACCCTGTCAATTCCTCACAAATTTTATTGTCTGTCTAAAATGTAGAAAAACTGCCTGCCTGGGTCATTTCTCTAGGTCTTAATTTCAAATACCGGGCCTCTGTGCACGTGCCTTCTTTTTCTTTTCTCCCCCTCCTGGGAACCTGCTCCGTGTAAATTTAATTCTTAGTCTAGTTGAAAGACGCTGAGGGTTGAGGGAGAATTTTTCCTTCCCTACAATCTCAACGAGGTAGACAGGGCAATAATAGAACATAAATACAACTACTGTCTCTCCGTATGCATTTCATGGGGTATGTGAAGCCACAACCAAATGGCTGGCTTCCCGGGCCATAAACGCCAACCCAAAGTTCATCTTAATAAATAAATAAATAAATAAATCCCAGGGGGACGCCTGGCTGGCTCAGTCGGTGGAGCCGCTGACTCTTCAACTCGGGGTTGCCAGTTCGAGCCCCATCTTGGGTGTAGAGATTACTTAAAAAAATAAAATCGTTAAAAAATTGTAAAAATCCAAAAAAAAAAAAAAAAAAAATTAAAAATCCCGGGAAGAACGCTGAGTGAAGAGCACCCGGTCTTCCCCAGGTTAGAGGAACCCTGGTGGACTGGTCCACGACGGTCAGGGCCTGGGCGGCTGCGGGGCCACACACCGGTCTGTCCGGCGGAGGCTCGGCCGAACCGCGGGGCCCGCAGAGTGCCTGCGAGAAGGGGTCCAGAACCGAACTCCGTTCACTGGGCGAGTCCCTCCTCCGGAGGCCGGAGGACCCGGGACCCAGCTCGGGTCGCTGCACGCGGAAGGGGGGCGGAGGCCACGGGCACCTGACTCACCTGAAGAGTCGGTCCCGGCCCTGGGTCTGGTTGGTGAAGCGGGTGAAGGTGTCCATGGCTCCCGGCTCGAGGCCACGTGTCGCCCCAAGTTCGGTCGCGAGTCCTCAAGGGTGTCCCTGGGTCCCCGCGGGAGAAGCTGTCGCCCCGCCCCACTGGGGGCGGGCGCGCCTTCCGTAGAAAGACTTGGCGGGCTTCCGGTGGGGGCCGGAAGTGGCGGTTACTAAGGCGACGCCAAGCTCCGGGCCCAGGTGAGCGGAAACTCGGCTTCCGGGTTTGGGTTCAGCGGTTCCCTGCGTGTCCCTGGAGGCCTCTCGACATCTAGGATCTCCTAAAGGGCGACTCTTGGGGGGGATCTCCCGACGCCCCTCGACATCTAGAATCTCCTAGAGGAGGACTCTGGGGGGATCTCCCCAGCCTCCGACCTTCCTGGAGATCCTGGGAACCCAGGAACCCCATGTGGCATCCCGGATGGAGATTACCCCGAGGTTTTGCATGGGAACTTTGGGACCTAATCATATCCCACCTCGGTACCACGGTTTCCCTTGAGCAACCCTAGCTCCAGGTTTGGGGTAGGAAATAGAGCAGAGATAACCCAATGCGCGGCATGTATTTATAGCATGGAGAGCCAGGTAAAGTGCGAGAATTTGCTGTTCGGATCGTTAAGTACTCAAGATTGCTACCTGAGGGAATCCTAGAAGGGCTAATATGAACAAGTGGAGGCAGAAATAGATTACGGCGAAATTGCACCCCTGAACGTTGGTTTTTTGGGGCTTGAAGACGTTCCATAATAGTAATATTACGAAATATACCCCTTACAATCAAAAAGCTTATTTTTGTAACCTTTATTCCCTTGGTCAGGCCTGCCCTTAACACTTGCAGGCCAGGGTGAGGATTACAAGTAAAGACCCATATATCATATGATTACTTTTAATTTTATTATTTTTAAAGAATATTTATTTTTAAAGATTTATTTTTATTTATTTGAGAGAGTGCTCAAGGGCATGGGGACTGGCGAGGAGACAAGGGAGAGGGTCCCAAACACACTCGCAGTGTGTGGGGTTACATCTCAGGACCCTAAGGTCATGACCTGCACGGAAACCAAGAGTCAGAGACTTAAGGACTGAGCCATCCAGAGGCCCCAAAAGATTTTTTTTTTTTTAAAGATTTTATGTATTCATTTGATAGAGGGAGAGTGAGAGAGAAGAGAGCACAAGCAGGGGGAGTGGCAGGCAGGCAGAGGGAGAGGAAGAACCAGGTTCCCTACGGAGCCCAGTGTGAGACTCGATCCTGAGACCCTGGGATCATGACCTGAGCCCAAGGCAGACTCTGAACCAACTGAGCCACCCAGGTGCCGCAAATGATTTTAGTTTTATTTTTTTTTTATTTTTTATTTTTTTTTTTTTAAGATTTTATTTATTTGACAGAGAGAAACACAGCGAGAGAGGGAACACAAGCAGAGGGAATGGTAGCGGGAGAAGCAGGCTTCCTGCAGAGCAGAGAGCCCGATGCGGGGCTCGATCCCAGGCCCCTGGGATCTGACCTGGGCCGAAGGCAGACGCTTAACGACTGAGCCACCCAGGCGCCCCTGATTTTAGTTTTAAATAATCTCTACACCCAACATGGGGCTTGAACTCACAACCAATATCAAGAGTTGCATACTCTACCAACGGAGCCCGCCAGGAGCACCCAGAGTTCCTTTTCTTTTTCAAGTGTGTATCTAATTGCGGCAGCATTTTTTATTGAAAAAAAATTATACTTTCCCCACAGAATTATCTTTGCACCTTTGTCAAAAATAAGCTGTCCATACATATGTGAGTCTAATTCTGGACTCTTTATTTGGTTTCACTTACCTATTTGTGTATTTTGATGGCAGTACCACACTATCTTGATTACTGTGGCTTTATAATAAGTGTTGAAATAGGTAGTATTAATCCTCCAATTCTGTCCTTTTTCTAAGTTATTTTGGCTATTCTAGGTACTTTGCATTTTCATGTGAATTATAAAATCAACTTCTTAATTTCCAGAAAAAAAAAAAAAAAGGCTAGCTGGGACTATCATAGGGATCGTGTTGAATTTATAGATCAGTTTGGGGAGAATTGACATCTTAACAAAATTGAGTCTTCCAACCACAAGCAAGGGATCTCTGTCTACTTATTTAGGTCTTCTCTAATTTCTCTCAGCAATATTTTACAGTTTCAGTGTACAGGTCTTACACATTCTTTGTCAGATTTATCCCTATTTATCCCTATCCCCTCATATTTTTGATACTATTATAAATAGTATTTTTAAATTTCAATTTTTGTTTTTTGTTGCCAGTATAAAGGAATACAATAGGCTTTTGTATATTAAACTTGTATCCTGCAACCCTGCTAACCTCATTTATTAGTGTTAGTAGATTTTTTTTTGGTAGATTTAATCAGATTTCATATACAGATAATCATGTTGTGTGGGAATAAAGACAGATTTACATCTTCCTTTCCAATCTGGATAAAACAGCTTCATCACCCCAAAAACTCCCTCATGCTATCCTTTTTAAATAACATCCTCCCTTTACCCATAACTCCCAGCAACTACTGATCTGTTCCCCATTACTCATTTTGTATTTTCTAGAATGCCATATAAAGGGAATCACTGCACAAATTTTGAGACTGGTTTCTTTCACTGTGCATCATGCCTTTGAAATTCATCCATCATACGCATTTTTGTGCGTATCAGTTTTTTACTTTTTATAACTGTAGTATTCCATTATGTGGCTATACCACAGCTGGTTTATCCATTTACCTGGTGAAGGATATTTGGATTGTTTGTGATTTGGGACCATTATAATAGAGCCTCTATAGACATTTGCGTACAGGCTTTTGTGTGAATATAAGTTTTCATAGTCCTGGAGTACATACCTAGGCACACAATTGCTGGGTCATTAGGTAAATACATGTTTAACTTCATAAGAAACTGACAAATCCTTTTCCGGATTGGTGGTATCATTTTGGATTCCCAGCAGCGTGTGAGTGTCCATCAGCTCCAAATCTTCATTAGTACTGTGTGTCCTCAGTATTTTCGCATTGTATTGTCAGTATTTTTTTATTTCAGCCATTCTCATAGGTATGTAATAGTGATCCATACATTATTAAGAAGTGTGTTATTGGGGTGCCTGGGTGGCTCAGTGGGTTACGCCGCTGCCTTCAGCTCTGGTCATGATCTCAGGGTCCTGGGATCGAGCCCCACATAGGGCTCTCTGCTCAGCAGGGAGCCTGCTTCCTCCTCTCTCTCTGCCTGCCTCTCTGCCTATTTATGATCTTTTTCTCTCTATCAAATAAATAAATAAAATCTTTAAAAAAAAGTGTGTTATTTTTTAAGTTTTGTGTGTTTCTAAATATCTTTCTGTTACTGATTTCTAAAATAATTATGTGTGGTCAGAAAACATACTTCGTATGACTTGAGTACTTTTAAATTTATTAAGACTTGGCTTATAGCCAGCCCAACATAGGATTTGTCTTGATAAATGTTTCATGTGTACTTAAAAAAGAAGCTGTCCACTGTTGGGGAAGGTGTTCTAGAAAACTGCTCCACTGTTCTTCGCTGGTGGAAGCTTAGGGAATCTGCCGTCATCCTTTAGTTTGTTCTTTTATTCGTGTCTTTTTTCCTCTGGCTGCTTTTCAAATTTTGTCTTTATCACGGGTTTTGCCCATGATGTGCCTTGGTATAGATTTCTTCATGTTTCCTTTGTTTAGGGCTTATGTTCTTCTTGAAATCTGTGAGTTTATAGTTACATCAAATTTAGAAATATTTTGTCTATGTCTACAGATTTTTTTTGCCTCTTCCCTCCTTTGGGGATTTCAATCACATTCATATTAGGCTACTTCAGGTTCTCCCACACCTCACTTTCATCATTTTTTCCCTCTCTCTCTGTTTTAGTGTTTCTATTGCTGTATCTTCAAATTTCCTAATCTTCTATCTAATTTGTTTTGCTCTGAGAGCTTATGATTAATCTGATCGAATGTATTCTTCATCTCCGACATTGTAGTTTTCATCTCTGGAAGTTCAGTTTGGGTTTCTCGGGGTCTCCCACTTCTCTAGCTAATATTTCCTCTTGGTTTTTGAACATGTGAGATACATTATAACTGTTTTGTCTGCCAATTCTAGTAACTGTGTTGATGATGAGTCAGCTTCGATTGACCGGCTTTTCTCTTTATTATGGCTGTGTTTTCTTGCCTTTGCATGCTGAGTCTTTTTTTTTTATTGGATCCCAGACATTTATTTCACTGGATGCTGGATATTTCTGTATTCCTATAAATATTGTTGAGTTTTGCTCTGGTATGCAGTGAAGTTACTTAGCAAATTTTTGATCTTGTGACTCTGGAAGATTTGACCAGCAGTACCAGAGCAATGCTTATTCAAGGGCTTATTTTCCCCACTGCTTGGCAAGACCCTTCTGAGTACTTCACCCAGTGTTTGTGAATTATGAAACTTTCCATTCTCCCAGCTGGAAACCGGCATTATTCCTGGCCCTATGTGAGCTCAGCTTACTATTCCTACCTGTGATTTCAGGTGGCTCTTTTCTATCATATTGAGGCTCAGCTAGCTCCTCTAGCCATGCACCAGAAACATCACAGATGGACCCTAACAGGTGAGGAAAGAGGATGGCAGCAGGTTTCCACAAGGGTTCCACAGCCCCCCGGCGCTGTGACAGTGCAAGACCCCACTTCCTGCATGTAAAGCATCTTAAAATGGACCCCATGTGCCACATTAAATGCCTTTATTTACCTGTAATTTTGAGAGCCTTTTTATAATTTGTACAGTTTTGAGTTCTATGAAGTTCAGATTACTTGTTCTTTTCTATGGACTGAAACGTTATGCACACACACACACACACACACACACACACACACA
>CM053609.1:3651323-3668342 GCA_028646535.1 Procyon lotor | reverse complement strand
CTTTAGTGATGTGGTAACGATCCTGTGATAAACAAGGAAAGTGCCAGTCTCTAGAGTAAAAGGTCCCCAAGGGTTTTTGTGCTAGAAAGGGTGATGTACTGTCTTCTGGTAACTTCCCTTTTTTCTCAAAGGACCTTTGCTTGCTTCCTTTATCAGCTTTTCTGAGTTTCCTAGATGTTCCCAGTGCCAGCTTCTGTGATGTCAGTCCCCAGAGGAAGTCAAGTCCATAAGAGGCTCTCCAGTTTTATAAGAAAGGGGCTGCTGGAGGTGCCGTCCCCGACCGAGAAGGACTGGTCGAAGGACGATGAAGATGATTATGCGTTCACGGATTTGGGTGAGGAGCTGGATTTCCTGCCGCAGCCTTATCGCATGATCAACAAGATCGTGAACCTTCTGTTTGACAAGTGTTGGGAAGTTATCCAGGAGAAGGATGCACGGATGGAAGTCGAGCGCAGCTGGACCCAGCCCACCACCTACGCTCCACATGTAGAAAGCAAGGTATGGAGCAGCTGACCAGGAGTCCCTGTTTCCCAGCAGAGTGTTGATAAATGAAAATACCTGACCCAGGGAAGGAACTCCTATAAGGAACCTTCACTCATTAAGACAGGTGCATTTTTGAAAGATTACTAGGCGTGCTGATGTTGATTAAAATGGATCTAGTAATTGCCTGGGAGAAATGAGTATTCTGATTAGTTGGAGATTATACAGGAAGTCTTTTCTATTCTGTGGTTATTTAAAAATATTTCTGAATGCATTAATCACTCTCTTGCTTGGCGGTTGGGAATCTGCCAGTGTCTCAGCTATAGCTCTTTCCATGGCATTCTAGATGAAAAAAGGACAGGGAATGGGGCCACTTGTGCATTCATCACAGGCCCTGTGGTCATGATGAGAGTTGTAAATGTGTACTTATTCTCAATTTACTTGTTTCCTCTGGCTCCTTTCTCCTAAAAGTAGAATGCTATGACTTACTTGATGCCTGGGCAAGATATTTAGATGAGCCCTGTTCGGAGGTGATATTACATCTAGGAAGGGCCCACGTGCCTCTTTGAAAAGTTAGCTCATGTCCTTGCAGATGGTGGCAGCTGAAAATCATTCCTTTTTCCTTTGTTTTTGTTTTCCCAGCTCAACAAAATGCCAAATTGTATGGCGATTTCTCAAGACTATGTCTTTATTGGAGGAGCCAAAGGATTCTCCATCCATAATCTGTACAGTGCCAAACGGATATGTAGTTGGGAGAAACTTAAGGTGGATGTCACTTCCATCTCGGCCACAGATTTGGGGAATGAAATACTTATTGCTCCTGTGGATGAAATGGGTACATGTTCTTCCTCTTTTTTTTTTTTTTTTTAAAGTCAAATTTATAGTTATCCGTAGACTGTTCAGTTTAATCTCCTTCCCAGGTGTGGGTGGGGCCAGACCCGGAGAGTTCTCCCTGGTCACTTAGTACTAACTCACATGTACAGAACAGGATGGGGCGCCCAGCACTAGTCTAATATTGCACATAGGTTGGCCCATTCATCCCTCACAACAGCCCTAGGAGGTAAGTACAATTTCTTATCCCCTGTTTTTCAGAAGAAGCAACTGAGGCATTGAGGTTAAATAACTTACTTGAGATGATGTAGAAGGTGAGTGGCACAGGCAGGACGCTGATCAGCCAGCGTGGACCCAGAGTTCACACCCTTTGGGCACTTAGAAATCCCACTGCTCATGTAAAGCAGGGATCATTTCTTCCCCTCAGCCTGAGGTTGAACCAGGCCTTCATGGGGACAGTAGTACACAGAACCATAAACAGTGTCACGGAGGACAGTGTTTCTGCAGGCAGGAGAGTGACCCTACCAGACTGGCGTTTTAGGAAGGACACCGTGGTAGGAGTAAGTCCAAATGAGAGTCAGAGATATGGTTGTGTAGTAGTTTGCTTGTCCAGGGATGCAATTCTGTACTACCCCCAAATAAACCTATTTTCTGTTGGGAAAGAAAGAGAGCGAGAGAGAGAAAGGAAGGAAGGAAGGGAGAAAGAAGGAACAAGGGAGGGAGGGAGACCAAGACAAACTGTTGCTTTCATCAAGGAGAGAAATGATGAAGGTCTGAACCAAGCCACGGGCTGTTAAAATGAAAGGGAAAATCATACTATAGCTATGTAAGATGCTATCATTGGGGAAGTGAGGTGAGGGATATGTGGGTATTCTTGGTACTATTTTGGAAACTTTTTATTTTTATTTTTTTTAATTTAGCAGAAAGAGAGAGAGATCACAAGTAGGCAGAGAGGCAGGCAGAGAGAGGGGGGGAAGCAGGCTCCCCGGTGAGCAGAGAGCCCAATGTGGGGCTCCATCCCAGGACCCTGAGATCATGACTTGAGCCTAAGGCAGAGGTTTTAACCCACTGAGCCACTCAGGCGCCCCAAACTTTACTATGGTATGAGCAGGTGCAGCCCTGAGGCAGCTGGAGGGGGAACATTGATACTCAAGAGGAGTTTGGTCTAAAGACAGGATTGCATTTGGTCTAAAGACTGCATTACATCTACTTGGTTTCACGTCTGTGTGACCTCTGTAACGCATGTGAAGGCAGAGACCGCCTTGGCTGTCCCCGGCACATCTGTGGTCCTGCAGCAGATATCCCTTGGATGTTTATTGGGTTGAGTTAGACCTTCACCCACAGTGGGGCCTTTGCCTTTGCCTTTCTGGATTATGGGTGTCGAGTTAGGAGTGTCTCTGTAAGAGGCTTCCAGGACCAGAGGATGGGCCACGGTAGGCAGAGAGAACCCAGGAGGGAGAATAGCCTGAACATGTCAGGTCAGGGGTGGAGGAAGCCAGGGACACTGAGAGGCCAGGAGGAGGCTTAAGAACCTGTGAGCACAGGGGCGCCTGGGTGGCTCAGTGGGTTAAAGCCTCTGCCTTCGGCTCAGGTCAAGATCTCAGGGTCCTGGGATCGAGCCCAGCATCGGGCTCTCTGCTCAGCAGGAAGCCTGCTTCTTCCTCTCTCTGCCTGCCTCTCTGCCCAATTGTGCTCTCTCTCTCTCTCTGTGTGTCAAATAAATAAATAAAATCTTAAAAAAAAAAAAAAAAGAACCTGTGAGCACAAGCTGATAATTCAGAAAGTCAGATATAAAATTCCAGTTCTTTGACTCACTTGTCTCTCTTACCTTCTCTGTTTCAGGCATTGTTAGACTGTTTTATTTTTATAAGGATGGTCTTTTCCTCATCAAAGCCATCAATGAAGTGGTAAGTTCCTGCGCTTTCACCTAGAACTGGGCCAAAAACTGTAGCAAATGAAGATAGCGACTCTCTGGACAGAGAGCCTCCAAAATAGCCAATTTAAAGATCCCCCACCAGCTGAGGGTACATGCCGAATGCTGTGGGTTTATTTACCCTGGGTCGGGAGAAGAAAGTTACTAGGGATCTCCAGTCCAGATTGAGCACCAGACCAAGACAGTCAGCAAATATTTACAAGTCCCTAAAATTTCCAGGCTGCTTCACATCCTGTTCCCTAGCCTATGCTGTTCCCTCTGCTCAGAGTGCTCCCTTGGCCTCCTGACGTACTACGTGTGCGTCTTAAATTCCCTTCATTCCCTTACGTTTCTTTTAAGAGCAGCTCAGATACCTACTTGTCTGAGATACTTTCCCTGATATGCCCGTAAGGAATCCATCTCTCCCTCATCTGTCCACCCCCACGCAGAACAGAACCTCTGTTGTAGTGTTTTCTCCACCCTCCATACTTGTTCCTACGACTACTTCTCTTGGACGTAACCATCCTGAGGGCAGGAGACGGGCCTTATTGACCCAGGTATCCCCTGTTCCTGATGCACTGCCTGTGTATCGGGGCGTCTCGGAAAGTGTTTCCTGAATCAGTGAGTCCAAAGAAAAAGAGAGGGGAGTGCTCAGAATAGATTTTTAACTGCAGTTTGTCTTGTAAAAAATACCACTGATGGGCATCCAAGCAAGTCAGTGGGGAAAAGAAAGTATTTTCAACAAATGATGCTGGAATGCTAGATTAACAAGTAGAGGGGAAATGAACTTCCACCCTACTTTACGCCATATATAAGAATCAATTTGAGAAGGATTATAGGTCTAAATGTAAAGGCTAAAAATATTATCCTTTTTAAAGAAAACACCGGAAAATATTTTAGCCACCTTGGGGAAGGCAAAGATTTCTTAGGACATGGAAAGCACTAAATAGAAAAGAAAAAATTGATATTGGGCTTCATCAAAGTTAAAAACTTCTCATTCTCACAGCATACACAAAAATTAACTTGCAGTGGGTCATAGGTCTATCTGTAAAATCTAAAATCATAAAACCTCTAGAAGAAAACATAGGAGGAAGTCTCGTGACTTTGGGGTTGGCAAAGAGTTTCTAGCTGCAACATCAAAAGCACAATCCATACAAGAAAAAAATCGATGAGTTGGCCTTCATCAAAATTAAAAGCTTCTTCTGTAGATGGTACTAGCAAAAGAATAAAAAGACAAGCAGCAGACTGGCAGAAAATAATTATAAATCACCTATCTGATAAATGACTTGTATCCAGAACATGCAATGAACTCTCAAGATGCAAACTCAAAAATAAGGCAACAAACCATCCAGTTTTCAAAATGGGCAAGGGTTTGAAAAGACACTTCCCCAAAGAAGATATATAGAAAGTAAATGAGATGCCCGGCATCCTTAGTCATTGGGAAAACGCAAGTCAAAATCACAGCGAGCTACCACGACACATGTATTAGAATGCCTCAAGTTCAAAAGAGTGACCATACTAGGTGTTGGCAAAGATCTCTCATAGATGATTGGTGGCGAAATACAGTGGTACAATTATTTTGGCAGGCTTTTTTTTTTTTTTAATAAGTAATGTCTACACCCCACGTGGGGTTCAAACTCACAACCTTGAGATCAAGAGTCACACGCTCATTCAACTGAGCCAGCCAGGCACAGGCACCCCTTTGGCAGTTTTTTGAAAAGTTAAACGTACACCTACCGTACGATCCGGGTATGCCACTCCTTGATATTGACACAGGAGAACTGAGAGCACATCTCCATACAAACACGTGTACAAGCAGCTGTCTGTGTCAGAGCCAAAAACCGGAAGCCCCCCGGACGTCCATCAGCATGTGGGTGGATAAGCAAATTGTGGTATTCGCACACAATAGTATGAACTGTTAATGCACGTGACAACATGGATGCATCTTAAAATAATTACGCTGAGTGAACGAAGTCAGACACAAAAAGAGTACACACCGTATAATTCCATTTATATAAAATTCTAGAAAATACGAACATCTCTGATGTGACAGAGAACATCAGCTTTTGCCTGGGGTGGGGTGGGAGGAAGGTGAGAGGGATGATTACCAGGGGCAGGAGGAAACTTTTGGGGGTGATGGATATGTTCACGGTCTTGTGGGGATGCTTTCAAGAGATACATATGTCAAAACATCTAATTGTATTCTTTAAACATGTAGTTGGTATGTTATTATATCCCTAATAAAGCAATTTAATTGAAATTAAAACTTCTCATCAAAAGATGCTGTTAGAGTCCACTCTCTAGCAGGAGCTGACTAGAGCCCTGAGAGCCTGGAGCGGCCCCACGGGCGCCAGCCCAGTGACCCTCACATTCCAGGAGGAGCCACAGCTGTCGTGGCTGGCCCCAGTCAGAGTGACCGCAATTCTGAGCAGTGGGGCAGAGACTCAGCAGGGGCCCCCACAATGCCCCCGCCCACACCACCTGCTGACATGCAGGGAGCAGTGGCACCTGCTGGCGGGGACAAGGAGGTCATGGCAACAGAGGTTTTGGGACCAGTCAGAGGGTTGCACGTGCAGAACAGACACGGTTTCATCATCAGCAAGGACGCCAAGGAAGATGTATTTGGATAGCAGACTGCTCTAAAAGGTAACCCCAAGAAGGGACTTTTCGGTATAGGAGATGGAGAGATGAAAGAGTTGGATGTTGCTGGAGGAGAAAGTGTGCAGAGGCAGTGGGTGTTGTAGGTCCTGGTGGAGTTCAGCGCAAGGCAGTAAATCTGCAGCAGAATAGAACCACTGGGAACTCGGTCCACCTCTAGGGCTGGGCCTCCATGCAATTACCAGGGGATTCCAGACTCGTGAAATAGGGAAAGGAATGAGAGAGTGCCCCTGAAGGTCAGGCCCCACAACACTGGGCCCGGTGCAGGTGACAGTTCCCACCTGCATGTGAGCGGAGACCCTTTGGGAGCCCATCACACCATGCCAACCCTCCTGTGCAGAAGGGACCTGAAGGGGGGTGACAAGCAGGGCGCAGAAGCAGGTAGACCAGTGGGAGAATCTGTATTGGGATGGGCCCGCCTCACCAAAGACCGCCTCCAGAGGACAGCAATGAAGAGGAGAAGGAAAATCAAGGAGATGAGACCCAAGGTCAGCAGCCACCTCGACCCCAGAACTTCTTTTACTGATGATAATGCCCGAAGAACCTAAGCCATAAGATGGCAAAGGGACAAAAGCAGCTGAGAATTCAGGTGAGACGTCATGGCTCCCCAGGCTGAGCAGGGCGGGGCTGAGCAAATGCAGGCTTACCATGCGTACCAGCACGCACTGCAATCAGCCGATGAGGGGTCATCTCAAAAAATAAACTATCTGGGGGGGGTCTGGGTGGCTCAGTGGGTTAAGCCTCTGCCTTCAGCTCAGGTCATGATCTCAGGGTCCTGGGATGGAGCCCCGCATCGGGTTCTCTGCTCAGCAGGGAGCCTGCTTCCCCTTCTCTCTCTGTCTGCCTCTCTGCCAACTTGTGATCTATCTCTCTCTGTCAAGTAAATAAATAAAATCCTTTAAAAAAATAAATAAACTATCTGGACTATACCAAAATAAAAGGTTTTTGCACAGCAAAGGAAACCATCAACAAAATGACAAGGCAACCTACAGAATGGGAGAAGATACTTGCAAATGACATATCTAATAAAGAGTATCCAAAAAATATAAAGAACTTATACAACTCAACACCCCCAAACCAAATAATCCGATTAAAAAGTGGGTAGGAGATATGAACAGACATTTCTCCAAAGAAGACGTGCAGACGGCCAACAGACACATGAAAAGATGCTCAACATCACTCACGATCAGGGAAATACCGATCACAAAACCACAATGAGATATTACCTCACACCTGTTAGAATGGCTAGAATCAAAGACAAGAAATAATAAGAATTGGCAAGGATGTGGAGAAAAGGAACCTTAGTGCCCTGTTAGTGGGAATGTAAATCAGTGCAGTCACCGTGGAAAATAGTAGGAAATTGCTCAAAAAACTAAAACTAGAAATATCATGCGATCTAGTAATTGCAATGCTGGCAATTTATCCAGAGAAAATGAAACACTAATTTGAAGAGCTATATGCATCTCTGTATTTACTGTAGCATTACTTACAATAGCCAAATTATGGAAGGACCCAAGTGTCCACTGATTGATGAATGGATACAGAAGATGTGGTATATACAGACACAATGGAATATTACTCAACCATAAAAAAGAATGAGATCTTGCCATTTGCAACATGGATGGACCTAGAGGGTATAATTCTAAGTGAAATACATCAGACAGAGAAAGACAAATGCCATATGATTTCACTCTTATGTGTAATCTAAGAAACAAAACAAATGAACAGAAAAAAAAGAAAGAAACAGACTCTTAAATACAGAGAACAAATTGGTGGTTGCCAGAGGGGTGGGGGGGTGAAGGTGGGGGAATGGGTCAAATTATGACATTCCAGCAGTAAGAGGTGAATGAAGGATTGGAGTTGAGGACCTTAAGTGCTTGCATTTCTACTCTTGACCAGACAGCTAGAACTAGTGGCATTATCTATGCAGCATCTGGTTTTTATTTTTACTTAAAGATGTCTCTTTTTGGTAATACCAAATGGGTTTTTCAAAAAGTCTGGTTTTTCTTGATACACCATTAAAGGTTTTAAAATTGTTTCATATCTAGCCAAGTTGATATTTTTATTAATTAATTAATTAATTTAGGGGAGAGAGAGAGCAAGCAAGCCTGGGGTGGTAGGGGAGAGGCAAAAGGAGAGGGAGAGAGAGAATCCCAAGCAGGCCCCATGCCCAGTGCAGAGCTAGATGCAAGGATTGATCTCACCACTTGAGCCAAAATCAAGAGTTGGACACTCAAGCAACCGAGCCACCCAGGATCCCCTTGCCAGGTTGAGGTTTTTAAGCACCTCATTTTTAATTTGTAATAAAACATTACAACTTTTTTTTTCCAAAAAAAAAATCAACAAAATGCAAGCACCTATTAATAAAGGTCTTAATAATAGCAATTATCTTTGTTATTATAAAGATACAATTAAGAAAATGAAAAAATCAGGCCACAGACAACCATAAATACTGAGTCTCTCACCTGGCCTGAAATTCGAGCAGATTTCATACTAGGGTTAGTCAGTCTCTTCTTGCTATAGACTGAATGTTTGTTTCCCCACAGAATTCAGATTGAAAATCCTAATCCCCAGTGTGAGTATTAGGAGGTGGGGCCTTTGGGAAATGTTTAGGTCATGAAGACAGAGCCTTCATAAATGGGATTAGTGCCCTTAACGAGGCCCAAGAGAGCTCCCTCAACCCTTCCTCCATGTGGGGGCACCCTGAGAAGGTGGCAGGCAGGAAGTCTACGAACCAGCAACCGGGCTCTCACCAGACACTGAATCTGCCAGATTCTTGCAATCTTTGGAAATTTTGGCTTTCTAGCCTCCAGGACTATGAGAGATAAAGGTCTATTGTTTATGAGCCATCCAGTCTATGGTATTTTGTTATTTAAGAAACCAGGAAATACTTCCATACCTTTAGGGGGGAAATCGAAATTCCACTTCTTTGCATATGATCTCGTCCAACTGCTGCACAAAAATGGGAAGTATGAAGCAGCTGGAGGCATCTTTTCACGTCTTAAGCTCTAAGAGGATTTATGTTCCCTGGTGTGACCCACAAAAGACCCCGCAACACATTCCCCTCCATCGTCAGGCTGACCTTACTCCATAAGCCCCTCTCTTCTTTTCAGGATGATGCCAGCAAGCAAACCACCTGTATAAAGATGGAGGTCTCTCAAGGAGGGGACTTCGCAGCCTTCCTCCTACGAGGCAAGTTTAACCGCAGGCTGATAAGAAGATACAGATTTGCAGTCTCTTCCAGATAACCACCTTTTTTCAAACCTTTTATTTTGAAATAATTTACAGGAGAGTTGTAAAGATAGGTACAGGGTTCCCTGGTTTCCCAATACCAACATTTAACGTGACCACAGTACATTTGTCTAAATTAAGTGATGACATTGATATAACACTATTAACTAAAAGTGGTTTGGGGTTTTTTTTCCCAGGTTTTGCTCATTTTTCCACTAATATTTTTGTTCCAAAGCTCAATCCAGGATATCATATTCTATTTAGTAATCGTGTCTTCTTAGTCTATTTCAATCTGTGATAATTTCTCAGTCTTTGTTTTTCATGACCTTGACCCTTTTGAAGAATACCAGTCAGGTATTTTGTACAATGTCCCCCAATTTCAATTTGCCTGCTGTGTTTCTCATGATTCAACCAGGGTTAAGGATTTGGGGGAGATGCCACAGAGGTGACATGCTGTTGTCATTGTACATCAGGAGGTATGTGCCAGCAACATCTCCCAGGTGACTCGTGTCCACCAAGTTCCCCCACTAAGATACTGCTTTTCCCGTCCCATTACTGCGTTAGAAGCAAGTCACTATGTTCAGGCCACACTCAAGGGCAGAGGATTTAAGCATCTCTTCCCGAAGGCAGAAGAATCAAAGAATTTGGGGGCATATGTTGAAACCACCACATTAATTTGTAAACATTTGGGGGGAGATACTTTGAGACTATGCATATATCCTGTATCCCCTTAAAGTACAACCCGCCAATTCTAGCCTTCATCATTGGCTCTTACCTGCTGTAATTATTACTGTGGTGATAGAATATCTTTTATTCAAATGACTGTTGGCTTGATTTTTAACTTTTTTTAAAAAAGATTTTATTTATTTGACACAGAGAGAGAGATCACAGGAGGCAGAGAGGCAGGCAGAGAGAGAGGAGGAAGAAGGCTCCCTGCTGAGCAGAGAGCCCGATGCGGGGCTCGATCCCAGGACGCTGGGATCATGACCTGAGCTGAAGGCAGACGCTTAACAACTGAGCCACCCAGGCGCCCTGATTTTTAACTTTTAAATATTTAGACATATGGTGTACGGGCCTCTGTATTCTTACCACAGGCCCGTCAAATATTAAGTGCTTGAGGAAAGCATATATTTTATAATGCTCTACGCACCAAAGGAAGCTTTTATACTCTGTCCTATTTCCTAGGCCCCAACAAAGTACCACAAAGTGGGTGGCTTAAAACAAAAGATATTTATCCTCTCCCAGGACTGGAGGCCAGAAACCTGAAGTCCAGGTGTCCAGATGATTACGTGTTAAAGGACACACTTAGCCAGAGCCCCAAACCAAGGGGAAGCGACCCTTCCCAGGTTGTCAGGGATTGGGTATAGAAGCTGAGTGTGTTTCTGTGACCCACTTCCTTGGGCGGTCATTTCCTCAAAGGTCAGAAGAACGCTCTGGAAGGATCCCTCCCAATTCCAGCCCTCAGCCATTCAGTCATGGATTCTGTGTAATACCGCCTTCCTCCCTGACAGGAAAAGCTGTAGACAAAATGTCGGTGTAATTTACCTCTTGCAACCTAGGGAAAAAACAGGGGGACCGGGCAGAGCAGACAGCTCAGTTAAAAACTGTACTATCAGCGCTGCGAGGGTAAGGAGCCGGGTGTCCTTCAGAAGGCGGTGGCCTGAGGGGAGGGCCCTGCAGCTCTCCGGGAGTGGGGACTGGCAGCGACCCACTGCAGGACCGCGTCTCCCTCGATTTGCCCGAGTCTCTGTTCCGAGGGTGCCTGCTGCTCCCCGTGCTGGGGTTGTGAGAGGACAGGCCCTTCCTCATGGGAAACTTGTCCCCTGCTCATCATTGCTCAATGGCTCCTTGGTTTCCCAATGCAGGGGCCGGGGATACTTGGCTGGATGTGTATAAATTGCCCAAGGAGTCTTGGCTCAAGGAAGTGGAGCACCCCCAACCTGCTCAAAATCTGAAGAAAAAAGTCAGACAGCCACCACTGGTAGGAAGCGTCCCTGTTTTCCACCGATATGTTTCTCCCTCCCCTTGACCCACATCTAGCCTGAATCCTCCTTGGAATTTCAGGACAAATGGGGCCTTACGGAGGCTGCAAGGGAGGACAGCAGGCACACTGGCCCAGGACTCCAAAATTGATTTGCTTTGGTTTTAATAAGATATTAAAAAGTAGAGGTGTCCTCAGGAGTGGGAGCCTTTCTCTCGCTCTCATCTGAGAGTTGCTTCTCCACCAAGACCACTCCCAGGCATTTCTCTGGGGGAACGGTCTTTTATGACCAATGATTCCTGCCTCGTTGGTCATTTTTTTCCCCATCTGGGCTGAAATAATCTTTCCTGCCTCACTGCATTTCCCAGATTACAGTATAAACAGGTTGTTCTCAATATATAGGAATACATATATTTTTCATATTATTCTTAGAATGTAGGAGCTCTACCATTTCAGCTTATTTTTTAATTTTTAAAAAATAATCTCAATGCCCAACATAGGGCTCGAACTCACGACCCTGAGGTCAAGAGTCGCCCACTCCACTGACTGAGCCATCCAGGCACTCCCATTTCGGTTTAATTATATGTGACCCCTGGGCCTTGTGCTGTGTCTTTAAAATATAGTTCCTCAGTAAATAGTGTTTTGGAATTTAATTCGCTTATCTATCCAATGTGCACTTACTATTTTTTAGCCAACGATTGTTAATTGGGTGTGCCTTTAAAACACACGGTATCAGGTGCTCAAGAATTGCGAAATTATTAATGCAGGAGAGTGAGACAGACTCACATTCACTGCTGAGCTCAGCAGGGCTGTTTCTCACCATAATTCACTCAGTTTCCACACACTGAGAAGCCATCAGCTAACACCACTTGCTGGGATAGTTCCGGTAACCATGAGTTACATTTAGAGTTGCTTAAATAAAATTGTCAACATGGCCAATGTATTTTGCCAATCAGAAATATTTGCTTCAACTTAGATTTGGGGAATGGGCTCCTAAGTGATCTCTTTACCTCCGTTCATTCATATTTCTTCCTGTCACTATTTCCAGTTTCCCCTCCTGCATCCTAAGGTCCCGGACAGTGGGGGATCCTGTGTTCAAATCCTGCGGGCCAGGAAACCACGCAAACATCAGTCCTCTGTGTCTGCGGGATGAGTTCACTACTGACGACAGTGACAGGGAGAGAGACAATAAAGGGGAGGAGGCACATACATCCAGGCTACTGTGAATTAATTTCTCGCTTTTCTCCTCAGAATACTCTTGAACCTGTGATTTCTGAGAATCTAGAAACGGTAAGGAACTTTGAAGAAAATCTGCAGGGAGATTTAGGTTGCATGCCACGGGTTTTTATTTTGACTTGAAATGGACTTTAAATACCAAGTGTCCTAGGAAAACGTTCCACCAGGGCACTGTTTTCAGATTCTCTGTGACTCAGTCTCGTGCCTCATACCCGCAAAAGATGGCCCCCTATCCCTGAGGGCTTTTACATAACACAGTGAAAATCTTGGCAAATTCTTTGTATACCTGGGTGCTTCTGAGCATTCAGGTATGTACATTTTTAGTGTTAATGTAGATACTGCTAAGTTGCCTCCCCAAAGTAGCATGACAATTTACATTTAGTCAATTTCTCCACAGCCTCTCTGACCTTGCTATTATCATTTTGTTGCTCTTTTGCAAATTGATGGAACAAAATGGCATCCCATGTAATTTTCGTTGATCTCCATACTTTTTATTGGCCACTGAGGTTTTCTTTGAATTGCCTGCCTATATAGTTTCCTTGTCATATATCTGCTTCCAATTTGTTACTTCCCTTTTTCCATTGTTCATGTGCTTTTCTGTTGTAAAGAAGTTTTAGGGTTAGGGCGCCTGGGTAACTCAGTCAGTTGGGCATCCAACCTGATTTTGACTCAGGTCATGATCTCAGGGTGATGAGACTGAGCCCCAGTTGGGGCTCTCTCTCCCCGCTCTTTGGTTTCTCCCCCCTTGCATGTGCATGCATGCATCCTCTCTCTCTTAAAAAAAGGGGGGGAGGAAAAAAAAGTTTTAGGTTTGAATACAGTCAGAATTTTCTTTCCTTTTTAAAATACTCATTGCACTGGAAGACTTTCCCCTCTCAAGGTTATAAATAAGTTCTCCTGTGGTTTCTTCTGATAATTTCAGAGTTTTGTTTTTGACATTTCACTCTAATTCATAGGGGAGAGTATCTTTTGTGAATGGAGTGAGAAGGGGGTCAACTTTTATCTATTGTTTTCAAATAGCCAATCATCACACAAATATCCTTGAGTGATTCATCTTTTCCCATTTGTTTTGAAATGTGATCTTTTATCATTCCTATATATACTATATTCCATATATACTTCTGTGCCCAGAAGTATATATCTGAGAAGTATATATCTGAATTATCCTGTCCCATTACAATATTCATCTGCCCACACAGGGACCTTAATGAACTTTGGAGCAAAACTGCCAGGGTTCTAATCTCATCAATGCCACCTGCTTATTTTCTCTTTTATATTCCATACTTTTGTTGTTGTTTACCTTTTGGGGAGAGCTCATTGGCTCAGTCTCTCCAGTCTCTCACTGAGTTTTTCAGTTTTGCTATCATATTTTTATTTACACAGAGCCTCCCTTTTTTCTCTGATTGTTTATTTGACAAATGCTCTGCCTTCCCTAAAAACATTTATAATTGTTGGTGTTTCTTCTCTATGTATGGTCTGTACCCAGGTGCCGCGAGTTTAAATGCTTCTTAAAGAGATTTTCAACAGTCCTGGCTGGCACTTCCACTCGAGATACCTGGAGCTGCCATTTTCTCGAGTCTTATGGAGTTTGTGGTATAAATCAGATGGCAGGCGCCTGGGTGGCTCAGTGGGTTAAAGCCTCTTCCTTCGGCTCAGGTCATGATCCCAGGGTCCTGGGATCGAGCCCTGCATTGGGCTCTCTGCTCAGCAGGGAGCCTGCTTCCCCCTCTCTCTCTGCCTGCCTCTCTGCCTACTTGTGATCTCTCTCTCTGAATAATAAATAAATAAAGTCTTAAAAAATTTTTTTAAATAAATCAGATGGCTCCCAGGCTTTCTCCCCTACTGGTTTAGACCTGACCTTCTTGGATCTGCTCAATCATTTAGCCACCTGCTTTCCAACTTCAAAATTTTCTTGCCTTTGTCTCCCTTTTATTCTCTTATTCCTTATGAGTTAAGTTCTTTTTGAAAAAGCACCTTTCTGTCATTTTAATGGGGTTTCAGGAAGGAGAGGTGTTAAGTGTTGAATGTTTACATCACCATCTGTATTTTCCAGCTTGTTAGTGCTGGTCCGTGGCTGTATCAGTATTCATCACATCAGGTCCCTAGTTGCAACAAAGAAATTGGAAGGATATCAAGTTTCAGAAGATTGGAAGGAACCAAGGGAGGGTAGGCAGTGAAAACGTTGTAGCCAGGACCCCACTACCACGACTCCTGAATACCACCACCCCCAAGAGACACAACCACCAAAGCTGATGCTAGGCTTTCCATGATGACTCTGTCACTGGGCTCCTGACATGGCCACCTCCACTGTGAATCATTTCTCTACTGTTTCTAGATCTCCGGGTCCCTGCCTCAAGAGTCACCGTCCTAGGCAAGAACACACAGCTGGTTGAGCGTAGGTCATGTGTCAACATCCCGACCTCCAAGGGACAGGAAGAAGAATCTGGCTCCTTCAGTTCCTTAGAGGGAGGCAGATTCTTCCAGACTCACACAAAAGGGGAGCACCCTCCAAGTAGAAAGGGTGTTTAGGGCCGGGTAGCCAAAAAGATGACATTATCCATATATCCACTACATTAGTGCGTAGGGAACCTATTGATTTTTGTATATCGATCTTGTATTTGAGTGAGGTCAGCAAAACGTAGATACTATCAGGCTCCTGCAAGCACAGGGTGGGCACCGAAGAGTGAGCGCCTCCTTAAATTTCGTACTTCACTTCCTTTACCTGAGTCTCAGGTACCAGAACCTAACTGGGACACTCCAAGTGTTTCACCATTGTGCGTGAAGCTTACTCGAGGTGTTTGACATAAATATCTTCAGTCAGGTTACGCATGTGTCCCTCTGTCCTTTGTTTGCTAAGAGTTTGTTGTTGTTTTAATTAGGAATAGATACTGACCTTCATCAAATACTTCCTCCTCATCTTTTGAGAGTTTTTCTCTTTTAATCTACTAATGTAGTGGATTGCGTTAACATATTTTCAAATGTTGAAACATTCTTCCTTCCGTTCTTGGGTAATCCCTACTTGGTAATAATTAATTTAATTGCACTGTCAGTTTGCTTTGCTAATATTAAAGTCCTAAATAAGATATTAGGGGGGCGCCTGGGTGGCTCAGTGGGTTAAAGCCTCTGCCTTCGGCTCAGGTCATGATCTCAGGGTCCTGGGATCGAGCCCCGCATCGGGCTCTCTGCTCAGCAGGGAGCCTGCTTCCCCCTCTCTCTCTGCCTGCCTCTCTGCCTACTTGTGATCTCTCTCTCTCTGTCAAATAAATAAATGAAAATATTTAAAAAAAAAAAAAGATATTAGGAAAGCAAGATGATAGTTTGTTGTTCATGGATAGTATCCATGTTCAAACATGAAATTGGCTTGTAGAGTTTTTCTTGTTTCTTATGATTTTCTTTTTTTGTTTGTTTCTTATGATTTTCTTATCAGCATTTGGTATTAGTGTTATGCTAGCCTTGTAAAGAAAGCTGAATGTTTCTTTTTTTTACTCTCTAGGTCTAAATAAGTCCTATATTATCTTTTTAATTTCAAAATTAAAAAAACTTTTGAGCCTATTTTAGTCACAGTTCTTTTATTAATGTAGATATATAGCTGTAGGTATGTGTAAATATGTTTTTCCTACAGTATAAAAATAAAAACCTGTGTCTTAAGTTAGTCCCTTTCCTGTTCTTAATGTTTTTCATGTGTGCCTTCTTTTTATTTTTTAAAGAAACTGTTTTGTAGATCCAACTCACCAATTTTAACTTGCCAATATTTTCTTAATAAATTCTGCATCTATGTTCATGAAGGATATGTATAGTTTTCTTTTCTTTTAAGATTTTATTTTTAAGTAATCTCTGAACCCATCATGGGGCTTGAACTCAAGCCCAAGATCAAGTTCACGTTCCACCAACTGATCTAGCGAGGCACCCAGTTTTGTTTTCTTACAACATCTTTGGTTGTGGTATCAGGGTGATGCAGGTCTTGTATAATAAGTTGGAGTATGCCCATTCTATTTTCTGGAAGAGTTTGTATAGAATTGGTATTATTTCTTCCTAAAATGTTTGATAGAATTAACCAATAAAGCCATCTAGCTGTGGAGTTTTCTTTGTGGAACTACAAATTCAATGTCTTGAGTGACAAAGTGTTATCTCTTTCTTCTTTTTTTTTTTTTAGATTTTATTTATTTATTTGACACAGAGAGAGGGATCACAAGTAGGCAGAGAGGCAGGCAGAGAGAGAGGGGGAAGCAGGTTCCCTGCTGAGCAGAGAGCCCGATGCGGGGCTCGATTCCAGGACCCTGAGACCATGACCTGAGCCAAAGGCAGGGGCTTTAACCCATTGAGCCACCCAGGCGCCTGTTATCTCTTTCTTCTTAAGCAAGCTTTTGCATTTTGTGTCTTTTTTTTTTTTTTTTAAAGATTTTACTTGTTTATTTGAGAGGGAGACAGAGAGAGAGCTTGAGAGGGGAGAAGGTCAGAGGAAGAAGCAGACTCCTCAGGGAGCTGGGAGCCTGATGCGGGACTCGATCCCAGAACTCCGGGATCATAACCTGAGCCGAAGGCAGTCGCTTAACCAACTGAGCCACCCAGGTGCCCCGCATTTTGTGTCTTTTAAGGAATTTAATTGTCCATATTATCTAAGTTATCAAATGTATTGACTTATAGTGGTTCATAATCCCTTTTTATCCTTTCATTATCTGTAAAATCTGTT
>CM053609.1:3559088-3638293 GCA_028646535.1 Procyon lotor | reverse complement strand
CAAACCATAAGAGACTCCTAGACTCACGAAATGAACTAAGGGTGGCTGGGAGGAGGGAGAGTAGGGATAGGGTGGCTGGGGTGTGGACATTGGGGAGGGTATGTGCTATGTTAAGTGCTGTGAAGTGTGTAAGCCTGACAATTCACAGACATGTACCCTGGGGCAAATAATACATTATATGTTAATTAAAAAATGAAAAAAAAATACTGAAGAATAAATTTGACAAAATACATGCAAGACCGGCATGTTGAAAACTATAAAGCATTGTTGAAAGAACTTCAGAAGACCTAAATAAAAGGAAAAAAAGACCCAAATAGACCCAAATCTGTGTTAATGGATTGGAAGATTTAATATTACCCCATGGCAACCCTTCCCAAATTGATCTACAGACTTGATGTAATCCCTATCAAAATTCCAACTGCCATTTTTTTTTTTGTAGAAATGTACGAGCTGATCCTAAAATTCATAAAGAAATGCAAGGGACTCTGAATAGCCAAATAATCTTGAAAAAGAACAATGCTGGAGGACTTACATTCCTAAACCCACTGCACAGCTACAGTAATCAAGAGAGTATGGTACTGACATAAGGACGAACAGAGAGATCAATGATACACAATTGAGAGTCCAGAAATAAACCCTCACATTTATAGTCAATTGATTTTCAGCAAAGGTGCCAAGACCATTCGGGGGGGCGTGGGGAGGGGAAGAATAGTCTTTTCGACAAGTGGTAGTGAGACAATAGGATAGCCACATGCAAAGGAATGAAGCTGGACCCCTACCTTACACCATATACAAAACTTAAGCCAAAATTGATCAAAGTCCTAAATGTAAGAGCTAAAACGGTAAGATTCTTAGTAAAAAGCATGTATAAATCTTCGTGACCTTGGATTAGGCAATTGTTTCTTAGATATGACACCTAAAGTACAAGCAATAAAAGAAAAATTCAAAAACTGAACTTCATCAAAATTAAAAAACTTCAGTGCATCAAAAGACACTATGGAGAACATGAAAAGATAATCCACAAGATGGAAGAAAACATTTGCAAATCAGGTATCCGATAAGGGCCTAGTATCCAGAATACATAAAGAACTCTTATAACTCAACAATAAAGAGACAAACATCCCAATTAAAAAATGGGCAAAGGAGGGGCGCCTGGGTGGCTCAGTGGGTTAAAACCTCTGCCTTCGGCTCAAGTCATGATCTCAGGGTCCTGGGATCAAGTCCCGCATCGGGCTCTCTGCTCAGCGGGGAGCCTGCTTCCCCCTCTCTGCCTGCCTCTCTGCCTGCTTGTGATCTCTCTCTCTGTCAAATAAATAAATACAATCTTAAAAAAAGAAATGGGCAAAGGATTTGAATAAACATTTCTCCAAAGAAGATATATGAGTGGCCAATAAGCACACGAAAAGATGCTCATCATCATTAGTCATTAAAGAAATGCAATTCATACGATTTCACACCCACAGAATGGCTATAATTAAAAAAAGAAAGGTGGGAAGAAGGGAAGGAAGGAAGAAAAAAGGGGAGGAAGGGGGGAAGGAGGGAGGAAAGAAAAGGCAAGAAAGAAAAGAAAATAGTAAGAGTCCACAGAGACAGAAAGACATGGGAAGCTTCCTACACTGCCAGTGGAACATAAATTAGGTGCAATTATTTTGGAACACATTTTGGCAATTTCTCAAAAAGCTAAACAGAATTACCAAACAATCCAGCAACTCCACTTCCAGGTGTATACCCAAGAGAAGAAAACACATACGTTCATAACAGAGTTATTCATATAGTCAAAGAGTGGGGGTGCCTGGGTGGCTCAGTCAGTTTTGCGTCTGCCTTTGGCCTGGGTCGTGATCCCAGAATCCTGGGATCAAGACCTACACTGTGGGGGGGGCAGTCCTTGCTCAGCAGGGAGTCTGCTCTTCCCCACCTACCCACCCCCCTGCTCTCTCCCACACTTGCTCTCTCTCTCAAATAAACAAAATCTTAAAAAAAAAAAAAAAAAGGTGGAAATAACCCAATGTCTATCAACTGATTGGTGGATAAACAGATGTGGTCTATCCACACAATGGAATATTATTCAGCCATAAATGCTACATGCTACAACCTGGATAAAACTCGAGAGCCTGATGCTAAGCGAAAGCCAGACGCAAAAGGCCTCATATTATATGATCTCATTTTATGAAATATCCAGAATAGCCATATCCACAGAGACAGAAAGTAGATTAGTGGTTGCCAGGGGCAGGGGACAGAGGAAAAGACAGTGAGTGCCACAGCTTCTTTTTGGGGGTAATAAGAATGTTCTAGAACTAGATGGTGGTGATGGTAGGACAGCCTCATAAATGTACAGAAAACCACTTAACATGGTGAGTGCTGTGGTGTATAAATTATATCTCAATGGAAAAAGAAGACAAGTCAACCTAATACAATGAGTCAACTTTGTTTGGCTCCTGATTCAAGCATATATATCATTGCAAAATGAATTTTAAAAGAAACAACCTAGAGAGTTTAAAATGGCCCTGAGTAGAACATGATAGCAAGAAATTGTTCATTTTCTTGGGTTTGCTAATGACATTGAGATTATCTTTTAAAAGTTACTTTATTTTAGATATAACTAAACCACTTAGGTGAAATTATGTAAGCGATCTCTGCTTGAAATTTATCCACCCCCCCAAAAAAGAAGTGGCAAAATGTTGATAATTGTTCAATCTGAGTAATGGGTACATGGAGGCTCATTTATATGATTATCTTTACTTTTGGCCTATATGAAAATTCCCAGATGAATGTTTCTGATTGGATTATCACCATTTAAAAAGCCGGGAGGCCCAGCTTCCCCCGGAAATGGGGAAGGCCTGGCAACGTGGAGCCCCAGCTCCCTTGTGAGCACACTCAGGGGGCGCTTGCTGAACAGACTGGGGATGGGCCTCCGGGGGCCGCCTGAGGGTCCGGGGCTGCTCACCTGCTGCAGCTCGAACTCCGAGGAGAACCGTCGGGTCACTGCCTGGATGAGGTTGGAGAAGGAGAAGGAGCCAGTGCCGAAGCTGTGGGGAGGGGGGAGAGGAGAGCCGTGAGGGGCTGGGAACTGACGCTCAGTGACAGACACTATAGCGTCACAGCCACGCCGCGGCCGTCCTCATCTAGTAGATGAGAGGGAATGACGTGCTCTAGGGACACAAACACAGGTCTGATGGCAGCGTCCGTGCCCCCGTCTCTGCAGAGAACCGCACCCTCTTCCCCCTAAGCTCGAAGAGAGCCAGCCCACACCCTGCCTTGTCTCTGCCCCCCGCCTGACTCACCTCAAGCTGGGTTCATTTTCCAGCCTTCTTCAGCAGTGCCCACCGCCCCCCGACTTCCAGGCCTGCAGGGCCCCACTCACACAGACACACAGACCTCCCAGGACACGGCAGCCTCGGGGGGCGCTTCTCCGAACACGCTCCCGCAGACTCACTCGTCAAACAGCCTCTTCCAGTTGCTCTGGACGAAGTCCCAGACCAGATTCTGCCCGACGACATTGCTGGCGATGCTGCTAAGCGTGGAGGTGACGTCTTGCTTCCGGATGAGTTCAGGGTTCAGGGTGTAACTCAGTAACCTGTGAGGGCAGGATGCTGACTTCGTGACCACCCCCACGGGTTCTAGTCAGAGGATTCGAGAAAACCCAGGACGGCAACGGACCCCACCCTCCCCTCCCCAACACCTGTCCTGCAGCCTCTTCATATCCCTTCGGCCTACCGAGGGTTGAAGACCCCTCAGTCCCACCTCCCTCTAGCAGGAGGGATACTGAGTCTCCTGGGCAGGGTCACTGGCTCTGCCAAGTGACGTGCATCCCATGGCCCCAGGGCCTGATAAATATCTGATGACAGGCCACGAACAAACGAAAAAAGGAAAGGGAACTCGAGCCAAGAGCCCTGTACCAGGTAGGGTGGCTACGTTTGTCTTTGACATGAGGGAGGCTCTTCTTTCCTGGGGCCCGAAGGTGGGAGCCAGGAGCCCTCATGTAAGAGCTGGAGGCGTGCACATCTGAGCGGACTCAGGCCCAGTTGCCCCAGAGCCCTTGACAGAGGGGAGCACTGAGCTGCCCTCAAATACTGGCCAAGAAGCCACAGCAGTTAAAAGCCGGGGACAGAGACCCGGGCCTGGGTTCAGATCTTGGCTCTAGCACTTAAGAAGCACTAAGCTTCTGGGCTTCGGGCAAGCTGTTTTGCTTCCCTGAGCCTCAGCATTCTCATCTATAAAATGGGGAACATAGAGCCCCACTGCACGAGCTCGTGGGGATCCCGTGAATGAGAGTGTGGAGGCCTGGCTGGTTCGTTCTCTCGTGCATGGGGATCCTGGTCCCCAGTGGGGGAGAGACACTCGCCCAGCCCCGTCTGGCCGCGGCCCTCACCTGTTCAGGATCCAGACCTGGTTGGTGCAGGCCAGGGCTGCACGGAGCTTGTCAGCCTCGTTTACCAGCGTGGCATTTCGGAACTGCTCCCACACGAAGTTCCACTCCTCCTCACCGCCCTGGGCGACGGCATTGCAGTATACAGTGGAGCGCAGGTTGGGGTAGATCCTGGTGATAGTGGGGATGTCAGGTGGAGCAGCAGCACGGAGTGTGGGACGAGAGTCTGATGAGGACATGGCTGTGGGCTTAAGGGATGGATGGAGGTGGGGGAGGAGCAGGGGACACACTCACATGTTATTTTGGGGGTTATTCCTCCACTGTTCAAAAAGAGCTGAGACCAGGCTCTTACACTTCGGAACCCCGTAGGTGCAGGCGGTGCTCACGGCGTTAATCTCGCCGTACCTGTGCCAGGGGTGACACTTGGTCAGTGTGCCCGTGGGTAACCCGGCCCAGACTCCGGCCAGAGTCCCCCGCCGATGCACAGCTCCAGGGAGGGTGGCGGGGCCCGGGCTCTGCCTGCAGCTGCAGCCCACCCTGCCCATTGTGTCTCCCTGTTTGCTTTATGCCCGGGGCAGCCCAGGGACAAGCTCCAGCCCCAATTTGAACATCTAGAATACAAATGACCAAGGGGCGCGTGGGCTCCGTCAGTTAAGCAGCCAACTCTTGGTTTCAGATCAGGTCATGATCTCAGGGTCCTGGGATTGAGCCCCATGTTGGGCTCTGTGCTCAACGGGGAGTCTGCTTGAGGATTCTCTCTCTCTCCCTCTCCCTCTGCCCCTCCCCAGCTCATGCGCTCTTGCTCTCTCTCTCAAATAAATAAGTAAATCTTTAATAAAATAAAATAAAATGACCAAGCCAGTGAGGGACCTCAATTTCAGTTTGGTCCCTTGTACAAAGAGGTCAGACGGGCCCACTGGCCACAAAGAGCCTCAGGGCCGGCCTCCTACACCTAGGAGGGGTTCTCTCTGTGCTGGTGGCCCTGGTCCAGCCAGACATGTCCTCCAGAGGACACTGCAGGGCCCCACTCGGGATGCCCCAGGTCAGTGTGGCTGGGCCGCTCGAGACTTCTGGAAATGAGGCAATGAGCAGGACTCTGAGCTTCCCGATGGCACACTCACTGTTCCATCAGGGTCTGTGGGTGAACGGTCCAGTTCTGGGTGATATTTTCAAAATGATCAAAGAGAGGCAAGACCTGCTTCCTCAGGTAATCCTGGGGCAAAGAAAAAAGAAAGGGCTTCAAAGGTGAGACTCACACTTGACCCTTCTGGAGCCCAGTGCAGCCTCTGACACGGGTGGGGAGGTGTCGTGAGGGTGAACGGCACGGAGGCCTCGCCTGGGGCCGCAGGGCTCAAAGGGGCCGGGGCTGCCCGGGGTTTGAGCTCACAGGTCTGAGGTTCTCTCTCCTGAAAGCCTGTCAGTCTAGCAGTCCAGGTGTCCGGGTCACCACTTCTGAATAGGGTACTACCCCTCCCCCTGCCCCCCGCCGCCCGATGCTAAGTATCCCACCTGTGTTGTGAGGAGCTTAGAAAACACAGAGCAGCATCAGCAGAAAATAAAATCTACGCAGTTGCTTCCCCAAACTATGATTTTCAAGTTGGTGAAAACCCCTTCTTCACTTTCTAGCTAGCATCTCTATAATTCTGCTCCCTGCTCTTTGTCCCTGACACTGGACGTATGCCCTGCCTTCCATCCCAGAATAAACTTCTGAGAACAAAGGAAACAGGAGGGGAAACCAGAGTGGATGAGGGACCAGGGCAGGCAAGGAGCTGGGAGGTGGGGACGGAGGGACGGAGGGGCCTGCCGTGGGGCACAGAGAGTCCGAAGGAGACTGGCTGTGACGAGGCTCAGAGCCAGAGGGAGGAGTCTGCAGGGGACGGGGGTGAGGCGGGGGCTGGACACTGGGCAAAGGAGTCAGAGTGTGCGGCAGGAGTAATTAAACCCCTAAGCTCTGGCTTCCCTCCTGGCAGCAGGCAACACCCGCCCTCCCCGGTGGGAGAGGCTGAACGAATGGGAGCTCAGAATCAGGGGTCGCCAGACACAGGGGAAGGGTTGGCGGACTGCAGAGAGAGGCCAGGAGTGAAAGTTTACATCCTGAATGGAGATATCTCTAGTTTCCGCCCCCCTACCCAATCCCAGAAAGTGAGCATCACCAGCTTCGTTATACAAGACAGAGGATGATTCTCTGGTCTCAGGGGAACATACTCATGGATACGAGCTTTTGGTTGTTTTTTTTTTTTCTTTTAGTAATCTCTAGACTCAACGTGGGGCTTAAACTCACGACCACATGATCAAGAGTCACATGGTCTCCCCACTGAGCCAACCAGGCATCCCACGGATGGGATATCTGAGGGTCCCCCTGAGGAGTCACTTGGCCCCAGTCACCCCCAATGAGACCTGCAGGTGACCTCATGGAACTTCCAGTTGCCTTTTACTGCCTCACTCTCAAATCCAAAGGGGGCTGCTCAGCCTCCGCAGTGACCTCTCCAAAGGAGACCAAAACAAACAGAAGACTCATGGAACTAGTCAGTGGAAGAAAAAGGAAGCTTGGTGAAAGCCTGAGATGAATACCCTCTGAGCATTCAGAGATTCGCAAAGGACACTGGAACCAGGAACAGTCCTTGGAAGTTTAAATGCAGGACAGAAGAAAGGCCAACGCAAGAACACCAAGCTGGATTAACAGGGGACCCAGAGAGAGAATTCAACAGCAAGGAGGGGAAGAAGGTCTTAGGGAGCAACGTCAAGATGTCCAGATGGAAAGGGTGGGGAGGAGAGACCCCACAGGCTTCCAGAAGGGAGAGAATGGCCACATTCAAGTAACCAAAAATGAGTAAGGCTCTGATTCCCAACAGCAACACGACAGGCAGTGGAGCAGCAGAACAAGGCCTGAAATTCGCTGAGGAATAATTTCCAACCTAGAACCTTCTAAACCTGGGTAAATTCTGGGTCCTTTGTGGCGGCGGGACAAAGACATTGCAGACGCAATGCCTCCCCATCCTATGAACACTTTCTCAAAAACTCTGGGAAGGGGTGCTCCCCTGTGGGAATGAGAACTTGAGGAAGAACCCAGGGGTTCGGGAAACAGGAGATGCCGCATCACGGGAGAGCCTCCCAGCTCCTTCTGATCAAATATCATGACCTCACGACATCAGGAGGACAAGGTCAGTCCCAGGTGGGCAGGTTAATGAGTTAAAAGCTCATTTATCCTAATGCCTCATTCATATGTATATATATATATACTTATACTATATATGTATAATAATATGTATATTATACATATATAATGCTGATATATACATATATATATAATATTTCTATATATAAATGATAGGAAGTTAACGTGAAAAATTTTTAATTGAAGACTATCTCTTCAAGGGACACCTGGGTGGCTCAGTTGGTTAAGCGTCTGACTCTTGATTTCGGCTCAGGTCATGATCTCAGGGTCGTGCGATCAGCCCTGTGTTGGGCTCCGTGCTGGGTGTGGAGCCCACTTAAGATTCTCCCTCTGCCCCTTCCCCCCCCCCCCCCCCCACGGTCGCTTTCTTTTCGAGTGTTATCTGACGGCTGTGCAATATTCCAGCAAATGGATACTGTAGTTTACTTAACCAATCCTCAACTGTTGGACATTTGAGAGTTTGAGGGTTTTTTTGGGTTTGTGTGTTTGATCTGAAACTGCCGAGTTTCCCTCTGTCTCTCTCCCTCATGCGAGCCTCAACACACCCCACCCCCAACCGCCCCAACTTCAAAGCTGTTAACACCTACTTCTCTCCCTCCCCGCCCTTGGGCTTAGCAGGTATGGGCCCGCTCACTTCACAGAGGGAACCGTTTGGTTCGGTTCGTGGGGGCTGAAGACATCTGGCCGAAGCCACAAGCTGGTAAAAGGCGGGCCTCCCAACTCCCAGTGCAGGGCTTCTCCTGTGCCTTCCAGCAGTGCCACCTTCCCAAACAGCAACCTTCGCTGGAAGTCCGTGTCCTTTCTTTGCCCCGCTCACCTTGTCGGTACCTGCCCCCTTCCTCCCACATGGCTCTCATCACCCTGCCCCGCCTGCTCTGGCCGAGGAACCCTGCTTTGTGGCCGTCTGAAGGGCCCGCCACTCCAGACAGCATTTCCGTGAACTCCTTGATGGTGCAATTTCAGGCACTGGATCAACGGGTCCTTGAACCCTGCTACGCCCCTCTGTACCTTCATGGGGCCGTAGACCTCGGAGCGGTCGAACATGAGCTTGAAGTAGCTCAGGCTGCTCAGGGCGGCCTCCCAGGGCATGTACTCTGTCTCTTGGTTCAGGAAGAGAGTGCTGTTCAGCGCCAGGGTGACGGGGACCTTTTGGGCGCTGGAGACAAATAGAGGGGCCCAAGTAAGTCCAGCCCCACGGAGGGAACCCCAACCGCTTCATGGAACCTAAGGTCCCAGGGCCCCAGCCGCGCCAGCTCCAGTGCTCACTGCGGAGGGGGCTGGGGGACATGGACGCTCGCTGGTACCACAGACGAGGCCAGCTCGGGCCCCGCCTTCACCCACAGCCAATCACGTACTGTCCCCATTTACAAATAGGAAACTGAGGCTCAGAGGGGTCAAGTGACTTGCCTAAGGCCACGGAGCTAAGATTCATATGGACAAAAACCTGTGCTCTTTATTCTGCTCACTGCTTCTCTGATTTGTTTGGCCCCCTGCACCTTCCTTCCCCTCCCTCTCAGGCCGTGTGCACACATCTGGTTCATAAATGTCCCTGTCTGTGGGGGACATCACTTACTCAGCTTAGCACCTGCGGGGAACGCAGTAGGTGCTGCCTCTCTCCTGGCCCGGCCTTCCCGGATTCTTTGAGCACCTAGCGTGGCGGCCCGGCCCACTGTTAATCCTCGGGAAAAGCTCGTTTAGAGTGGTTTTAGAGTGGACGGGCCTGTGTCTGGCTGTCAGGGGCCAGTCCCGTGTGGCCTGCGGTCAAGTACTCAAACAGAGTCTCGGATGCCTTATCTGGGGGTCCAGGGAGGGGTGTGCAGAAGCACAGGGAGCCCGCTGCCCTGAGCCTGGGACGGTAAGGCCGAGAGGAAGAGCACCGGCCCTCGTCAGGGGAACAGCACTTGCTAAAGTCACCAGGCCTGAGCCAGGCTGGGCCCGAGGAGGACGGAGGCACTCACCTGGCCAGGTTGAAGGTGTCATGGATGACCTGAGCCCGGTTGATGACAGGGATGACCTAGAAGGGGCAACAGAGGGTGTGACCTCAGGCTGGGGGTGGGGGCGAGCCGGGCGGTCTGGGGCGCCATCTTGGGCCCGAGGCCTGGGGCAGGGGATGGGGTGGGCGGCAGACACCCACCGACAGGTTGGTCTGCAGCTGAGTCTGGATCTTTCTCCAGTTATCCTCATCATAGTTCACCAGGTAGTAGCCCATCACGTTGACGTTCAGCAGGACCCACTCATTAGCTGTGGTTTTGAACAGGTCACTCTGGGCTGTGGAGAGAGACTGGAGCTGGGTGGGGCTGCTCAGAAGGCTGACCCTTGACCTGCCTCTCTCTAGGCCGCGGTGAGAGCGGCCTCCCATGCAGCCTGGCACCGCCTGGCCCTCAAGCCTTGGGTGATGCCAAGGAGAGGGGAGGAGAAGGGGCTTCGGATGGGGCTGCCAGACCAAATCTGCCGTGGGTTGGCCGCTGACCTCGGCTGCCGGGACATCTCCGTCCCCACACCTCCAGGCCACTCAGACTCAGCTCCCCAGGCGGTGCTCCTCCCCCTCCTCCCCAGGCTTGGGATTAGCTCCGTCACGTCCCAGTCACCGAGGGGGAAGCCCAGACAACTCATCTTTGCCTGTCAACCCCCCAGGGTTGGCCCTCTGCCCTCCCTGCCGCTCTTTCTCCCGGCAGCCGGATGAGCTCCTTCCATAGAGGTGGTCCTTACCTACTTCCCACCTGCCCCGGCTCCTCCTGCCCTGAGGACACAGCCGCTGTGCCCCGCAGCCTGCAGGGACCTCAGGACCCAGCCTCACCTGGGGGGCACACCTCTGCCCTAGTCACAGTCCCTAAGTTCTCTCCTACCTCTATGCCTTGCATTTGCTATTTCCTCTGCTGCCGTGAGCCTGGCTAAGTCCTTCTCTTCCTCTAAGACGCTGCTCACCTCCTCCAGGAAGCCTTCCCTCACTTCTCCACAAAGCCGACTCTTTCTTATTCCTGGCTTCCTGCCCCGGGCCCCAGCAGTCCAGAGGCTGTACATGCCTCTGTTAAAGTACTCAACATAGCTCTGGAAAGTTCTAGCTGCTTATCTTCATTCTCTTCATCTGTGGTTCTGGCCTAGGCCGAGGAGGAACGGCCTTGAGCTTAGTTTCCTTGGTAACTGGCAGAGCAGGCCTGTTCACACTTTATGCCAGGCGCTGTTTTGAACATTTCATATACATTCTCTTCTTTAGTCCCCACACAACTCAGGGGAGTAGATATCGTTCTCAGCCCCATTTTATAGATGAGGAAAGAGAGACCAAAGAGGGATGGTAACTCGCCCAGGGTCACACAGCTGGGCAAGAGCAGAGGAGACCTTAGAACCAAAGCAGTAGGCTCCATTTGTTGAATGAAATGACAAAGGAAGCCGCAACCGAGGCCTGCCATCGCCCCCAGACCGTAGGCCAGGCGCTGGGAGTATGGGGTGGGCCTGCCGTCTGCTAGGGCAAGGCCGGATTACCCTGTGCAACGTCCGGAAGCCAGTAGTCTGCCTGCTGCACTCCATTTTTGAGATAAGTGATGGGCACGATCCACCGGTAGCTGAAACGAGAGCCCCCGAGACCAGGTGGTGAGAGATGGCAGCTCCTGGGCGCCACCGGGGAAGAGCAGCCCGGCCCCGGGCTCCCCGAGTCTGCCCAACTCAGGCACCGAGCACTCCCATCCTCCCGGCCAGGGAGAGAGAGCCTGTCTCTGGCCACCGGGGCTGGGATCTCAGCACCCCCGGACCTGCGATGGTCAAGGGGCACCACGGCCACTGCCCCTAGGAGCCCTCCCTAGCACGCCTGCCCCGGTGGCCCCGTCCACTCACTTGAACTCTGAGGGCCGGGTGACAACGGACTCGGGGTCCAGGAGGAAGTGCTCCTGGGAGATGTTGCCTGTGGCGGTGTTCACCGTGACGACCGGGAAGCCCATCTGCAGGATCCAGCGGTCCATGATGTCGCGCACAGAGTAAGGCAGCTGGATGGCGTTCTGATCACCTACAACCTAGGGCAGAGCCACACTGTCAGTGAAGCGCCCCCTCCCACCTCGCCCGTCTGCAGCAGCCTCTGCAGACCCCCAGGCTCGCTCAGCAAGTGCCACCCTGTGGGGAGGCGGGAGCCGGTCCGGTCCCAGTGCCTGGAGAGCTGAGAACTTCCAGGCATTTGGTGCGCCGTACATCGGTTAAGCCGTCTAGGTGGGCCCTCCCGCTTCTGGGGCCCAAGGTGAGGTGGGTATGTGGGGGGGGGGGTGCCCAGCATGAACAGCCCTGGAGCAGGACGGGAGGACAGAGGAGCAGGCAGGGTGCAGAGCGAGTGGGTGAGTGTTGGGTCGTCTGGGGACAGGCTTAGGGTGCTCTCTGCTGTCTTCTTGGGTTTTTTTCATCTGTTTCCATGCACGTGTGTTGCTTTTGTAATAACGGCAAGAAATTAACATCTGCTAAGAAGTGAGAAAATAAAGACAGGAAAGAGGAAAACGAGTGTCGGACGGGCAGAAGCTGAGCAGGGAGGGGAGCTGGGAGAGGCTGCAGAGAGGGGGCTCAGGGACAGAGGGAGTGGGAGAGAGGGGTGGAGCTGGAGGGGCACCTGGCAGGGAGGAGGGCTCAGCTTCACAGGAGAAGAAGGAGGGAGAGACTGAGGCAGGCTAGGAAGACAGTGGATGTGGAGGGCAGGGACGGAGGCAGTGAGGTGCCCCTTGTCAGCAGGTGGTGGGAGGTCTGAGGAGGGGGGTTGTTGGGGAGAGGGGCCAACCAGGCTCCCGGCAGATAGAAGTTGGGCTGGAGCCCAGCCAAGAGGGCGCTGGGGCCCAGCTGTGACTCCCTGATCAGGCCCTGGGTCTCCTCTCCCTGCTGGACTGGGCTCGGGACTCTGGAGGGGTCAGTCAGGCTGCCATAAGGGAGGGGAAATGATGGGAAGACAGCAGTGTGCAGAGTCTAGTCCCGAGAGAGGCAGGGAGAGGGGACACGGGGTGGTCAGAGGGTCTGTCCCACAGACAGGGCTGCGTGGGGTCTGAGTGGACAGGAATGCAAGGCAGGGCGAGGCGAGCAGGTCAAAGCTGGTGCTGGGGTGTGCAGAGCCAGGCCTGGGAGGGGCCCGTCGGGGCACAGGGCACCGGGAGTGCTGAGTAGGTGGAAAGACGGGCTCCAAAGTTCCAGGCAGAGGAGGGCTTAGGAACCGCGCGGGCTCGCTGATGAGGGCGCTCTTCGCTCCTCAGCTCCCATCACAGAGCTCACTATAGTGGCGGGTGGGGAAGGCTGCCTGCCCAGGGTCCTGACCCCTGGTTTCATAACACCTCCGAGGAGCTCTCACTGCACCCATTTTACAGACGAGCAACCAAGGCTTCAAAGGACCTGCCTGGGCTGCAAAGCCGTGGAGCTGGACATGTTCTCTCCCAAACGTGCTGCATTCCCCCCCTGGCCCCCCGGGGAATCACAGCACCTCGGGACCCCCACAGAATGGCCACAGGTGGCTGCTCTTACTGACCTTCTGCAGGTGGTCCCACAGGTCCAGGTAAACGGTGTTTTTGTAGGCATAGGTGTGGAGGTAGGACTGTGGAAAGAAAGGCCGCGGTGAGGGCAAAGCTGGTGCTTTCAGCCTCTCCCACTGGGGACACACGGCAAGAGCCGGGGCGGGGGGTGGAACCCACCCCACCCCCCACGGCTGCCAAGGGTACTCACCGCCACGCCCTTCTTGAACAGGTCCTCTGTCAGGAAGCCGGAGAGCATCCTGAGAACCGAAGCTCCCTGGGGAAGGGGAGGGGTCTCAGAAAGCAGAGCCGAGCCAGCAGGACTGGGCCAGCGAGAGTGCTCCCAGAGCCCAGGGCTCTGTGGGCTGCGTCCCCGCGGCCCCTGCCCGCCCCCCGCTGCCTTATTACCTTGCTGTAGGAGATGGAGTCGAACACCTCGCTGATCTGGGCCGGCGTGTTGATCTCGCTGGCCGGCGATGACAGGGGGTGGGAGGAAGCCAGTGCATCTATGGCCATCACACGGTACACGTCGTTGAGCACCATGAGGTCTTTCTGCAAATCCCCAGGGCTCATCAGAAGACCGACCTGGCGGCCGGGTGGGGGGCCCGCCGACCCCGCGCCCGGGAGCCCCCGGGCGGCTGGCTCACCAGGTTCCAGTCGGGCTCCACATAGTCGGCGCCCAGGTACTCCACGTAGGAGGCAAAGCCCTCGTTCAGCCACAGGTCATTCCACCATTCCAAGGTCACCAGGTTCCCAAACCACTGTTGGGAAGGGCAGGTCACTCGCAGTACCCAGAACTCCCTTCACCGAGTGTCCCCCACGTGCCAGGCGCTGGTCAGGACTTCGCTTGTGTCACCGTGACTGCCCCCGCTATCCCACCAGCTGGGTCCCTCCTCCCTTCGCAGTTGCCTAGGGCGCGTGCCCTCTCCTCCCAGAGCCCCCACTCACTTCTCGGCCCTCCCCGGGATGCGGGGGGCCTACCTGGTGGGCCAGTTCATGAGCAATCACAGTGGCCACCCGCTCCTGGTTGCTGCTGGCGGAGGACTGCGGGTCAAAGAGCAGGGCGCTCTCCCGGTAGGTCACCAGCCCCCAGTTCTCCATGGCACCAGCGTTGAAGTCAGGTAAGGCGATCTGGTCTGGGGAGGCAAGGCCATTGGCAGGAGGGCCTCTGGGCGGGGAGCCCCATCTTCTGCCCCCACCACAAGGCCCCTCACTCACCAGACTTGTTCAGTGGGTAGGGCGTGTCATAATGTGCAGAAAAGAAGTCTAGGATGGGGCCCGTCACAGCCAGGGCGTAAGCTCCATGGCCCTCGTCGATCGCACTAGGCCGAGCCCAGATTCGGATCTGCAGAGAGGATGGAGGTAGGTCAGGGGCCCCTCCTGGGTCCTGGTGCCAACGGGCGGGGGCCCCCCGGGGCCAGCAGGCTGACGAGGGCACCAACTAGGTTAAAATGAGAGGCGTGGGCAGCAGAGGAGAAGGGTCTCTGAGGGGCTCTGAGTCCTAGGGATGAGCCTTTGGGAATAACAGTAGCCATGGTGCTGCCGTCCGCCCAGCACCCAGGGTTGGGGACGCCCTTTGTGAGGAGACACCCAACATTCAGCGGCAGAGACTGAGGGTCAAAGCCTAAAACACTTGTCCGAGATCACTCAGCGCTGGGATTCAAACACTGGTCTAACAACTCAGGGGCTGAGATGGGAATGAATTAGAACAAGAATATGCCTCGGGCTGGGGCCAATCCTGAGAAAGGACGGGTGGTCCCAGCCTCTTACCAAGATGCCAGTGGACGTTAACCCCTCCAAATTCTTGAATTCGCTCACGATGTAGGCCAGCAGGTAAGTAGACATTTTAGGTGTGGTCTCAAACTCCGTGATGTTCCAGCTGGGATCTCCCTCAAAAGGGACGCTGGGGCCTGGGCAGGGAGGATCGGAACGCGGGGAGATGCCTCCTCTTCCCTGCTCTGAATCCCGGCCCCGGGGTGCCCCCTCCCCGAGGCTGTGTGGCCCGGGGCCAGCGCCACTCACCTCTGGGAAGCATGTTGGACAGGGCCACGAGGTTGCTGGGGTGGATGAGGCTGATGTTAAACGTGGCCTTCATGGCTGGCTCGTCGAAGCACGGGAAGGATTTCCGGGCATCTGCAGCCTGCATCTGTGTTGTGGCCAGCACCCTGCCCAAACCAGGACATCAGAGCGTGTGCCGGGGCAACGGCCGTGCCCCGTGAGGGTGGGCAGGGTGGGGGTCTCAGGGTGCTGCCGGGCGTGCAGGAGAAGCGGTGCGTGAAAGGCTGCTCCAGCCTCATCCTTGCCCTCCTGGCCTCCCTCGGGCAGCCTCTGCCCTCGCAGCCCTGCTCCTTTGGGAGAGCAGAGCTCCTTCAGGAGTCAGGGTCAAAGTCCCCGCAGGCTCCATCCCTGCATTAGCCAGGAGACCTTAGGCAAGTTTCTCTCCCTTGAACCCCAGTTTTCCTGTCTGTCCAAGAGGCTCTTTTACCACTCGCCCCTGACTCCCTAATGTGGGGCACAGAAGCCCCCAGGTGAGGGCTGCTTTCTAGGCAGCTGCTCCCCTGGCACCTGTGAATGGAGTCAAGGGCCAGCGAGAGGCTCCAGGTTCAAAGACACGCAATCCAAGCCCTTCCGTGGCCCCCAGGACCCAGCTCTGCCTCAGACCTGGGACTTGCCCCCACAAGCAGATAGACCCTGCTGCTACTTACTTCTTGACACCGTTCTCCGTATACTCGCTGCGGTAGAAGCCCGCCAGGTCGTCGGCCAGCTCCCCCTGGAACTGACTGTCCATCTCATACTGGCCGTTGACCTGTAGCGGCTCCCGGAGGTGCACCACCAGGTACTCGGTGAGCTCCACCAGCTCGGTCCTGTCGATGGTGGGGGCCTGGATGCCCCCCACGCCCCGCAGGACCACCCTCTGCCCCTGGATGTTGGTATAGTTGAGCTTCTTGCTGTGGATGATGATGACGTTAGTGGACTCGTTGCACGTGAAGCGAACGGTGCTGCTGCCGCTGAAGATGTACAGGCCATCGCTGTTGGGGGTGAGGTACGGCCGCAGCGTCACGTTGTAGGAGCTGGGAATCAGAGCCTTGGGGAGGCGGTAACGGTTCCATGGTACGCTCTGGTCCAAGGTGGTGGCTGCGGTGGTGGACCCGGTGGCCGTGGGGCTTGTGGGGCTCGTGGAGCCCTCGGAGCCCTCGGTGCTCTTGTTCTTTTCCTGGGCGTACACCACGGACAGAGCGATGATGGTGCACACGGCCGCCACGCCGAGGATGATGAAGAGGATGCCCAGACCCTTGGAAATGTAGAAGCCCTTGGCCATGGTGAGGGCAGGGGGGGAGCCGGGGGAGGTTCAGGATGGCGAGAAGCAAGGCAGCCTCGGGCCAGACTTATATCCCTGAGGGGGAGGGGGAGGAGCCCCACAGCCCACAGCCTGGGCAAAAATTAACCAGGGCTCACACAGGCAAAGGTCAGTAGGCTGGGCAGGTGCACCCTCCGCTCAGGCTCCAGGGAGGAGGAGGTCCAGACACAGTGTGCCGGGGCACCTGATGGGGAGCAAACAGCGTCCGGTTACAGGCTGCAGAAGAGGGCTGAAGGGCGGGCAGCAGGTAGAGGGAGCAGCGGGGCTGGGGAGCAGTGATCCGCCTGCGTGCTGGGGCAGTGGGGACAGAAGCAGGAGGGTTGAGGTTAGAGCCAGGGCAGGACTTCCCAGGAGCAAGGAGAGGTGGGAGATGCAGAGGAGAGAGTCAGTTTCTGGCTCAGGGCAAGAGTGGCTTGGGTCACCCTTGTGGCAGGACGCCCAGCGCAACGCAAGCCCTGGGGACAGGGTCCCAGCCTCCCAAGTTCCCGCTCTTATCCCTTCTTGCCAAAAAGTTCTGTCTCAACTATCAGCATACTGAGGAAAAAGAAAGATGTTCTGCCTTTTTTTTTTTTTTTTTTGCTTATCCTCTTCCCAGCTGTGACCTTGTGCAGGTGACTCTACCTTGCTGAGAGCTCACTCCTTATGAATAGATAATAGTATTCACCTGTCAGCTTTGTTGCCCAGATTGAAGAGAACATATTAAACACCACAGAGCAGAACCTACACACCATTAATCCCTTCTTCCTTCCTCAGGGCTCAGCCATGGCCTCTTCTCCTAGCCTTAGTAGAAATGGAGATACTATTTATCACGCTTAATAAAATAAAGTTCATTATCACTCTTCCCATCCAGCGGCCCAGTGTCTCAGACCTTGACACCTCCTGACCCTCACTTGCACGTCCAATTCTGCCTCCATCCCTGTTCTCACCATGTCCTTGGTCAAAGCCACTCTCCCTGTTGATGCAGACACTGCTATCCCCTCATGGACTCACGACTTCTGCTCAGGCCCCCTCAAACCCATTTGCCACAAGAATTGGATCACTTTTCATCATGGCTTCAAACCTTCCTGGGGCACCTGCCTGGCTCAGTCAGTGGAACATGCCACTCTTGATCTCAGGGACATGAGTTCAAGCCTCACACTGGGGGTAGAGATGACTTAAAAATAAAATCTTTAATAAAAAAAAAAAACAAAAAAACTTCCTTTTGCTCATAAAATCCAGACTAAATCTTCCAAAGGGATCTACAAGTTCCCTGACATCAGCCTACCCACTTCCCAGCCTCATTTTCACCACATTCCCTTCTGTCCCAGTGGTCCAGCCACTCTGGTCTTCATCCAGTACCTTTGCCACAGGCCCTTTGCACATGCTGTTCCTGCTGACTGGATCATCTTCTCCCCTTTATTTCCCTAGTTATTTCCTATTCATCCCTCCATTCTTTCTCAGAGAAGCCCTGCCTGGCCAGGTCAAACATCTTCGTCAAAGCTCTACAACTCAGTGGGGTTTTCCGTTGGATCCGTGTGGCGAAGACTTGAGTCCAGTCTGTCTCTCCCAGCAACTGCAGTCCCCATGAGAGCAGGCCCTGGGCTGCTTCCACTCAGCAGCCCCTGGCATGGTGTCTGGCACACGGCAGGTGCTTGATACATATTTGTTGACTGAACGCACACATACACGAATCACTGCTTATTCAAGTCTTTCTAGCCCATTTCCCCCCCATCCCTGCCCCCACTCTGGCCCTGGGAGAACTGCCTGCCCCCTTCTCGAACCCTCCTCCAACCATGGCAGACAGGCAGTGTTCTTGTTCCGGCCAACTGCATCTCAGGGCTGCCCTGGGCCGGCTCCATCAGCCCGTAAGCTCCTCATTCATCTGCCGCTCCCCGTCCCGGCTCAGGTCTGCCCCTGAGCCTGCGTGAACTCTTGGGGAGAGAGTACACACATGCACTGAATGGATGTGTAGATGAATTCATTCACACGCAACGCAAGAATGAGTGACAGCCACCTGTCGTCGGGTTAGCAGAGGCGAGGGGCTGAGGGTGGGGTTTTCAGGGGAACCCATGGTGCCCATTCTTCAGACTGAGGGTGCTCTGAGCCCTCGGTGCTTCTTTCCTTCTCTCTAGAGACCTGCCTATGGGGCCCTGGGCTGGCTGGTGTGGACTTCCCACTGTGGTGGCCAGGACCCGCCCTCCTTAGGCCTGGGTGACAGCCAAGGGCACTAACAGAAAGCCAAGTGCCCAAGAGAAGTTTCCGGCTTGGGCAGTGGCTCCCAAGGGTGATGCGGCATGTGCTCCCAGTCTATCATCGGGGCCAGGATTGCGCTAAGGAGGCCATCTTTATAGCAACCCTGTAGGCTGGCCCCCAGCGCCATGTGTCCCCCTAAACCAAGTTTCAATCTGTCCCTGACTGGGCCTGCAGCCCCCGACCTCTGAAGCAGAAAGACCCACAAGCCCACTTGGCCTAATCCCTTCTCCAAACAAAGAAAGAGGCCCTGCCTGCCCCACTGTGGTCTCTTCCTGTTTGTTCTGGATGCAGACCACAGGCCCAGCTGGCTGGAATCTTTACTCTTTTGGAAAGAGCCTCTAGTTTTCAAAGTTGGCGCAGCAGGCAGCTTATTGCCCTGTAATAAGGGGTCCCTGCTCTGGGCACCAGGCCAGCTCAGGCTGGGGGGACACAGACAGGGGCATGCTCTGTAGCTTCCCCCTGCCAGGGCCCAAGCCTGGCCATCTTCACACCCCACTGGGTAGTGGCGGCCGTCCCCAGGCTCACCACACACCTCAGCAGAAGGCTCTTCCTTTCCTGCTCAAACTCAGTCTCGGGCTCCTCGCTGCCTACAGAATGAAACCTCAGTCTTGAGTCTGAAGACCTTCCGTGAACTTGACCATCTGGCCTCTCCTCTTTCCAATACCTACTGTGGCTCCAGCCTCGGCCATTTCCCCAAACCTGCTGGGACTTTTCATACCTCTGCGCCTTTACTCATCCTGTTTCTGCTACTAGGAAGGGCTTTCCTCTCCCTCCTGTCAAGCTCCTATTCATCCTTCAAAACCCAGCTCAAATGTCATGGTCTTCTCACGCATGGTGACTCCTCTCCCCTGTGTGCTTCCCTGGCCTCTCTTTCACATTTCTATCATAGCCCTTATGATTAGACCATCTATGTGTTCAAAAGCCTGCCACTAGACCCAAGCACCTTAAAGGAAGACCCTAATTTTGTAAGCCACTCCATTACCAGCACAGGGCAAGAGCCCAGTAAATACTGGCCAAATGAATGACCACATACACCATCCCTGCCATGGCTTTTAGGCCTGGCATGATCCAGCCCTCCAAGATTCTCTAGTCTTATCTCAAGCTTTCTTCCCATCACCCTCTGCGCTCTGCCTCCCTGCCTCTTCCTGTTCCTCAAGCCTAGCACGTTCTCCCCCTTCTAGCCGCATAATGCAACCCCTTCCCCACCAGCAACAAGCTGCTCATTGGGTCTAGAAAGCTTCTGTGTTTCCCTCACCCATCATCCTGGAGGCTCACTGCAGTGATGCTGTCCCAGCACCCCAAGACTCCGAGCACCATGGGGACAGTATCCCACACCAGGAAAGCACCTAGTACACAGCAGGCAGGTAACAATGCTGGCGGAATGGATGCATCAATAAGAAAATGAGCCAAGTGGTTAAAGATGGAACTTGCCCTAGTGTAGACCCTTGATCCTGGGGGGCAGATTCCCCCCATACCTCACACTCCTTCTTGGGCTCCTGGATCATAGACACAAATCACCTTTGGGGCTTTTGCCATATCTGTGATCCTTTTGTATACTATTCACTTAATATTTTTCTTTTTTTAAGATTTTATTTATTCGAGAGAGAAAGAGCGAGTGTGCGTAAGTGGAGAGAAGCAGAGGGAGGAGAGGGCGGGGAAACGAATCCCAAGCAGATTCCACACTGAACGTGGAGCCCGACACGGAGCCCGATCTCACGACTCAGATCATGACCTGAGTTCAAACTAAGAGTCAGATGCTTAACTGACTAATCCATGCAGGAGCGCCTATTTTTAAAGAAATAGGTAGATATTTAAATCCATCTACTCTCCTGTGGAGCAACAATTACCAGGAACTCCTGGTTAGATGTGCTAAGTTGTAATTTTTCCTGTACACATTTTAATTAATGATTATTGATTCAAAAACCATTCATTTAGGAGGCCTCTAAAATCATCTTGTCTCACTACACTCACTTTGGAAAGCATTGCTCTGCCCGGTCTGGTTTTGAGGTTGGTGTCCCCGGTGGGCTGCCTTGGGTGTGCGACCTTTCCGCAGGTGAGAAAAATACCTATGTTCCTTTCGCTGTGAATCTCTTGAGGAGGGAAAAGCTGAGTACCTCCAGCCCCTTCGCAACCAAAGCAGCCTTTCTATGGGTTTATATATTTCCGCCTGTCTATGTTTGGGTTTAAAGAACAAAAGTTCTAAATTAAAAAAAAAAAAAAATTAAGGCTGACCACTCGGAGAATATTTAAGGGACAGATTGCCACACATACAGGAGACAACTGAACAAGAAAAGGCACCTTCGTCTTAGATGTGGGGGGCACAAACTGCCTTCTAGTCCAACAGAGGAAAGCCAGGAGCCTGGGGCGAGGGGGAGCTGGGGAGAGCCCGGGACCCTCCCTCACGGGCCCCTGGGTAAGCTGCTACCTAACGCTCACTCAGGTGCCCCTGTCACCTGCCAGGCTGGGCAGGCTGGGTCTAAGGGACAACCTGCAGCCCATCTGTCTGTCCTGAAGGAACAATGAGGGGGAGGTGGGGACAAGGCTAGGGCTCCAGTTTAGGACACATTCTGGCCCCTGGAGCCCCTGGCCTACTCCCAAGCTTCTGAGGCCTCCATCCACAGCTGCGTGAGGCTGGGCGTGGGCCAGCCCCCAGGGTGCTTCCTCTGGGAGCATCAGACATCGTCTGTCCTGTGAGAACCTCGGAAGGCCCTGATGGGAAGTGAGCTCCTGCTATGGATTTCTAAGCCAAAGCAGCGCTCTCGGGAGGGAAGGAGTGGAGAGGCCCTAATGGGCTGGGGGGCAGCAGTGTGCCAGCCTCAGAGGGGCCGTTCCGGGCTTGGCGTGGATCTTGCCTGGCAGCTCCCACCTGTGTCACTGAGCATCTACCACAAGCCCCACCAGGGTCATCACCACGAGTGGGCTGCTGAGGAAACCCAAGCAGAGGGAGATGAAGTGACTCGCCCGAGGTCACACAGCTAGTTCAGGGCAGCTTTTACTGGCTTAACTACACGGCTCTCTCCCAACCTCATAAAACGTTCTCCCACCCCACCCTACGTTTCCTCCTGGGCACTGGAGGAGGCAAAAATACTTTTTGGCATAACAACACATGATAGCAAGTGACAAAGGCAGATCTGGGCAGGATGAAAGGTCTGCTCATCTTTTAGGGGGGCTGTGTCTCTCTTCCGAATGTTTATTTACTTGTTTATTTTTGAGAGAGACAGCATGAGCATATGCAGGGGGAGTAGAGGGGGAGGGACAGAGAGAGAGGGAGAGCGAGAATCCCAAGCAGGCTCCACACTCAGCACAGAGCTGACATGGGGCTTGATCTCGGGACCTTGAGATCACGGCCTGAGCTGAAGTCAGAGTCAGACGCTTCACTGGCTGAGCCGCCCAGATGCTCCCCCCTTCTGAATTTTATAGGCACATTAAGTGTCATGGAGCTGAAGCGGCTGCCATAGGGAATGGTCAAGAAACAGAAAATCTGATGGAAGCCAGCTTGGGGGCTCTGCTCATGAGCTGGCTATGAGCTCCATGCCTCCCCGCCAGCCCTGGAAGTGGGGAGTGGTTCTAGGAAATGGAACTTCTCGGCAGGAGGGCCACGTTGGGGGCCTGTGGAGGACTCTGGCCTTACCTCCATGGGTAGAGCTGAAGCCCCTGTGGGGCACGTGATAACAGATACCGAGGGTGCAGCCAGGCAAGCGGCAATGGCTGTCAGTGTGGATGAAGGCACCAAGGGGCCTCAGTGTGAGCAGCTGGCCCACCGTCCCTGCCACCCCTCTCAGACTGTCCAGCAGCGCCCAGCAAGGGGTCCTGGACCTTCCACCAAAGCCACAAGCCCAAGAACTATACCCAATTCCAAACCCCAGGCCCCTTCCAGCGTGGGGATCCCCACCATCTCCTCACAATGCCTAGCAATAAAACTTCAAGCAGAGGGGCTTGAGGACCTGACTTAGGGATGCAGGGGTGGTAATGAGCTGGCCCCAGGGGCCGCACAATGGAGGCTGGGCTGCCTCGCACCGTTGGGCCTGCTCCCCATCTGTTAAATGGAAGCAGCTTCACCTTCCTCCACGATGGCCTAGCCTTAGACTCCAAGTGTCCACAGGGAAGCAGGCTAGGAGGCCACAAGGTCACGGTGGGATCTCTTCCAAAAGAATTCCTCACACTTCTGGTGGTGGGGCCTGGGGAAGGGGCCACAGGCACCTGCTCCTGAGGCAAGGGAGCAGCCCAAGAAGCCGGCTGAGGGGGTGGTCAAGATAAGGCACTCAAGCAGCGACTGAGGAGCAGGAGAAACTCAAGGAGCTAAAAACGAAGCCCCCGGCAAGGGCCCTCCTGGCCACAGGTGGAAGGAAGAAATCTGGCCCCAGTGAGCCCCTCCCGTGCCTGGGGCAGTGGCGACACCTCATTCCATTCTTGCAGAAACATCTAGGCTCCTACCTCATCTGTTGCCGCCTATACCTAGAAGGAAGCGTAGCCTGTTCTACATTTAGGAATAAACTTTTGTAAAAGGAAATGGAGGAAGAGGACGGGCAAGAGAAGAGAACAGAAAAGTTTGGCGTCGCTTTTCGCTGGACCTCAGTGTACCCGTCTGAGAAGGGGGCGTCGGCAGCAGACGTGGGGGTCTCCGCTCGGTCCCTCGCTCACTCGGGCTGCCGGCCGCCCCGCAGCCCCGCCCCCGCCGCGAAGCCCCCCGCCCCGCAGCCCCTCCGCCACGCTCTCCACTTGCCTGCGGCCACAGAGGCGCCCGACCCAGGGGCTGGGAGCCTCCTCCCCGACGCCGCCGCCGCCGCCCAGTCAGGCGGCCACCGACACTGCCCCACCAGGGCCTGACTCCTCCTTTCCCCGTCTTTTTAAAGGGAAGTAACCTGACCCGACCACTACTCCTCCGGGTTAACCCCTTTCCGGCCGTCTGCCCACAGCTCCGCCCGGACCGGCCCGCCCCCCGCAGCCTCCGCGGAGCCCCCCGCGGGTGGGGAGCCGCTGCGCCGCCGGCTCGGGCGCGCCTTCTGGAAGCGTCCCTGGGTTCCCGGTCCCCAGCGCCCACCCCCGAGCGCGCCCCGCTGGGGCCCGCAGCCCCAGCGCCCCGCCCCTCCACATCTGGACAGCACGTGCCACTGAGGGAGGGGCGCAGAGCCTCGCCCTTGGAGTTGGGGGTGGGGGGAGAGCCTTACTCCTCCGTAAAGACACTTAGCAACGCCTGCAGATGAGTGTCCAGATAAATGAATTATGCCGGGACATAATTTAACTTTGGTAATACCTTCATCCTCAAGAAGGCAGAGAAGCCGCAGGGCTTAGCAAAAAAATTAAAAATTAATAAAATAAAACGGGAAGACCGGAGCCAGGAGTGTGCGTGCGCTTCTGGTCCGGATTCCAGGCTCTGTGCAGCCAAGCGCCCGGCACTCTCCTAGGGCCTTCTGCGGGGCAGCACCAGCTGATACTCGTAGTCCTTTCCTCTGGCTGCTATAACTAGTTAATACAAACTTAAAAACCATGCACATTTATTACCTTACACTTTCCTGAGCCAAATTCAAAATGGGTCTCTCTAGGCTAAGCTCGGGGGTCCACAGGACCTCCTTCGGAAGATGGTACCACCGTCCATGTCTTTGCCCTCTCCAGCTTCCGGAGACCGCCCACATTCCTTGGTTTGCGGCTGCCACCAATGGCCCTATCTTTCTGGCATTGTATCAATCCACTCCTAACTCTTCTGCCTTCTGCTCCTACTGTCAAGTGATTACTTTGTCCACCAAGATAATCTCCCTATTTTAAGATCAGCTGATTAGCGACTTCAATTCGACCTACAACTTTAATTCCTCTTTGCCACATAGCCTAACATAGTCACAGATTCTGGGGATTAAGAAGAGGACATCTCTGGGGCGCCTGGGTGACTCAGTCGGTTAAGCTTCTGACTTTGGCTCAGGTCGTGATCTTGGGCTCAGGCCATGATCCCAGGGTCCTGAGATGGAGCTCCCTGCTCGGCCGAGAGACTGCTTCTCCCACTCCAGCTCCCCCTGTTTGTTTTCTCTCTCTTTCTCTCTGTCAAATAAATAAAATCCTCAAGAAGAAGAAGACGGCATCTTTGGGAAGGGGGCCATTATTATTCTGCCCACCACAATATTCAAGATGCCCGCCAGAATGTCCGGTTGAGAAACACAGTTAGAGATCACCCAATCTAATGGGCCCTCCTTACCCATTACTGGGATCCGTGGGACAGGTAAGCACTGTGCTGCATGATCCAGACTAGTCGCTTTCTGGCCCCATCTTATTATACTTTCACTTGCTCTTCCTTTGGAAACGGGAGAGTGGACCAGAGTGCCTCTAAGCAGCGGTCTTGCTTCCCCTTCCTAATTCGTTGCTGTTCTCTTAAATGCCAGGTCGCAAGCTTATTGAAACATAGAAGTGTGTGTCAAGTAAGAGTAGGTAGGCTCTGAGTGAGACCCCAGCAGCTACTGTGCGTTTTCCTTCTCTCTCTCTCGAGTCTCGGGTCTCATCCTGCTTTGCCCCCTCCTCCAGCATATTTCCCACAATCCGCTCTGTGGCTGAGAAGTCAAGGAAAGGCTCGCTCAGGCCAGCAGAGAATCTTCCACTCTGGGTCCCTGCCGCTCTGCCCTAGGCTCTGAGGGCACTTTGAGAGGAGGAAAACCTGCCGCTGTGGCAGAAGTACAGCCCAACTTTCTGGAGGCCAGTTTGGGGACTGACATGGGGGTCACTTTCAGGAATCTAGCCTAATGAAATAGAATACTTAGGGCACCTGGGTGGCTCAGTCAGGTAAGCTTCTGACTTGGGCTCAGGTCATGATCTTGCGCTCAGGTCATGATCCCAGGGTCCTGAGATGGAGCTCCCTGCTCAGCGGGGAGTCTGCTTGTCCCTCTCCTTCTGCCCCTCCCTCTGCTCATGCTCACTCTGTCTCTCTCTCTTAAATAAATAAGTAAACTCTTCTTTAAAATTTTATTTAAGTTTTTTTTAAAGATTTTATTTATTTAACAGAAAGAGAGAGAGAGAGAGATCACAAGTAGGCAAAGAGGCAGGCAGAGAGAGAGGGGGAAGCAGGCTCCCCACTGAGCAGAGAGCCCGATGAGGGGCTCAATCCCAGGACCCCGAGATCAGGACCTGAGCTGAAGGCAGAGGCTTTAACCCACTGAGCCACCCAGGCGCCCCAATAAAATCTTTTTTTTTTTTAGAAGAATATTTATGGACAAGGCTATTCACTGCAATATGACTTATAATTCAGGAAAATTGGAAATAGCCTAAATGTTCAGCTACAGGTGATTGGTTAAATAAATTACCGTCTTCCCATATGAAATACTATACCGCCATGAAAAAACAAATCATGTTTTATAACTACTGAATGAACCCATGGGAGAACTAAAAACAAAAAACACAAATCCCAGAGTGGGGAAATACTTTCTAAGTATTACACAACACCTAAGGCCCCAAAAGATTGATAAATTTGACTACATAAAAAAATAAAAATTTCTGCATCGCGAAAACTGCTACAGGCAAAGTCAAAAGAGAAACTTTAAGGGGCACCTGGGGGGCTCACTTGGTTAAGTGTCTGCCTTCAGCTGAGGACATGATCCCAGGGTCCCAGGATTGAGCCCCACATCGGGCTCCTTGCTTAGCAGGGAGCCTGCTTCTCTCTCTCCCTCTGCCTGTTGCTCCCTCTGCTTGGGTTCTCTCTCTCTCTCTCTGGCAGATGAATAAGTAAAATCTTTTTTTTTAAAGAGAAACTTTAAATTGGGAGTGGGGCACGCAGGGGTGGGGGTGGTGGGTTGTGCAACTCATAACATAGGCAGAGGGATGATTTCTCTAATATAGAAAGGGCTCCCACAGATTATTTCTAAACGAACCAACAATGACTCAAATAGGGAGAAATAGGTAAAGGATATGAAGAAACAGTTCATAGGAAAAGGGAAATTCAAATGCATTCTTAAACACGTGAAAAGCTGCTCAAAACTCCCTTATAAGGATAGATGAAAACTATCTCCAAAGATACTGCTGTTCACTTATCACATTAGCAGAGACAACAAGGTTTGGTAACACACTAGGTTTGCAAGGGTGGGAACAGACACCCTCCCGCCCAGCTGGTGTGTAAACTGATTTAAACTTGATAGAGGGAATTTGGCAATATTTATCAAACATATAAACACATGTCCCCTTTGACTCAGCACTTCCACTTTGGGAGATTTATCCTACAGATAGCCTCCCACAGAAGGGAAATGGGGAATGCGTCAGGCTTTTCATTACAGAATTCTCTGTAGTTGGAATGACCCTGAATGTCCACCAGCAGAGATGAGATAACTGAGCTCCCTGTATGTCTGTGCAACGAGGAACGTAGGTAGCTATAAAAGAGAGCGAGGGTGCTCCCTATAAAAATCTCGAAGACCTGCTGTTAAGCAATAAAAGTAATACATAAAAATTAAAAAAAAAATAAAACAAACAGATCATTATTCAAGTAGATTATCAATTGCATTTTAAGCAGGAAAAAGCACATAATCCACTTTGACATGGGTAAATAATGACTCTAAAGATACACAAGACACTGATAACACTGGTTGTTTTCCAGGAGGGGAACGGAGCAGCTAGAGAACAGGATAGAAAGCAGATTTTTTCCATGCATCCTTTTGGAATGTGGAGCCATGTGAATACGCTGCCTATTCAAAATATAAATATAAGCGCGAGGCAAAAAGACCAGAGGATTAACAGATTTTACAATATAAAAATTGTTTAACTTTTCTATATTTGCGGATGAAACAATTTGATGTTTGGGGTTTGCTTGGAAAGAATCCAGGTGCAGGAGGAAGTCAGGGCTGGTTGCTCAATACAGCATGATTTAAAATAGGGGAAAATCAGAAGCAGTGTTAATGTTCGGTAACCGGGGATTGGTTAAATAAATTATGGTCCTCTGTGTGAAAAATACTATGTCACCATTTTCAAAAATAACAAATCATGTTTTAGAACTAGTGGAAGAATTTGTTTTTGTTTTGTTAATAATCATGGACTGGAATAACCTTTCTAAGAATTATACAAAGCCCAAGAGTCACAAAAAGAATGTAAGAAAAAAAAAAAAAGAAAGTAAGAAATTCGAAGACATGAAAACAAAAATGTGCATTGCAAAAACCACAACAAGCAACATCAAAAGGAAAACTTCATGAGGAGAGGGGGGAATCAGCCTCACCTTGATCACTGTGGGAGCTCAAAGGTGGGTACACTAGGAATTCATTTCACTGTTCTTACTACTTTTGAGAATGTTTTTAAAATTCTGTAATAAAAAGTTAAAAATGATTTAAGTATATATGAACTTCCACATAGCAAAAGACAACAATTGCACTGGGCTATAATATTTACAACATAACAAAGAATATCAGTAACATTCAAAAAGTTGCTACAAGGTGATTTTTAAAAATAAAGATGCCACAATTCAAAATTGGATGAAGGATTAGATACGAAGACTTGAGGAAGAGGAAATTAAAAAGGCCAGTTGATACATGAAAAGATATTCGACCTTAGTCCTCAGGAAACACAATTTCAAAACAAGGAGATGTCAAATTTTCCCCAGGATACTGGCAAAGGTTTAGACAATTGACCACACCTAGAGCTGGCCAGGGTGTGGGGGATGGGCTCCTAGAGAACTTGTGAATTGTTCTGACTGCTTGAGAAAGTAAAATGGCAAGACCTATTAAAAATATAAGGATGGGGCACCTGGGTGGCGCAGTCGGTTAAGCGCCTGACTCTTGGTTTCAGCTCAGGTCAGGATCTCAGGGTTGTGAGATCGAGCCCTGTGTTGGACTTCATGCTCAGTGGGGTCACTTGAGATTCTCTCCCTCTGTGCCAATCTCCTTTAAAATAAATTAATAAATCTTTTTAAAAATGTAAGGTTGTGTAGCAGGGTGTTTATTGAAGCATTCTTCGTCATAGGAGAAATATAAACAAGCCAAAGTGTCCATAGCATGCCTTTTAAACAAATTATTATAAACATCCACACGAAGCATTACATAGCAGTTAGACAAAATGAGTTAATTCTGGATATCTACCTTGGAATGATGTCTGTGGATATTTTTATGTAAAAAGAGAAGAGCCATATGCTAAAGGAACACGTTTATTACTGTTTCATCTTCATAAGAACTCTCTTGTGGGTGGTGTCATGAGTGTTGGGGTAAGTGGAAAGTCGCGTGCCAAATGATTACCCTAAGTGTTCTCAGGGAAGTCAACTTGAAGCAGGGGGGCTGGAGGGAGGGCAGAGAAACTGCCCTTGTTTTCTTATACACCTCTGTACTCTTTAAATTGTGGAACAAATATACTATTTTTGTAGCAATTACCACTCCAAATAGTAAAATACTATTTAAAAAGAAAAGGATACAAACAGGCCAGGGAGAACGCCCTCCCTCAAGTCCCCTCCTCCAAGCTGGAGTCCCTTGAGGACCAGGGCAGGTCTCCATCTCCCCTTGAGTTCTGAAGAATGTGGGAGTAGGCAGGAGAGGGGTGCAGATTCCCAGGGTCCTTGGCCTTGAAGACCAGGAGCATTCGGTTTCTCATCCCTCAGGGTCCCTCCTCTACATACTCCTCCCTCTCCCAGGGGAACAATGTGTCCTAGAATAGAACACCTATTGTGAGCAGGTGACTTAACACTGAGGCCAACACAGTCCCTGCCCAGGAGCCAGAGAGTGAAAAGAGAAAAGGTTATGGTTATTCATTCACTTGTTTGGTTGGTCAGTCAATCAACAAACAAGTTTAAGGAGCACCCACTGCGTGTGGGCAGCAAGCGTGGCTCTGCGGATATTGGTGGGACCTGTTCTGGGGAACTCATGGTCTCCCCAGGCAACAGTAGCAGGGCTGGTGAACTCCAAGGGTGTGGGGGCTGGGTCGATGTTGTCTCCACTGTGCCCCAGCATCTAGCGTGAGACTTGCCACTTATCAGACGAATGAAGGAACCAAGTTCCATATGATTGTGACAGTAGCAGGAGGTCTGCTCTGTGCCTGGGAAGGGCAGGAGAGGGTCAGTGAACAGGGGGAGCTATTTGGATTGAGTCTTGAAGATGGAGTTGAATTAGCCTAGTGGACAGGGGAGGGAGGTTCTCCTGAGCGCAGGGACCAGCATCTGCAAAGGCAGGGGTCAAATGCATGGTGGGGCATCAGGCTGGGGCAGGTGAGGACGGGACATTAGGGCCTTGGATGCCATGCTGAGGATTTTAGGCTCTGCTCCTAGGGGATGCTGAGTCCCCGATGAATTTTGAGAAACAGACACTCCTGGAGATAGATTTGCCTTTTAGAGCACGCTCCTGAGGACGGTTTGGGACCATTTTGGAGGGGAGTCAGGTGGGAGGCAGGGAGAGGCGTTGGGAGGGGGCATGGGCTCTCCTGACGTGGGGAAACTCAGTGGAGAAGGGGGCAGTCTGGGGATATTGAGGGAGCTTGGCAACCAAGAACTGCAGGTTTGAGGGGGTAGGTTTTCTGAGAGGGCACGAGACTGAACCCGAGCAGCTGCTGGGGCTGGGATGCTTTTATTATTATTTCTCTTTGCTGTTATTTTCAAGAAATCAGTTTGGGTTTTATTATAAAATTGATTAAAAACACATTATTTGAAAAAAAAAGGAGGACAAAGAGCAGTCTTGAGAGCAAATTGCCTTGGCCAGGCAGGAAACAGGAGAAGTCTTTGATGTGGAGCTGGGCCCAGCAGGGTCCCGGACCGCAGAAGGGACAGACTGGACCTGGAGCACAGAGGGAGGGACAGAGCTCCCGAGCCCGGGTGAGAAGGGACAGGCGGGCAGGGCAGCAAGGCACAGTGAGCCCTGCACCCCTCAGAACCGTTCTAGGGTTCCCTGAGCACCCCACTCCGAGGAGCCTCCCCGGGGCAGGCCAGGGTGCTCAGTAGAAGACCCTGGCTTCTTATCAGGGTCTAACACGCATCAGCGAGTTAACTGACTTTGGGTGGTTACTTCCCCTGGAGCCTTCACCTTCCTGATCTGTGAAATGGGCACAGTCTCTCATGGAGTTGTTAGGAGAACTACATGAGAAACAGTGTGCACAGTGTTGACCACTGTCCTGCCCACAGGAAGCCCTCAGGGATGACGCCACCAATGAAACGTCTATCTTTGATCAGTTTGGCAAGGTTTGTGCCCCCTCTGGCCCTGCCTCTTCCTGGACTTTTAGCCCCCAGCAATCACCAGCTCTGGCGGGTTCCCCATCTGCCTTCTTGGCCACCCCTCCCACATCCTTCCCCAGGCCCTGCCATCTCCGAAAAGTGCCCTTTCCCGGGTTCCCCTCCTGGAGCCCATCTCTCCCAGCCCTGGGAGAGCTCCAGGCCGCTGCTCACCTCCCCCATCGCCCTCTGCAGGCTTTCCTGTGCCTGCCCCACCTGAGACCACCTGAGGCCACTCGGCAACCCCGCTCCCTGGCTCTCCCTCCATTCGAACCCTGCCAGTCTGTGAATCTCCTTTCCCACCCAGAGGCCACCCTGTGCAGTGGAGGGATCTGTAATAGGCCAGTTCTCACCTCCCCTGTTTTGGTTTCCCAGGGCTTTGGTAACAAATGACCATAAACTGGGTGGGTTAAAATGATAGAAATGTATTCTCTCACCGTCTGGAGGCCAGATGTCTGAAACACACGTGTCAGCAGGGCCATGCTCCCTCCAAGGCACCAGGGGAGGATCCTTCTTGTCTCTTCCAGCTTCTGGTGGATGTGTCCTTCCTATCTGAATATCCTATCATTCTTGTGGATGTGTCCTTCCTATCTCCGCCTCTGTGATTGCCTGGCCTTCTCCTCGGGGTGTCTCTTATAAGGACACTTGTCATTGAAGATGGGCTTCCCTAAATAGTCCAAGAGGACTTCATCTCCAGAATTTTCACTTAATTATATCGAACATCCTTTTCCCAAATACGGTCACATTCACAGGTTCCGGGGATTAGGATATGGACCATCTTCTGAAGAGTCACCATTCAACCCAGGCCAGTCTCTGCCCACTCCCCTTGTGACTCACCTAGAGCACCCCGACCCCTCATGCCACACCCCATGTCACAGCCTCCCCTGCCTCTAGCATCAGAGCAAAAGTCGTGACATATCTTTCCCACATGCCCTTGGGGCCCCGACCACCTCACTCCAGGATGACCTGCTCCAACCCGCTCCCCTCTCACCTCTGGGACCTCCTCCTCTTGCTCCAGCAGCCTAAGACCTTTTCTAGAATTCCCTTCTTTGAAACCCCAGGTGTTGGACAGTCTGACCCCTTCTTAACCCAGGGACCTCTCCTCTCGCACCTTCCACTGACCTGCTGAGAGGGTCTTGGGCTGTGCCATTTTGGAAGCTCTCCTCTTCAGAGTCCTCAGGAAGCCCTGGGGCCTCCACCTGCCCAGGCTGTTTTAGGAAAGACCCCTCGAACCACCACCTAGGTCTCTGCAGATTGGGTCTGTCCTCTCCCTGGCACTTGGATCTGCACAGAATGTGGTCCCCAAGACCAGCTGTCCACAGGAGAGGAGAGGCCACGGGCCTGGTGATCACTGAAGCCCACTCCAGGCTTCTGGGTGGGCGGGGGATGGGTGGGGGGGGCTATCTGGCATCTGCATCTGGCTGAAAGTTTCAGGAAAGAGGCCAGACCTGTGTCCATCACTGGTACTTTCGGGGAGAGGGGGCAGAGTGTGGACAGTGACTGTTAAGGATCAGGCTTTGTATCCTGGCTGTGAGAATTGATTAGCTGAGTGGGCAGGTAGGTATTTCCTGTGTGCCTCAGTTTCCTCATCTGCCAATAGAAACAGCACTCTGCCTCATTAAGTGAGGGAATACAACGGGCAGCCCCAGGCCTCAGCACGGAGCTGTACCTGCCCCTCCCGCCCCTCCCGTCCCCTCCCCTGCCTGTAGCCAGACAGGGTTCAGTTGGGGTATAGTTGGGGTTCAGTGCTGAGGACTGTTAAATGTCTAACAACCAGCTGGTGGCAGCCCTGAAGTAGTCCCGATTTAGCATTTTCTGATCTCCGCAGGTAATTAAACCCCCTCACACACACATCCAAGTTTAAGCTCTCACAGCAGGCAGAGTTGGGAAAAGACACTGAGGGCAGGGGAGGGCACAACACCGTAGAACCTCATGAGGATAAATATCAGTCAGACGTGGGAACGGAATTAGGAAGCCGTGAGTTTTGAGCATTACCTTTGTCTTTACCATATTTAATTGTAAGCCTATATTATTTCATTTTTAATAATGGCTGTGGTTCACAACGGACTCACAAACTTTGTGTAATTCTAAGAGTGGGCTCTCACGAGCCGGGACACGCTGGCTCCACACCCCAGCTGCCGCCGTGCCCACTCTCCCGGGAGATGTGGGGCTGCCCCCAAAACTGCCCACCTCCCCTTCACCGCAGCGTGACTCTTGGGGAGCCCCCCGTTTAAGCAGGGGCTGGCTCCGGGGCTCCTGGATGTAGCCCATGTTCGTACCCTGCCAGCCATGCGGATGGTGCGAAGGTTCGGGTTTGGGATTCAGGCACACCTGGCTCACCTTCTGGGTCCACCCTTTTGCAGCTGTGTGACCCGGCAGCAAGTACTCTAATCCCAGAGAGCCCCATCTTCCTCCTCTGTGAGACAGGGACAAGATTTTATTAGAGTTCTAGTCTAGCGGAGTTGCCTGTTCTTTAAGAACAGTTTTGTTGAAACTGACATACACTTGACAGACAGTAAACTGCTTAAATAGCCCACAAGTCCTGACAGGTGCCACACTCTGCACAGTGAAGATACAGAAAGTACTTGGTGACCCAAAAGTGTCCTCGTGCCCTCCCACCCCACCCCTTCCCCACCCCATTGCCAGGCAGCCACTGACCTGCTCTCTGTCATTATGGATTAGTTTCTGTTTCTACAATTGTGCGTAACTGCAATCACATGTCTGGCTGCTGTGCTCACAATGTTGTGTTAGGATTAACCCCACGAGACCCGGTGCAGAGGAAGCGCCCCCAACCCGGGAGCTGCTGAGGTCCCACTACGCTGCAGTAACAAACAGCCCAACTCCTCCTGGCTTACAACAAGGCTCAGGCTGCTCGAGAGCCCTTAATTTGCAAGCTCTTATGCTCTCTGGCCCCCTGGCCTTTGTGTGGAGCTAGCTAATCCCACGATGAAGGAGCAGAATGTACAATTCTGGAGGTTTTCTCCATCACCCCACAAAGGAGCTCAGTCTCTGGATGGTGGCACCAGCTCTGTCCACTGAGGGCTGTGGACATGTGGGTCTCTTCCAGTCTGAGAGGACAGGGAGGGGACAGGAAGGGTGGGAGAGACCGGCCAGTACAAGGACAACAGTAATGACAGTGACCTAACATTTATTTAGCTCATACCATGGGCCAGACACTATCCCAAGTGCTTCCCATGGATTATTTTTTTTTCTTCTCAAATCCATGTTATTTTTTATTGATGTTTAAAAAAACCTAGATAAAAATACGAAATCGTAAGTGAAGAACTCAATGAAGCTTCACAAAGTGAACACACAAGCAAAACCAGCACCCAGATCGAAAGTGAACATGCCCAGGACCCCAGGAGCCTGGCTCCTGTCCCGTTCTGCCTTTAGCTTCCAGAGGATCCCCACTATCCCAGCTTCTAGTCCCACAGGTCCACAGTGCCTGTGTTTGCTGTGCAAATAAATGAAACCACATAATCTACATTGTTTTGTGCCTCGCTTCTGATGCCTGGCGTTCTGTTTGCTAGATTTATCCAGGATGTCGCATGTCGGTGTCATCGGCTCTTTCTCGTGGCTGTGCTCATTCCAGGGAACATGTTTATGCATGCGTTTCCATTCCACTTAAATGGGCATTCAGTCGTTCCTGATTCTTGGCAATCACGCATAGTGCTATCAACATTTTTGTCCACATCTTTTGGTTGGACACGTGCACTCATTTGGCACCATGGAGTCATAGGAGAAGCCTGTGTTAACTCCAGTGGATTCCACCAGTTCCCCACCACCTGTAGAGGAGAGTTCTGCATTAAGTCTTCGTGTGCACAACAGCCCGTGGTGCACGGTGTGGGGGACAGCTGTCCCCACCTCACGTGGCAAGCTCCCCACTGTGTGATGGGGGGCCAGCCTCCTCTACTTCTGGTCCCGGCCTCTGAGCCTCACCGATCAGAGGCACCTGCCTAGGAGTCCGTGTCTTCAAGGAGGGCTGGCAGGGTCTGCGGCCCCGGGGTCCAGGGTTGGCAGTGTCGGAGATAATTCCCAGAGGACTTTTTTTTCCTTGTGTCCTGGTCAGCTTGCTTTTGGGCTTTCCACCTTCCTTTGAAACCTGTGAGAGCTTCCCTATAGCACGTCAGGGAGCTTCTGGGTTGGTTCTATTGTTTGCAACCAAGGACCCCGACTGATTCAAGGGCACTATTTTATTCCCATTTCGCAGGTGAGAAAACAGCACAGAGAGGTTAAGTAGGTTGCCCAAGGTCACACAGCTGACCTGCTGGAGCCAGGACTCAAACCAAGTTTATACCCCATTTAGGGCTTTCTGTCTGTTTCGTACACTATTCCTACAACCTGAAGCAGGCAGCTAAGTGACTCACTCGGAGTCACACAGTGAATCACGAAGTCAGGCCCTGGGACTCCCGCCCCACAGAGCTTCCTGCCCTGAAGCCTGGAGTGAGTGTGGAGCTTCGGCACACTGAGGGGGAAACGGGAACGTGTTCAAGTGCCGAGCCGTCTTTTGTTGGCTGACAGCTAAGGGGGGTCAGGCACGGTGCTGGCTGCCAGCAGAAGAGCAGTGGCAAATAGAGAAGCAAGCAGAGGAGACATTGTATCTATGGTGACAGGGGCCGTGAGGGACAACACGGGTGAGAGAAAGGGAGTGACTGGAAAGGCGGACAGGACAGGGAGGTCCTCTGAAGACATTTGAGCAGAGGTGCTCCTGAGGTGAGGGAGACCAGAAGACTGGCCGCGGGAGGCGAGGGCGAAGGCCCTGCGGTGGCAGCGAGCCCGGGGCGTCCGCGCAGCTGTGAAGGCCAGTGCGGTTGGGGCAGGGAAGTCAGACGGGCCAGCAGGAGAGGACGCACTGACAGGTAGGGGCCAGCGAGGCAGGGCTCTGTTTTGTTCTGAGGCTACTGGGAGGCCTCTGGAAGGTTTTAAGTGCCACAGGGCAGTGCTGTGGTCTGAGGAAGACTTCAGGAGGTTCAGTCTGGCTGCTGGGCGATGAACCGGGCGGCGAGGAGGCAGAGGAGGGGAGAGCAACAGCCGAGGGGCTGTGATGCTGCCCGGGCAGGGGATGAAGGTGCGGGGATGTGGGGGTGACAGGCGGGTTCCAAGACGGTTGGCTGGTTGTCAGACAGTATCTGCGACAGGTGGGCAGTGGGCTCCCAGGGAGGGGGCTTAACACTGGGGGCTCTGAAGGGGTGAAAACAGGGGCTGGGCCACCTGAGGCTTCAACCAGGAGCGGGGCTGGGGACTGCAGGCTCAGAACAAAGGCACCGCCTGTGAGGACACACGGGAGCTAGAGGTCCCTGGGAGGCCCGGGGAGCCCAGCCCGGCCTTGGGTCCGTGGCCTCCTGGGGCCACAGGAGCCCAGAGCAGCTCCGCAGGGCTGGGCTGGGGGCTGGGGGTGAGGCGGCCGACAGGAGAGTTAGGAGCCGGAGCCCTGCAGCTCAGGTGGCCCTGACCGGGAGGCCCCCTCTGGGCCGTCCCCCTGAGCCAGGCGCTGCTCATCGCCGGGCAGCCTCACTCTATCACCTGCCTGTTTGGCGCAGACTTTGGACCTTGGGATTTCCTTCCAATGCTGTAACATCGTCACACACTTTAAACAGCTGGTGGGTTGGTCAGCACTTCCCAGGGCCCAGGAGGGCCTGGCTGCTGGAAAGGACACAGTTAGAGGCTGGGACTCTCAGGAGGGGAATTTCAGCAGAAAACGCCCCAAAGTGCTCCAGCCCAGCATCTGAGTGGGAGCCTCCTCCCAGTGGTGCCGGGGAAGGTCTACCCATACCTCCCAGCCACACAAAGGAAGTTTGAGGAAAGCTAGCTAAGCAGTTGGCAGTTCAAATCTTTGCTAACCTCAGTTTCCCTAGCAAAGAAGGATTACTTCCCAGGCTGTACCTGTCGCCATCTTTGGCTTGCAGTTACCTCATGCCAGGCTGCCCGAGCCAGATTCGTGTGGCCTGCAGCCAGCTGGGGGTTACCCGGAGGCTTGGGGAGGAGCCAAATGACGGGCATTCAGGGCCCAGTGCTCAGAACTGAGAGGCTGGAGAAAAACTTCACGCCCAGTCTGCCCAGGGCAAAAGTAGTGGCCCCAGTGCCCTGGGTTTGTGGCTGTCTCTTCGCCTCCAGTTTCCGCGAGGGCCTGTGAGGGTCCAGAGATGGGGTGTGGGAAGGCCTCCTCCCACTGCATTGCCCATGATGGAGGAGGCATGCTAACTCACCAAGCCACACAGGCAAACACAGGGTCTTATCTTGCCTGCACCCAGGCTGGCAAAGGAGTGGCTGCCTCTCGGGTTCTCTCTTCTCTGGCCTCCGGAGAGGCAAGGTCCTTCCTGGGGACAGACCGACACGGAACCCAGGAACACCCCCCACTCCCTGTCTGGTGCCTCCACTCTGATCAGTCAGTGCCTGAGCTAGGCTGGTGGGTAAATATTTTGAGGATCACCTCAATCTGGAGGACCAGTGGACCCCAATCATGGAGAAATTCACCTGTTCTTCCTTTTAATCATTTCAGCTGTGCCTCTTGCAAAATCAAGAGTTTGCAAAGGGCAGCTCATTCTCAGCAGTGCGGAAGACAACTGTCAACCTGCCCTCTTGAAGCCGTGGCCCAATCCCAGAGGAGGGCACCCCTGTTCCCAAGTGCTCTCAGGAGGCCAGGCTGATGTCAGAGTTGAATAACAATGTAAGATTTGCTCTAGCAAAGGCCCAAAGATCCCAATTCTCATGGGAGGCGGCCAGGCCTGCTTGGCCAGAGGCACGTACCCCAGTCGTGGCCAAGCACGGACTCCTTCCACTGTGCCCGCAGCACCTCTCGTCTTCCCTGCAGACTGGGAGGCAGTTGCGGGCCGTGTCTCCCACACTTCACGTCCTACCAATCAGAGAGGTTTGCTCCTCGTTATAAGAAGGGCTTTGCTTTCCAGAGCCTCCTCCACTTCTGCTACCACTTTATCCAGTGATGGCCTCTGGATGTGAGCCTGGCCTCACTGGTGGGGCCAGGCCAGCAGCCTCTGTTGGGAGGCCCACCCTGGCTTCCCCCCGGGCTTCCCGCACCTTCTGCCACTCCTCCTGCCAAAGGCCCCATGATGACAGCAGCCAGAGTTTAGGGGGCCCTCCATGGTCTACAACAGTTCTGTTAACCCTCACACGCCCGCCCCCGGGGCAGGAGTACGTGGTTCCTGCGTTTTTGGCTGCAGATGCTGGCCTTTTGCAGGCTCTGGGCATCCCAGAGTGGGGCTGTGACGCACAGTCCTACATGACTGCCTTGCCACGTGGCTGGAACCACCCTTCAAGTTCCCCAGTTGTGTTGCCTCACTTGGGGACAACTGTGAACTCAGAGGCCAGGCCTTCTTAGTCCGCAGCCCCTTGGCCTCTCCCCATGAAGGCCCCTCCCTTGATGAGAGGTTGCTCCTCAGTCTCCTCTCCCTTCCCCTGCCCACAGGCTGTGTCTGCACCCCTCCCGCCAGCTCTTGGCCACACTGCTCGCCCCCACAGCTTTGACCCATTTCCTCTGCCCACTCCCAGGCTCCCGGCTGGCTGGACGTCTGCCCCAGCTACTCTCAGGCAACTGCAATCTAACGTGTCCACATCCAAACTCTGGTTCTCTCTTCCTCCTAAACCACCTCCTATTCTCTAGTAACACGCTCACCGGTCCTCCCTTCACTTGGGTTCCTCGCTCATCAGCTTTGCCCTTCCCCTCTCCCTCAGCCCCCACAGGCCATGACCTGGTCCCTCCCCTCCTGCTGCTCCCAACACCACTGGCCTGGTTCTCCTCCCCAAAGGACTGAGCGCAGGGCCCTTGAGAGCACAAGCTATGCGTTCTCCTAAGAAGACACCGCTGTTTGCCTCAACCCTCACTCATTAGCAGCCCCTGACTGAGCAGAATGCACCAGGCACTGTCCACACAGCACCGAATGGGGACGAACCCCGCCCCCGCCCCGTGGGAGGGGCGGGATATAGGTCCTAGCAGGGGACAGACAGGAGCTACAATCCAAATACAGTGTGCTTGAGTGCCTTGGAAAAACAAAGTGCAGAGCAAGGACAGGGACGCAGAATGGGGGATGTACTTTATGTGCGGCGGTCTGAGAGACCCCTCCTCTTTCCAGAGGGTGGCATGGCTCTTAACAGGCTGAGGCCAACCACCCAAGTCAAAAGGAACATAACTCTTCCAGAAAGAGAACACTCTCTCAGCTTTGGTAATAAAAATCCAGGGGCTTTATTTCTTAATCCTTTAAATTGGAAACACTTGTTGCTATCAGAGGTAGGGGGCTTCGTGGTTTGTGGGAACAGGGTGGGAATCTGACTGAACAGCCTTCTGTGATCTTAAATTTCGAACTACATGAATATATTTCCTTTTTAGAACATTAATTCACTGAAATAGGAAAGAATGTGCCTTGTGGAAAAGATTAATCATGTCCACGGAACTATTTCCGTAAAGGGGGCCTGTCTGCGTATCTGCCGCCTGCCCGCCAGACACAGTAGATGGTGGCCCTCCCATGCTGCTCGGAGGCCAAAGTCCGGAGCAAGGGGGACAGCCACTGGGCAGCTTGTGAGCAGAGGCCAGGTGGCACACAGGTGTGCGTGGGCACAGTGAGACAGGCACCCCCAGGAGGCAGGGCAGAAGGTGTGGGGAGCTGAAGAGCAGAGTGCTTGCGAGGAGCGGACAACGCCTCTGGGTCTCTCCCATACTGAAGCAGCCTTCCATCCTGGCTAGCACATTCACTCAGATTTTTATCTTCATGCACCACTGATGCATCCTATTTGGAAAGCCACAGACGGATGGCTGCACTAGAGAAACACCCTCTTAAAGAGACTGGTGCAGGGGCACCTGGGTGTCTCAGTCGGTTGAAGGTTCGATTCATGGTTTTGGCTTGGGTCATGATCTCGGGGTCATGGGATCAAGCTCTTGTGTTGGGCTCCTCATTGAGCCAGGAGTCTGCTTCTCTCTCTTTCCCCCTCTGCCCCTCCCCCTGCTTGTGCACGCGCGCTCTCTCTCTCTCCCTCTCCAAAGTAAATAAATCAATCCTGGAAAAAATAAAAATAAAAGGCTGTTCCACAAGACAGGATTTAGCTGGCATGCTTCCCTCGTTTTCTGGTGGGGCTGGGGCCAGAGAGCACTTTGCTAGGGTGGCTCCATGGAGGTGGGGTGGAGGGGAAGGGCTGGCTCTGTAAGCGGCAGAGGCCTGAGTAACAGGGACTTGAGAAGACTCAAGACATCCCAACTTAACCCTCAGTGTAACAAGCAAGGGCTGTGACCAGGCCAAGAGGAAAGGTAAGTAATTGGGTGCCCTTATGGATCAATGTCTGGGTCCCCTACTTTCCGATATGGAAGTCTAATCCCCATATGTGATGGTATTTGGGGGGACTTTGGGAGGTCACTAGATTTGGATGAGGTCATGGGGGTGGAGCCCCATAACGGGACTGGCGCCCTTCTAAGGGGAAGAAGAACCCAGAGCCTTCTCTCTCTGCCATGTGAAGACGTAGCAAGAAGATGGTAGTCTATAAAACAGGAAGCAGATCCTCACTAGACATCCAATCTGCTGGCATCCTGATCTTGATCGGACTGCAGAGCTGTGAGGAATGTTTGTTCAACTGCCCAGTCTAAGGTCCTTCTGTTAGAGCAGCTTGAACTAAGACAGGCTGTTTAGAGCATGGCCAGGAGGGCATGATGGGGGCTGCTGGCGGTGGGAAATGGGTTCTTGTCCTTTAAATATTCCGTAACACAGTCACCGATTCTAGTCACTACGAATTCAGACTGCCAATCACTCAACGTGGGCACTCAGAGATCCTCACCAGAGACAGATCAGGAAGCTGAGCCTAACATACAGCAGGCACTTAGAAACTGCATAACTAGAAGAATTTCAGGTTTTAATTAGGGGCAGTGAGCACTAGAAACCCAGTATCCTGTCCCTCTTCAGGAAACGCTCAGTGTAAACCGTGCAGGGCCAGGAACTCCCAAATTTAGACCCAGTCCCTATTTTCATAACTCACATCTCTCAAGCAGCAAAATCTGTATCCTTCTTCAAAAAATGCATACAATTTCCTTTTAATTAAAAAAAAAAAAAAAAAGAAGTTTATGGTTTTGCTGGTAGCAGGCAATAGATCTAGCTGGATGTGCAGGCAACCTCAAGTAGTTAATGAACAATTACTGTGTTTGCCCAAAGGGGTGGAGTTTTCCAAATAAAACAACAGGCTGAAGTTTTAGGCCACTTTTAGAGGCAGTCTGCGGGATGTGGTTGGGATGCTGACTTGCTGGGAGTCTACGGGACCCGTCAGTCACTTGTGGGAACAGAGCAGAAACCAACGGTCTCTGGCAGCTAAGAACATTGGAAGCTTGTCTCGGGAAATGTAGGACATTCAGCTGCCCGAAGTAATATATGAAACCACAAAACAAAGAAAGAAACTCAACAAAAATGACTGGGTTCTAGCCTTGTGACTCTCAATACAACACTTAACACTCTGGGCTACTGTTCCCTCGTCAGTCCGACAGAGCGCATAACGGGGCCTCCAGCTCTTGCCCTCTACGACACTGTCACTGGCCCCGTGAGCAAACCAGGTTCGGTTTCCTTATCTATAACAAAAGATAGAATCGGGAAAAGCCATTGAACAGTGAAAGAAAATGGACTTTGGATTTAGGCAAGCAGAGTCTCAATTCTTAGCCCTGTGTGACCAAAGGCAAGTTACTTGAACTGAGTCTGTCTCTCTTCACCTGCAAAACGGAGACAAAGATGTCTGTTGTACGGGCTGTGGAAGCATCTCGCTCACTCGCCTTACAGCACGTGCAATGTAAACATCAGTCTTTTTCCTTCTTTCTTATTCCACATTCGGTAAATGTGAATACCCTGAAATGTCTGTTAAAAAAAATTAAGCCCTTCAAAGAATGCTATCAGTGGTGACATCCGATAGAAGAGGGCCTACCTTCTGATCACCACATCCGTCAGGGAAGGCCTGAAAGAGTGACAACAAGAGGCTGCGGGGAGCCCTTGGCACCAAGCACAGAGCACGGTGGTCCTGCGGGCGTCACCTAAGATGGGCTCTGCAGCTGCAGCAGCAGGAGGCTTAGGTGAACAGTCTGGGCCCCTGGCCGGCAGGCCCGAGACACCCCCAGGCTGGGAGACTTGGCCATGACGACGCAGTGAGCTCCCTAAGGTCCTGAGTCCTGGCGCCCGAGGCAGCGCAGGGAGAGGCATTACTCTAAGGCGCAGTCTGAGCTCTAAGTTAACCACAGAAAGAAAGATTCTCATCACACCTAAAAATTTACAGCTTTCCAAAGCCAGCTGTGGGAGGATGTCACCTAGGGGAACAGCACGGGCCTTTAAGCAGAAATGGGGGGGGGGACTCCTCCCACACTAGGGAGAAGATGCTACCACCAGTCCCAGCTATCATGCTTCCCATGTCCCCAACCTTCCCAGTGCCAGTTCTAGAACGAGTGATCCCAGCTCAGGCTCTCCTGCTCCACAAGCAGGTGCAGACAGCAATGGCTTTCCTGTATGAAGAAACTCATCATTTACAACACAGCAACCGATCTGTCTGTTCCTCGTGAGAAGAATGTATTTAAACCTGGGAAGAGTCATAATTCTGAGATATTCCACACGTTGTCAGCTTTGCCTTCCAGAGACGCGGGGTCCGCCCCTTTGGCAAGGGACTTTGTGGCTGTGCTGGAGAAACGGCCGTGGGAAAGGGGGTGCTCTCCCTACTAGCACGCACCAGGTTCATGGTCTGGATCGAGTCCTGTGCAAACAGAGCTAGGACTGTGGCAGTGAGGGAAATGTATTCCATAGGCGGTAGGAGCCAGAAAACTTGCCTGTCCAAAAGGACCCTGGGCATGACAACCCTAAAAGAACCAGAAGGCAACTCTGGTTCTTATCAAATTCTGCCCTTGTTTGCCACTCATCACATACCCTAATCTGAGGGGTCGGCCCTGTTCTAGCTTCAGCACCTTGTCAGCAAGAGTGAAAGCTACAGAACCTCAGAAGCCTGGTGGTGCTAAGGATGAAGACTCTAGGCAAAGATGTCCTAGTGGTGGGTCCTAGGAAGCAGATGGGCCCCTAGATAGCGGCTGGTCCCTTGAAGTGGCTACATGCGGGAAATAAAGGTACAAGTGGCTCGGGCACGTGGACCCCCACGGAGGAAGCCGCGACGCCCCCACATCTGCAGTGACCACACGTATCAGAAGCTGGCAGGTGGCACATGTGAACTGAGCCCACGCTAGCCATGAACCTGGGCTCCACACCTGACTCCACAGTAGCAGGGGGCAGGGCCCGGGGCCTGACCCTTCTAAGGCTCAGAGTGGGCTCTGGGGCAGGACTGGCTTGGCTTGCTTCGAGGACTGCAGTTCAGTAGCCGTGGACCCTCAGACAAACTGGGACAAGTTGGGGACTTTGATGTTGAGATCACCAATGTTGATGTTCCGAGGAATCTCCGGTAGATTGATGTTTTTCACAGCAGACACGGCCCGGGCAGGAGCTGCTGAAAGGCCACCCTGAGGAGAAACGGAAAGGGACATGAGACACGCACTGTGTCATCTGCCTAACACTTAGAAACACAAGTGATGTACCTCTGGAAAGTGTCCCCATGGGGCACACACAAGGCACACTTTGATTTTTTTCTCTTTATTCCTCAAAGGTAGCCAATTTGACAATCTTGAGGTTGATAGGAATCGTAGGGTAGGGACCCACACTCTGTGCTCCTGAAGGGGTCATGACTTATACAGTGTTGTAGCCCCAGCACCAAAGAGTGCCAGGCACACCGTAGGTGCTTAATAAGTGCTTGCTGCACTAACCTGAGGTGGTTCAACCAAGTCATAGTATGGGGGGCACTTTTCAGACAGGCTCCAACAAAAAAACCCTTCCTGAACAGCCAGCCTCATAGAGACAAGTGCAATCACAGGGAAATTCTTACAAGGAAAAGGAAAGTCAGAGCTCAGGGCAGCTGCTTGCCAACTAACACCGTGAGATGGGAATGTCATGTGGCAGCAAGATGAGAGGAAGGACACGGTCTGATGTACCCACAGCCACGGAAGGACTGGTAACAGAGGAAGGCATCCATGGTGGGTGCTCCCCTCTGGCTCACCCGCAGTGTACGGAAAAGGGGAGAAAGCTGACAAGACTCTCAGAACCGTTTCCCCCTCACTGACTGCTTTCAGGAGACAGACTCCAGTTCCACTCTTGTCCGGCACATCTCCATTCTTCTGCTTTCCAAACCCCTTGCCTCTGACTCACTCACTATTCCTGGAAGCTTCCCGGCCTGCCTCCCTAAAAGAACTGTCATGCCACTCTAGCTGTGGTCTGGAAAAGTTCTTCAGCAGGACCGCCGGGCCTCACAGAGGAACTTCTGGTTTTGTAAAATCAAGTTCCGTTACAAGAAGCAATGAACCTCTTGAAGACGTTCAGCTCATTAAAGAGGTTAACTTATTCTGCTATTTCTGCCACATGTGAAGGTGTATGCCTGTGGCCTCTACTCTCTGGGAAGGCTGATGGAGGCAATGGAGAGACCTCAGAGGGGTATCAGAAGGGTAGGATGGAAATAACTGTGAGCTTTTTTTTTTAATGTAATCTCTATGCCCAAAGTGGGGCTTGAACTCACAACCCTGAGATTAGGAGTCGCACACTCCACCGACTGAGCCAGCCAGGCACGCCTACTGCGAGCACTAGGTGGGGGTGGCCTGGGGTACGTTATTTGCAAACCCAGCCAAACTCTACTGCCCCTGAGTAGAAGGCTAACTGGAAATAAGGCAACTGGCAACTGTGAGGTTCTGAAAGACACCATGAGAAATGGCCACGGGGAGATCAGACTGCCATAGCATTAGGAAACCACACTGGGACCAGAGAAGGGCATTCCCTCCAGGGATCGTGTAGCTTTGAAAGGAGCAATGACAAACCACAAACATGGGCCATAATCCCCCAAGCCCAGAGCCATTTGTCTTCTTGTGCCAACTGACTTTTCCGTTCACATTTAGCCTTCTTTTTTTTTTTTTTTTAAAGATTTTATTTATTTGACAGAGAGAGAGAGAGAGAGATCACAAGTAGGCAGAGAGGCAGGCAGAGAGAGAGCGGGAAGGAGACTCCCTGCTGAGCAGAGAGCCCGATGTGGGGCTCGATCCCAGGACCCTGAGACCACGACCTGAGCTGAAGGCAGAGGCTTTAACCCACTGAGCCACCCAGGCGTCCCTAGCCTTAATTCTTACATGTTTAATTTTCAGCACGGGCCTTCAAATCCATTGGTTTTGATAGACTCAAGGAAGAAAGAGGGGCATAAACATCCCTAAGGTTCCCCAGCAACATGAACCAACACAAGTATGCATTCCTCCTTCTGCCCGAGGCTCTTGGAACCGGCCGGGGCAAAAGTTTAGACGTGCACCCACCTCGGATTTCTCCAGCCTGTTTTGAGCTTCGATCTGAGCCACGATTTCATTCATGTTGGTTTCCAACACCATCCCACCCATTACCACCTCCTGAAGGATGTAGTGCACCTAAAGGGGAAGCGAAAATAAGAAGGGTTAGAGCACCCTCTGGTAGCTGGGGTGTGGCCCGGAGGGAGACCTCACGGCCTTTCTGGAACCAGCCTGGCAGTCGGACCTGACACCAGCTCCTGATTCCCAGAAGACACCTGAGCCCCTGGGTTATCCACCTCTCAAGTGAACTGCACGGATGGACCCCACGTCCTGGCTTGCCCTAACATGAATCTCTTCCGTGAGCAGTGATGGCTGAGCTGCCTGGTCACACTCAAGGCAGGGAGGTGGTGGCTAAGAGCACCGGCTCTGAGTCAGACAGATCTTGTTTAGATTTCAGCTCTGCTCTCTGTTAGCTGGTGATCCTGGGCAAATCATCCTTTCAGTTCTCCAGCTTCCTTCCAGAATTGTGGTGAGGACTGAATGTGATAACCTGTATCAAACACCTGGCCCGGCGTCTGCCCCAAACAGGCTCTGAGTGAATTAGGATGGCCTTCATTACTAGCATCAGCATCCTCACCACGGACACATTCCATCAGTCCGGCTGCGGCAGAACAAGCCCTGCCCAGCAGGATGCCCAGGCTTCCCAAGACAGACCTTCCGCCTGGGCTCCACTAGAGGCAAAATGGGGCTGTTCCTTTGTACTTGACCTCATCCCCTTCTTAGAGCTCGGAGAAGCAGCCAGGCTCAGCACGGATGGTCGCCTGGGCACCAGGCTCAAACTTGGGCTCAGGTTCCATCTAGCCAGTACTCCCCAACAAAGGTGAGTCTCGGTGTGCTCGGTGTGCCAGCGGAGCCGGGGTGCTGACTCAACCACTGTGCTCCACGGTAGCGGGAGGGCTCCCATGGAAACCTCCAGAGCGTCAGGTCAGAGGTGTCCACTGGGGTCTGTAAGCAGGGGTGGACTTCCTTGTTCCAATCAAATCCTGACAAATGGCCTTCACGGTGCCTTCAGTCATGCTGGAAAGGTCACAGGTACCACCTTATATTGTTAAGTAAGCACCAAATGAGCAGTCTGAGGAGGAGGAGGGCAGTGGCCAGAGAGACCAGAGACGTTCACTGAGATGGTGGGAGGACTGAGCTGGGCCAACAGAGAAGGATGTCGGGTGAAAGGCACCAGAGGAAGCAATCCAGCTGGTGCTGGGTACAAGGAACACCAGGATCTGGCTGGAATGGCAGATTTACCAAGAGGCCTGAGACAATGCTGACAAGGTAGTTTGGGCCTAAAGTCTGGGCACCACTGCCATTTGGGGTTGGATAATTTTCTTTGGGGGGGGGGGCTGTCCTGTGCATCGTAGTGTGTTCAGCAGCACCCCTGGGCTCTGCTCACTAGGTTCCAGCAGCACCCCTCCAGCTGTGACAGCCCAAAATGCTTCCAAACATGGTCAAATATCTCCCGGCGAAATCACCCCCAGTTGAGACACAGTGGTCTAGCATCTAGACTGGACCCTGGAGGATCTAAGGGTCAATTTACTCTGTAGGCAACAAAGAATCAAGACAAAAGATGTGTCTGTGTGCTCATGCACGTGCATTTTTGACACATGAAGCTCTCTGGCACATCAGTTCTCCGTATTTTGCCCAGAGTTAAGTGGAGGGAATGCACTAACAGATGTAACCAGGGTACATCTTTTGGCCTCAGGGAGGAAGTGTAATGAAAGCATGCTCAGCAAGGAGTCTGCTTCTCCCTCTCCCTCTTGCCCCTCCCCCTGCTTGTGTGTGCGCATGCTCTGTCAAATAAGTAGATAAAATCTTAAAAAAAACAAGCATATGTTTAAACACAAAGTATATATACCCACATTGGGCTTTTACAATCACTTTTCTGTCTACATAGACACACTCATGCGGCATTCTTAAATTTTATATAACGGATTATTTTCACTACTTAAATGCAACAAATGGAGATTTAATGGCAAAACGCTTCTATTTAGATAACTAACAAAATGTTAAACAAAACTGATCTTAAAATTATTCGTTAGGGAACTACACCGTTTATACTTCTCCATCAAGAAATCAGCTTTTTTTTTTTTTTTTAAAGATTTTATTTATTTGACAGAAAGAAACACAGCGAGAGAGGGGACACAAGCAGAGGGAATGGTAGCAGGAGAAGCAGGCTTCCCGCCGAGCAGGGAGCCCGATGCGGGGCTCGATCCCAGGACCCCAGGATCACGACCCGAGCCGAAGGCAGACGCCCAACGACTGAGCCACCCAGGCGCCCCAAGAAATCAGCCTTTGAATATAATGTGGTGGTTCCTCAAAAAATTAAAAAAAAAAAAAAAATAGCCATATAACCAAACAATTCCACCACTGGGCATACACTCAGAAGAATTAAAACCAAGGACTCCCAAAGATACTTGCAAACCTATCTTCATAGCAGCATTATCCACAGAATAATCAAAAGGCAGGAGAAACCCAAGTGTCCATTGATGCATGAAAGGATAAATGTGATGTATGCACACAAAGGAATATTATTTGGTCTTAAAAAGGAAGAAAACTCATACCTGCTACTGCACAGACGAACCATGAAGACATTACATTCAGTGAAATAAGCCAGAAACAGAAGGACAGATATAGGATGACTTCCTTATGGGAGGTACCCAGTAGCCAAAACCAGAGGCAGAAAGTAGAACAGTGGTTGCTGGGGCTAAGGGGAGGAGGGGCTAGGGGCTTGTTTGATGGGAACGGAGTTTCAGTTGTGGAAGATGAAGAATTCTGGATCCAGAAGGACAGCACAGCCACATGAACATGCTTAAGACTAATCAAAATGAAGATAGTAAACTCCACGTTACATAAATTTACGAGTACTCCTAGTATTTTATTCCTTCATGGAGGAAGTAGAACTTGTTGAGCATCTACTATATGACAAGCACTTCATATGTAACTCATTCTAATTTTACAATAGCCGTGTGAGGTAGGTACTATGACTTTCACTTTATATCCAAGGGAAGTGAAATATGGAAAAGTTGATCTGCTATCCCGAAGTCACATGCATCAGTAGCAGAACAGAGCACCGAGTCTAGGTCTGTCTGACTTGGGAGCTCACATTCTACGCCCTTTCCACCATGATGCCTCAAAATCCCAAACTGTGTCTTCCATCCTATCTACCCCGTACCCCTAGCCCACATGGAATCATTTTAAGACTTGCCTTTGCTTTGTCAGAGATCTCGTATGAATTCTTCCATGCTCTATCCCCAAGGACAGAACACTGCCCAGTGAGGAGGAGGCATGCTGACTGAATAAAAAGTCTTTTCCTAAGTCTGAGTAGAATATTCCTGGGGCTTTAGGTGCTTAGAGGTGGATGGCAGTGTGGCAGTGGACGCTGGATGGAGAAGATGTAGTAGAAGGCCTAATACAGACTACCCTGGGGACCAGCCACTGGTTACTAGAAAATATCAGTAGTTAAGATTTCTGATTTGAAAAAAAAAAAAAAAAAAAGATTTCTGATTTGAACACGGCATCATAATTTTAAAATGCTATTCAAGATGTGTTCTAAGTGCAAAAAGGAGAAACAAGTAAAAATGCAAACTCTGATTTTTTTTTTTTTTTTGCAAACTCTGATTTCAACAAAACTGGAAGACAACCAAAATCCTAGATTCTAAAATAGCTAGAAAAGCTGTCAAAAGCAGGGAACTCAAACAAGGTTCCTTTCCTCTAGAGAAAGAAAAGAAGAAAGGATACCATGAAGAGGGGACATGGGAGCTGGAGAGAAAGACCTTCCAAACGAGACTTCCTGTAGGTAAAGGACACGCTCTCTGGGACCAAACCGATTCTTTGTTTTGAGAGGCAGGAACTTCGTGGACCTGGAGCTGGAACTACTTGGGAAACCACACCAACCAGCTATGTTCGCCTCACAGAGTTAAACTCTGAGGCAGCGTCTGCATCGTGGAAAAGCTCAAAGATGCCTATCTCTGCTGGCTGGAGAGAGATAAAAGGTAAATGAACTCACCCAGGACCCCAGATCATGAGAACAGCTGCAGCCAGTGTGGAACTCAGACTTGGCACCACCTCCACACAAGCATCCTGCAACAGCCAGTCCCTGAAGAACTCACCTATCTAGAGGGGAGTTATAGAAATGAAATCTTCACGGGATACATACAAGATACAAGAAGAAAAAATTAGGGAAGAAACTGCAAAACCAAAAGGCAGACCAAGACTACACACTGGAAAAAGCTGCCACCGAGCAGATGAACAGCAATAAAATCTTGCAAAACTGAAAAAGGAAAACCATGAAGCAAGAGCTCACAGCAGAAGAATGAGCGCTCACGGGTGAGGCAGGGAGACGAGAAGGCACGACTGGCACAGCTCAGGGCAGAAGTGGAAGGGAAAAACGAACTGAGATGAGGGTGAAACCAAAAGGAACAAAAGGGAGAAGAGATACTGCGGAAAGCACGGTCAGGGACAAAGCAGAGGGACGTGGGAAAAGGCACATTAAATGAAACAGAAAAGGGGTCCAACCGAATGGGAGTTCCAGAAGACAGCCAAGGCCCACAGTGTGTGCGGAAAGAACTGTAACTGCGCAAACAAAAAGGCAGAGCTGCTCAAAATATTCCACGAAGACCTACTTCAAGATGTCTCTGAAACAAACGTATCCACATACTGAAAGGACACACTGTACCCCATGAAAACCTGGCCCCGAACAGTCCGTGCCAAGACAGACCCTAAGGATAAGAGTCCTGCAACCAGGCAAAAAGATCAAATCACATAAATGAGGGACAAACTCTTGAAAATTCCCAAAGTCAAATTCAGTGCTAGCAGAAAAAGATGGAGTACCTACACAATTCCCAAGGAGAGGGAGTGCAACCCAAGAACTGTACCCCGGGGGCTGCTGATCCAGAGTGACAGCCTGGGAAACGCTGTTCCTGTGAGTCTTTCCAGAGAAATCTACAAAAGGAAACACCTCTGCCAGGCATGAAGTGAGGGGAGACAGACTGGCCATGAACACGGCCGTCCGCTTCCAGGCAGGGCCACGGCGGAGGGGGCAGAGCGAAATTGAGGCCAATGCTACGTGCCTTATGATGTGGAAAAGCTGCAGCTAGTGAAAATCAGGAAGGCTTGGGGGCAACAAGATCTTTCCTGCTGACCAGAGTTGTGTGCCACTTTTCCTGCATCAAAGTCTTTAAGCACAGGGAGAACTCAGACCCCCGTGAGTACTAAGCACGTCCTCCTTCTCCATCTTTAGGAGCCTCCACCTCTAGTCTTCTACAGTTATCTTGCCTAAACCTGATTCGACTTCATTTCCTTTTTTACCTAACTGGCCTTTCCAAAGTGTTCACCTTAGTTTACATAGAACAATTCTCTTTGCCCATTATGGTTTATCTGTATATTATTAAGTTATATAATTACAATACCAGTTTGACTGTCATCAACAGGTCTACAAATACCACAGCTGACCTTTGGTCAGCATAGTGACTCATGTGCTATAAAAAAGCAAAGGATGAGGAACTAAGGGTCAGCTTCCAAGCTGCCCAGGTTAATCTGACAAGTCAGTGAAAACCCCTTCCACTGAACGTGAAGTGCACTGTGAAAGAGGAGTAATATTTCTTCAAGTGCAGACAGAGGGGACATGAGAAAGCTGGAGGTTGCTAAACATGGGTGTATAGAGAAGGCAGCCAAGAATCAATACTACACACACACACACACACACACACACACACACACACACACAGGAATATGACTCAGCAATAAAAATGAATGAGATCTTGCCATTCAAGATGCAAGATCCATGCAACAACATGGATGATAGACCTAGAGGATATTATGCTAAGTGAAAGAAGTCAAGCAGAGAAAGACAAATACCATATGACTTCAATCATATGTGAAACTTACAAAACTAAACAAACGAACAAGGAAAAAAGAGATGAAAAAACACACTTTTAAAAACAAGGAACGGAAAAAAAAACCACAGGAAACAGAGAGAGGGGTTGCCAAAGGGGAGGTGGTGGGAGGAGGGGTGAAACATAAAGAGGATCAAGAGTACATTTACCATGGTGAGCACTGAGTAATGTATAGAATTGCCGAACCATTTTATTGTAAACCTGAAACTAATCTAACACTGTATTACTAATTACACTTGAATTAAAAAAAAGAATCAACACCAAATTCCTGTACCTAAGAAACTAGGTACAGTCAGATCACAAAGAATGGTCCTGTTAAATGCCCAGAAGTGACGGATGGCTGGACCTTGAGGACGCCGGCAGAAATGGAGGTGAGTACCCCAGAGAACATGGAGTTAAAAGTACCAAACCAACAAAGAGGAGGGAGGGGAAAAGGAAATCTAAAATCTGAGTCATGCAAGGGGCAATAAAAACCACAAGAATAGAAGGAAGCAAAGAGCTAAAGGTCCTCAGGAGCCCTAAACCCAGCCTAACATCAATTGCACTGAATAAACATGAATTATCAAGTAATAATAATTCATAGTTCTCTGCTATTTTGACAACCATCTAAAACAATGACAACAGCAAAACTCATTCAAAAGTACCTGTTAAGAGAATTTAAACAAAGCATTACTGGTTTCTTAGTGCTTAGTTCTCAGCAAATCTAATGGTAATCTAACCTAGGAATAGTAACAACTAAAAGTTTCAACTGAACATAAGATTAAGATAACCCCAGTAAACCAACAGTGCAACTTGATATAAGAGGAAGGCAACAGAAAAGATACTTTGGGTGATGAATCTGAAATCTTTTTTTTTTTTTTTTTTAAAGATTTTATTTATTTATTTGACAGAGAGAGAGATCACTAGTAGGCAGAGAGGCAGGCAGAGAGAGAGGGGGAAGCAGGCTCCCTGCTGAGCAAAGAGCCTGATACCGGGCTCGATCCCAGGACCCTGAGACCATGACCTGAGCTGAAGGCAGAGGCTTAACCCAATGAGCCACCCAGGTGCCCCATGAATCTGAAATCTTAACAGGTAAAATGCTGGATGGAAACTCATATTTTACAAGATCAAAGAAACAAATTTATGGCCACACTTTAATGAGGAAAAGCTGGTGTGTATAATTTGGTCCTATTTAAATTTTTCTCTTAAAATCCCTCAAACCAATCAAAAAGTAAAATAGCTGACCCCTGAACAACACGGATTTGAATTCTGTGAGTCCACTTATACATAGATTTTTTTTCCCCCACAAATACACTCCAGTACTGTCAATGTATTTTCTTTTCCTTGGGATTTTCTTTCTTTCTTTCTTTCTTTCTTTTTTTTTTTTAAAGATTTTTTATTTATTTATTTGAGAGACAGAGAGAAAGTGAGAGGATGAAAGGAGAGAAGCTCAGAGAGAGAAGCAGACTCCCCGTGGAGCTGGGAGCCCGATGTGGGACTCGATCCTGTGACTCCAGGATCATGACCTGGGCTGAAGGCAGCTGCTTAACCAACTGAGCCACCCAGGCGCCCCTCCTCGGGATTTTCTTGATAACACTTTCTCTTCTCTGGTTTATTTTATGGTAAGAATATAGTATAGAATACATATACAAACTATGTTTTAATCCACTGTTTATGTTATTGGTAAGGCTTGGGGACAGTCAAAAGTTATATGTGGATTTGTGCAGAGGATCAGGGCTCCTAACCCTGAATTGTTCAAGGGTCAGTTGTAATTACCGGAGTCAAAGTATTTCTCTGGGGTGCTTGGGTGGCTCAGTCAGTTAAGCATCTGTGTTCGGCTCATGTCATGATCCCAGGGTCCTGGAATTAAGTCCTATGGCTGGCTCCCTGTTCAGTGGGGAGTCTGCCTCTCCTTCTCCCTCTCCAAAGAATAAATAAAACCTTAAAAAAAAAAAAGTCTATTCCTCTAAAGGCAATCTAACCTATCAAGCCTCTGTACTATCCTCCCAACACATCTGGACAGTGGTCTTCCTTTGTTTTTCTTTTCTAGGAAGCTGTCACATTGTCCTCCCTCCTCTGAAGATATCTACTTCTAGAACTGGATCCTCTGGGCATCTAATTTGGCCTCACTGCTCTTTTATTCAATATAAGTTAACTATCTGAGACTTCACCCGTCTCATTCCCTAGGGGCAATAAGTGTCCTCTGGGATGGGGACCTACAAGTTTGTGGCTTGTAGGGCTCCCCCAGGAAGTTTTTCTGTGACCTAGTTCATGAACAGATGAAATAAGAAGAACAAATCTGATGCATGCTGAGGATTCAACAGTGCTTATATACGGTTCTGGGACTCCTAGGAAGTGTGACTCTCCCGTTCTGAAGAGCCTGAGCCAGAGGTTCTAGGACAAAAAAGGCTAGGTCAGCGGTGCCACTGCAAAGGCGCAAAAACGGGAAAATGACACCAGGATGCATCAGAGGAGAGTTTAGCGACTACTGAACCTGTTGGGACTCCCTGAAACAAAGAAAGCCCTTCTCCAAACTGGAACAAGGGCTTGTACTGCTGCCAACTCAGCTGAGATTTCTAATCCCAACCTTTACTACCTTCTACCTTCTACCATTCTTTATGCTGATCCTGTTAAGCAGTTCTGTAAAAATCAGAGATATTCTTCCAGGATTTGAGGTGCAGAATACCCACAGCTTGGGCCAAGTAAACTCAAAAAAGGCTAAGGGCTCTCCGGGCTGAGACAATCACCCTCTTCTCATTCCTGGGGCCTGTGTGCATTTCTACTGAGGTACTTAATCCAGTCCTATTTTTTACTTGTCTGCCTCTTTCCCTCAACCATGATTTTCCTTGAAGGTAGGTTCTTTTCTCTTTCTTTCTTAAGATTTTATTTATTTTAGAGAGAGAGCACAAGCAGGGGGAGGAGCAGGGAGAGAGGGCAAGCCAACTCCGACTGAGCACAGAGCCCAACGCGGGGCTCAATCCCACAACCCTGAGATCATCTCCTCAGCCAAAATCAAGAGTGGGACGCTCAATCGAATGCACCACCCAGGTGCCCCTTGAGGGTAGATTCTAGGTCACATTCATCTCTGGGTCTCCAGGACTAAGCAAAGTGCTTGGTAACAGCAGAGCCTTCGTAAATGCTGGCTGAATAGATAAAAGAAGCTCATCTTAGTCCAAAGGCCTGATTTTGAGGAGAGACAGACTTTTTGAGTTGGCCTGGCTTCCCATTCTGGCACTGAGAAACAACCTCTACAGATAAAAGTGAGTTAAAATAGGGGTGCCTGGGTGGATCAGCGGGTTAAAGCCTCCGCCTTCAACTGAGGTCATGATCTCAGGGTCCTGGGATTGAGCCCCGCATCGGGCTCTCTGCTCAGGAGGGAGCCTGCTTCCCCCCCTCTCTCTGCCTGCCTCTCTGCCTACTTGTGATCTCTCTTTCTGTCAAATAAATAAATAAAATCTTAAAAAAAAAAAAGTGAGCTAAAATAAACTTGCTAGTTACATGTCAGGATTCAGAGTCTAAGCAGGGACAAAAAAGTGTCACCTCAAGGATGGGGATGTTCCTTAGGGACATAGCTCTTGAACGGCTAGGGATGGAGACAAGTTGGTTTCAACAATCCTATCCAAGGACAGAGGATTACAGGATCTGTCAGAGTTCTATCCTTGCTTATATTTCTCACTGAACTCAAAAAAGTTCTGAATCCAGCCCAGGTCAACAGAGACCACCACTAAAAGCAAACTGATCTGGGGGCACCTGAGTGGCTCAGTGGGTTAAAGCCTCTGCCTTCAGCTCAGGTCCTGATCTCAGGGTCCTGGGATCGAGCCCCACATTGGACTCTCTGCTTAGCAGGGAGCTTGTTTCCCTTAAAAAAAAAAAAAAAAAAAAAAAAGCAAACTGATCTGGAGCCTAAAGATAACAAACAAGGCATTACTTTTTTTCTCTAGTCAAAACAGTCTTCACACCTTAAACTGGCCATGTTCCACAAGTTTAAGTTTCTACAGATATAATAAATAAGGTTCTCATGCTCGCAGCTTACAAAAGTGGACTTAAATCCATAATGCTACCTAGAATGTAGTACCACTGAGCAGCCCTGCATCTACATCTAAACACCACGAATAATACTGCTTCTTTAGTAAAATGCAATTCTATATTGGGAGTGGCAGGAACCCACCTAGCAGAACTCAGGCAGAGGGGATTGGTAAGATGTTCTGAGACTTCAGTGGCACATTAAGGCACACCACACTCCAAGCTTAATCACATCCACAGAAGCCTCTAGACTAGAGGCCTGCATTGGAGGACAAAAGCCTATAGAACACAAAAGGCAAGGGCTCCATCCCCATTACCTATTCACACTTTCATATCTTTCTAAAAGCAACTGTGTTACCACACAGAAGACAGTAAAACACTAACCAAATACAAAAGAGAATGGTCATAGTGCTTATACTGAAACAGGAAGATATCAATATTTTAATAAAGTTTTAAGAAAAAGAATCACTGATAAGATATATATTCTACTACATTAAAGGCTAAGTGCTGGGGTGCCTGGCTGGCTCAGTTAGAAGAGCACGTGCCTCTTGATCTCAGGGTTGTGAGTTCCACCCCATGCTGGATGTAGAGATTACTTTAAAAAAAAAAACAAAAAAACGCTAAGTGTTGTAACTTTTGTGACCTCTTCTTGGCTTGACTGGTTTCATTAATTCCTAGGAAAGACCTCTAAGAGAGTAAGGAGGGAAGAAATTCTTGGTACGATGAGATGTGCATCACCTCCTTGTCCATGCTGGAAGGCAGTGGCTCTCAACAGGCCAAAGTGTGAAAGGACACTCTTAAGTGGGCTCAGTACTGATCAGGGGAAAAGAAAATCATTTGAGAGTCATCTTGGCACAGAGTCAGCCTCTAGTTCCCATATTATCAATTTTAGAGAGAAATGAAAAGGGGAAGAGGACATAAAAAGGCATTTCAGAAACCTGATACCTAAGCTGTCTTCTTTCTTCTCCCCACTTTCATTCCAAAGTCCAGGGTTTTATCAGTGTTTCGAAACATGCTGAGGACTGCCTGTCCTCATCTTGGTGGCTTGCCTTTCATCTTACTTGTCTACAAATGAACCATGGTAATTAGACTCAACAATCATTGGTTAAGCGTCTACATAAATGTAACTGCAATGAACAATATGGGCCACACAGAGAAGTACCAAGCATAGCTGGTTGCACTGGGAAGTTGATTCTCTAGCTAGAGACAAAACACTGCATGAAAGAGTCAAACATTAAATCACCATGTTAAATTATTTTAATGGAGGGGCGCCTGGGTGGCTCAGTGGGTTAAGCCTCTGCCTTCTGCTCTGGTCATGGTCTCAGGGTCCTGGGATCGAGCCCCGCGCTGGGCTCTCTGCTCAGGGGTGGGTTGGGGGGGAGCCTGCTTCTCCCTTTCCCTCTGCCTGCCTCTCTGCCTACTTGTGATCTCTTTCTCTCAAATAAATAAATAAATAAATAAATACATACATACATACATAAATAAAATCTTTTTAAAAATTATTTTAATGGAAACCTTCAGAAATGTAGAAGAAATGAATAGACATTTTTCCAAAGAAGACATATAGATCACCAATACATTTTTGGAAAGATGCTCAAAATTCCTAATCCTGAGAAATGCAAATCAAAAGCACGAGGAGATGACCTCACATCAGTCAAAATGGCTAATACCAAAAAGATAAGAAATAACAAGTGTTTGCAAGGATATAGAGAAAAGGGAATCATCATGCACTGTTGGTGGGAATGTAAACTTTTATAGCCACTAAGGAGAATAGTATGGAAGTTCCTCAAAAAATTAAAAATAGGACTATCCTATGATCCAATAATTCCACTTCTGGATATTTATCTGAAGAAAATGAAAACATGAACTTGAAAAGATACATGTACCCTCATGTTCACTGTAGCATTACTTACAATAGCCAAGACATGGAAAAAATAAGTGTCTATCAATGTATGAATGGATAAAGAAATTGTGGAATATATATATATAGAGTGGAATATTATTCAGTCTCAAAAAGAGAATTTTGCCATTTGTGACAACAGGGATGGACCTTGAGGACATTATACTAAATAAAATTAAGTTAGAAAGAGACAAATACTGTATGATGTTACATATGGAATCCTTTTTTAAAAAATTTACTTATTTGAGAGAGAGAGACAGCATGTGTGCACCTGTGAAAGGGGAGGAAAAGGTAGAGGGGGAGGGATAAGAAGAGGGAAAGAATCCCAAGCAGACAGACTCCACATTGAGTGTGGAGCCCCATGGAGGGCTCGATCTCACAACTCTGGATCATGACCTGAGCCAAAACCAAGAGTCAGACGCTCAACCGACTGAGCTACCCAGGTGCCCCTCTTATATATGGAATCCTAAAAAAACCTCAAAATATAAAAAAACCAACCAAGCTCATAAATATAGAGAACAGATGGTGGCTGTCAAAGGCAGGAGGAAAGAGGAAGCTGGTGAAGGGAGTTCAAGAAATGTGTCAAGGGGGTCAAAAAGTTAAAAAATGTTTAAAAAGAGGGATGCCTGAGAGGCTCAGTTGGTTAATCGGCTGCCTTCGGCTCAGGTCATGATCCTGGGGTCCCGGGATCGAGTCCCGCCCGCATCGGGCTCCTTGCTCGGCTGGGAGCCCGCTTCTCCCTCTGCCTCTGCCTGCCTCTCTGCCTACTTGTGCTCTCTCGCGCTCTTTCTGACAAATAAATAAATAAAATCTTAAAAAAAAAAAAAAAAGTTTAAAAAGAGAGCCATACAACACGTGCATAACTGGTATGCCAGAAAAAGGAATGGAACAAAAGGAGAGAGAAAATATATCCAAAGATTAATAGAAAAATATATATTTGATTTTATATATTGAAAAGATCAGAAGATACCCCAGAAAAACTGATTCAGAATGATTAACACAAGACCAGGAGCTCCAGGTTTTACATTGTTTTGAGGAGTGAGAAAACTAACCTCCAAATCTGGAATTTGGAGACTGATGCACCCGGCGAGAATAAAAAGATAAAGGGTAAGCAAGGCAAGAAAAAAAAAAAAGAAAGAAGCAACAAGTGTTTTAGGATGTATGCTTGTATGTGTACACATGCTTATGTATAAGCAAGATACATGACAGCAATGACACAAGGGACAGCAGAGAGGCACTGGGATTATTTATTATTTTGTTTCTCTAAAGTATCTGCACTGCCAAAAAAATTACACTGTAGAGAAGTATTACATAACAAAACTACTGATAAACTGGGTAGAGAATGGTAACAAAAGACAAAAAAGTATACTTCACAATTCCTGTGACTTCTAAAACAAAATATAGCAAACATAATTTAGCTTTTTTCTTCGCTGCTCATTGCTAGTATCTGTTAGTGAGCGCACTCTGACTCTGAGATGCCCCTAGGAATGTAGCCACAGGGTTGCCTGGTCCCACGCAGCTGTTAAAGAAAGCAGGTAAAGAAACAACCTGCTTCATAAAGTTCTATTTTTCGCTTTTCCTTGTTATGGGTGTCTCCTGAATTACGTTTATGATCTCCCTTAATCTTCAGATGGAGACAGGACATTTGCACTGTTTTCTCCAGATGTCTTCTTGTCATGTAACTCCACAAACCTCCATCCCTTGCCCTTAATTTTCTCTCTTTTTCACACTCATATGATCACACATTCTTTCAATGAAATAAGAATGAGTCTAGCGGAATCTCATCTTACATCAGTTGTAAGCCACCAGAATAGACGGAAACACGTGTAGCCCCACATCCCTTACATCGTCTGTAGCAGTCTTCCTCCACCAACGGCACTGGGGACATGGCTGGTGTGGGTGGGGGCCACACACTGAAAGGCTGTACTGTATCTTTAAGCATTAAAACCGCTCCAAGCACCAGAAGATGTTTATGAGAGGCACATGACAGGCGTGAAAGAGCAGAGACAAAGAAGAGCCCATTTCACACTCACTCCAGGCACACACGACTGAGTAGAATCGTGGGTGGAATCACTCTGTATTTGGAACTGCTATCCTCCATCTTTTTTCCAAATGGTGACAACTGAATCCATATAAGCTAAATTTGCACATGTGAGCCCAGTGTACTCCCTACACACAAGATGATGTGTTAGGTTGGAGGCATTCACTCATTTTCACCCAAAGGATGGGACCTGTAATAACATCTGTTTTCAAATATGCTTAACATCACAGAATGGTAAGAGCTGGAAAGAGGAAAGGAAGATAAGATGTGAACCCTATCCTCAAAGGGCTTAAAATCGATTTAAGGAAGATAAAGCAGGTATGAAATGAACTGCAATAAGAGGAAGGCTGTGATAGTACTATGATGCAAGGACAAAATGCCATGGGAGTTCAAAGGGTGGGTCTCGAAGCAGTAAGTGGAGAAGGCATCTGGGCAGAGGGGACGGCACACTGCCCTGCAACTCATTACCTATTCTCCATGCTCTGCTAGCAATTTTTTAATAAACGGATTCCTCACTCACTGGCTTCCTGTCTGACACAGTATGTACAGCTGACTGCAGCAAAGCACGCTCATTGCATAGTATTCCTTCTTTCCTGGTTTTTTTTTCTTTATCCCAAAGAATGCCTATTATGAGTTGCAGTGCTCTATGAAGTAAATTTGTAAAGAAGTCCCCGCAGGACTTTTTCTTACTCGTCTGTTTCATCCTCCTTCATTTCCTGCCTATCTCCAGTATTTTGCAATATTGGTCCCAAAAGCTACGCACAGTACTGGGTAAAGAAAATGACCCAGGTCTTGTCCTCTTGAGTTTTATCCTCTGATTGCTTATCTGCTAACAAAGCATGACCTGGATCCATCTCTTCCCACACTGAGGATGCTAGAGCAGGAGAGGACACAAAGGGCAGCATGTGGAGAGCGCAGGCTCCGGAATCAACAAGTCCAGGGTCTCAATACTTTCTCTGCTACTTATCAGAACTGTGTGGCCTTAGGGGAACTGAGGTTTCCTATCTTTAAGCTCAGTTTCTTCTGCAAAATGGGGAGAACTAGCTAGAGTTCTCATCTGATCGGCCTAGTCTAGAGACAAAATAAGATGATGCAGGAAATAAACTGAGACATTGTATTTCAAGCACTTAGCTATTATGTGCCTGACATGTAAACAAGTACCTGATGAATACTAGTTAGTGGAGTAATTATGAAATCAAAGTCATCTTGTCCAACCTCCTTCCCGAAGCAGGAATTTATTCTTTAGCTCTTGAGACAGAATAGATCCTTCACCTAAGTAGAGACAGCTCCCTGGGTTCCTAAGCTGCCCAGTGTACTGTTAACAGCTCCGAGCTACAATATGCTTGGAAGCAATTCCATCCCCTGGCCTTACCTCTGCCCAGGGAAGCAGCAAAGAATATGTCCCTGCCCTCTACTCTGGGATTCTATCACTCTTCTTCATCTGACCAAATGGCAGACAGTCGGGTAAGGGAAGAACAATTTATTTGACCATCAAGAAAAAATTCCAAATGTCCATGTTCTGATCCACAAACCTGTTTCTAAGGAGACGAAGTTCCCGTTGCTTCTAAAGCACTGCTCCTGGGATGGCCATGGACCCTGCTCCACCCTCTCCAGCCCTTTACGAGCTGGGTCAAAAACTAACGAAGCTATGACATCCTTAAAGACAAGTTATGTATCAATAATTCAGTACTGCTGTAGCACAAAGTTCAAAGCAGGAAATGGGGAGAGCTGAGCCTAGAGAGGCAGACTGGGACAGATGTCAGAGGTCTTTGTAAACAACGTGACGGGAACTCAGTACTATCCCTTTGGCAGTAGTCCCCAACTCTTTCTAGACTCATGAAAATCCATTTGTATGACACACTTCCTCAATCGCTCAGGTGTCATTTCACATTCAAAAGGGTTCTCAAGAGGCAGGGCAAAGAGCGAGGCACGCCCTCCTCCTCTGTAAGAATCACTGCTGTGTAGGATACAGAGCCACCGAATAATTCCAACAAGGGAGGGAGACAGTCAAAACACATTTTTAATGTCATTAGGCAGGTGTGTAAAGGATGGATTTAAGGGACTAATACTGGAGCCAGAGAGGACAGTGGGGGGAAAAAGTAAAAATAACAAGACCGCCGTTAACTGAGCGTGGTAATTATTAACTCCAATCCTCAGAACAACCGAGAGTGGTGGCTGTTACTGTACTTCACCAAAGCCAAGTTACCGCACTCCATGGACAATAAGACACACCATTATTTTATGTACCACTAAAAGAGAAAAATGTTGCCAATTTAACTATGAAGTACCCGAGATGTGAGACAAACCTTGACTTGAGATGTTAAAATCAAAAATATTACCGAAAAGGGGAGTCTAAGACTCAAAGAAGTATGGTGTCATTCCTGTTTTACAACTGACGACTGCGAGGCACTAGGAGGTGTTCAAGAAGGTGCCTAAGTCACACAATTAGACTTCCAGCTGGAAGTCTACAAGGCCACTTGAGGCAGAACCCCCTCAAGTAACAAAGGGCTCCTATGCATCCATCTGAAGGTTATCTATCTCCCAAGGGAACAACGGCAAAGCTTGGAAAGTCCTACCCTGAAACTAGCAAGCATGCACAGGTCAGAAACCTTCAGTCAAAAACTAATTAAAATCTGTTTACAAAAAGAGGCCTCTAGCTGTGCTAATCAGATATTATATCTGAAAAGTATTTTGAAAATTTAAAAAAACCACATGCACACATACAGAATTAGGACATTTATTACATCGACCAATCAACTATGTCTGAGTGTCCTGTGCTGTTTAGAAAACCAACGCAGCATTACAAACTGATGCTCTTCCGAGAGGTTTCAATATACTGGAAACAATCAGGACTAAAAACTTTAGAGCAAGGGCAAGAAAAATAACCTGGAGAACCAGACCACTGGAGTTCAGAGAAGAATTCATCAAATGTAAAACTTGGGTTGGGTCTTGAAGCCTGGAAAGCTTGACAGGAAGATGTGAGGGTACTGCCAGTGAAGAGGGACGGGTGTGGGCACAGGCAAAGAAGCACGAGTTGGCACTGTATGTACAGAAGACACGTCTCACGGACCTGAGGGGTCTGGGTCCCCAAGCAGAGAGATCCTAAGGGCCATGAGGCTCCACAATCCAGAGATCCTTGGAAGCAAAGGGAAGAATGCCGATTAAAGGGAAACGGGAGAAATGTATTCTATGGAAGATCAGACAAGTGAGGAAGGCTGGGGGAAAGACTAGATATAGTTGCTGGAGCTATATGTTAGTTGCCTGGATTTAGGTCTCGGAAAGAAAAAAAAAAAGGAGAGAAAAGAGAAGAAAAGGTAGAAGTGGGCCTGGAGAAAATACTGCAGGAAGAACTGAGACCACCCCGTGATCACTTAGAACTAGACAGTAAAGCAGGCGTCCCGAGACTTCACGCCTTAGGAAGAGGATGTTGCTGACAGGCTTGGGGATGTTGAGAAGATACTGGGTGGAGAGGGTAGTGGGTGAAGGGTAGGCAGGAAACGAGGTGGAGGAGGGAGGACAATATGAGTGGTCTGGTGTGGTAGCAGGTCATCCAGATGAAGGGGTATCGTACACTCTGGGAAACACAGCCTTTAGCTTGGTCAGAATGAAATGTAGATGTCATTTCATTGGGGCGCCTGGGGGGCTCAGTCGGTTGGGTGTCTGATTATTGGTTTTGGTTAGAGTCATGTTCTCGGGGTCGTGGGCTCAAGCCGTGTCAGGCTTTAGTACAGAGTCTGCTTGGGATTCTCCCTCTGACCCTCTGTGTACTTACGTACACACAACTCTCACTCTCTCTAAAATAAAATAAATTTTACAAGTCTTAAAAAAAAAAGAAAGAAATGTAGATGTCATTGCCCATCTAGATCAAAGCACATGTGTACTCAAGGGTGAATGCACAAAGAGAAAACCAGCAGGGTGCCCGGCAACTGAGATATGGGGCACATACCCAACATACCCATTTCTCTCTCTACCGGTAAGAAAAGGAGCAACAGTCTTAAAGTCCAAGAGACTGGGCCCAGTCAGCAGACAGCCTTCCATTCCTTTCATGAAGTTTCCATAACCAATATCATTTACATACAGGGTAAATTTAGGTATGTGGATTCTGAAAATCTTAAGGGCCACACTTACGTAGTGGCCGGGCAAAGAACAGGGAAGTGCTCAGCTCCTGGTTTTGACAGGATGACTTTTCTTCAATACCCTTAGCAGTTAAAGCATTGGGCGTGGGCCAGGGCAGGCCTCTGTCACAGCTGCTGAAAATATCTTATGGTACCACGGTACAGACCTGGCTAACATCACAAATGGGTTTGATAATTTGTTCTCTACAGAATGTGAACCTTAATTCTTGAGGTCATTAACAGATAAGGCCACAAAGGTTTCACAATGACTGAGAATTAAATGTAGTGTATTGTTTTCACCAGGCCTGCAGATCCATCTGCCTTCAGATTCATAAGGATACCCTAAGGCACACTCTGGGCTATTAACCTTGCTCTGCACACACTCCCTTGGCCCTCCCCACTTGTACTCTGGGCGTAAATCATGGTTCCTAGGCTAGGGTAAAGGGGCTGGTGTGCAGACCATCTATCAATTTATCTGGCTTCAAGCTCAGACTTTGCCTTAGAGCAGCAGAGTGCGATTTAACTGTTTCCCATGCTAGGCAATTAAGCTTGGAGAGAGAGAGAACTGCCTATACTCTTCAGTGCAGTGGGCTTTAAGACTCTAAGTGATAAACAGGCAATACACGCACAGAGTACAACATTTCTCCAAAGTCATTCCCTACACTTACATAGTTCCCCTCCCCAGAGGCAGAAACTCCTACTAATTTCTTCTGTAACAATGACTTGCAATGACCTATCTGATCCCCTTTCCCACCCTACCTCAACTCCTACCACAGAGGACCCTTGAATGACTTGGGAGTTTGGGGCACTGACCACTCCCCGCCCCCACTACACGTAGTTGAAAATCTGCATGGAACTTTTGACTTCTCCAAAACTCAACTCCTAATAGCCAACTATTAACTGGAAGCCTTACTAATAATATAAACATTAAGTAACACATATTCTATATGTTACATGTACTCTATAGTGTATTCTTACAATAAAGTAAGCTAGAGAAAAGAAAACATTAAGAAAATTATAAGGAAAAACAATACATTTACAGTACTAGAGTGTACTTACTAACAAAACAAAACTTGCATGTAAGTGGGCCTACAAAGTCAAAAAGTTCAAGGGTCACCCGTACCTCCCATCTTCCTCACTTCCATCCAGCCATATTGGCCTCGAAGTCTTTGTACCTGCTATTCTATCTACCGAGCACGTTCCTGTCCAGAAAGCCACATCTTGCTCACTTCTACTTCCTTCAAGTATTTGCCCACATGCCACCTTATCAGGGATGCCTTCCGCAGCCACCCAACATACCCAAATCTCACCTGCGCTACTGTCTCCCCTGCACTTACCACCACCTAATGTACACATTATCTTCCCCTACCTGATATAAGATTCATGAAGATAGGAATATTTTAACTTTACCAAGCACCTAGAATAGTGGATAGATAAATGAATCAACAAATAACTGAGTGACCAGAATATACTAAGTATTGTGTTAACCAGATTAACAGTGGTGAGCGAGACAGTCTGATCCCCACCTTGATGATGGTATGGGGTGGGCGAGGGACAAACAAACAAGAGCAAGGTGCTCTCGTGATTCCCTGTCCACACGGAAGCTCCTAAGGCACAAGTCATACAATTCCTATGGCAGAATCAGGACTCAATCCCAGGCACACAGGCTCTGGCATCTGTGCTCTTCATCAGGTAAATAAGCAAAAACAACACACGATGTTAAAGGTAATGACTAAAGTAGTTGAGGGGTGCTGGGGGGGGGGACAAGGAAAGTATATTTATTTCTGTCCATGGGCAGGGAGAGGAATGGCAGAGAGGTTTTTCAAAGATTAACTTTCTTGAAGGGTGAGTCAGAATTGTCTGGAGATGCAAGAGGCTAGAGATTCGGTTTTGGACGTAAGTGAGTTTGAACTGAAGTGAGTTCACTCGGTAATGGAGGAGTCACCGGCAGACTGATGACTGTATGAGACTTCCTGAGAAGAGAGCGTCTGAGAGAAAAGAGAAGTGGGACTGAGCTACAAGATAAGAAGCCTAAAAGGCGGGCCGCCTGGGTGGCTCAGGTCATGATCCCAGGGTCCTGGGATAGAGCCTGTGTTGGGCTCCCTGCTCAGCGGGAAGCCTGCTTCTCCCTCTCCCACTCACCCTGCTTGTGTTCCCTCTCTCACTGTGTTTCTCTGTCAAATAAATAAATAAAATCTTAAAAAAAAAAAAAGAAGAAGAAGAAGAAGAAAAGCCTAAAAGGCCAGAAAGGTAGATAAAAGACCAGGTGAACATGTGCAATGGGAACTAGGAACAAAGAATGCTCTAAGGAGGAGGAAGTGTGGAAATGGCTCAGTGAGAAGGTCCCTGGAAAATGCCTGCTGGACTCAGCACCACAGAGGACAAGGCTCTCCAGTGTGCTCGCCCTCAGTCCTTCACACTGTGCTCCCACCCCAGAGGGCATCTGCACACATATCAGGCAGAGGGCCTGCTGGCATTTAGTCAAGGGGGTCAGGGATGGGACTGGGATACCAGCAATTCCATGAAAAACTGCACTACTCGTCATGTCGATAATGCCTGCGTTGGCTGACTCTGTGCAGTTGGAGCTGAGTTTATGGGTGGTTCCAAGTCTCCCCTAACGTTCACACGCTCCTCCACCCTTTGCCATACTTTCACTTCCTACTGCTTTGTCTCCTAGAACTCTGGTTTTGGAATTAAAAATGGACAAATTCTGGGGGCACCTGGGTGGCTCAATGGGTTAAAGCCTCTGCCTTTGGCTCAGGTCATGATCTCAGGGTCCTGGGATGGAGCCCCGCATCGGGCTCTCTGCTCAGCAGGCAGCCTGCTTCCCCCTCTCTCTGTGCCTGCCTCTCTGCCTACTTGTGATCTCTCTCTCTCTCTGTCAAATAAATAATCTTAAGAAAAAAATGGACGAATTCTATAAATGTCTACATATCTATCATAATGTTCATGCTTTAAAACTCTCAAATTCTGAGGTCTGAGCTTTAAAGCAAAGAATGTGTTTATGGTATACACACTTGTTTAATCAGCAGTCTTCATGTTTTGTTTTTTCTTTTTAAGATTTTATTTATTTATTTGACAGAGAGAGACACAGTAAGAGAGAGAACACAAGCAGGGGGAACAGGAGAGGGAGAAGCAGGCTTCCCGCTGAGCAGGGAGCCCAACACAGGGCTCTATCCCAGGACCCTGGCATTATGACCTGAGTCGAAGGCGGATGCTTAATGACTGAGCCACCCAGGTGCCCCGAGAATGTGTTTTTTTTTTAAAGATTTTATTTATTTATTTGACAGAGAGGAGAGAGATCACAAGTAGGCAGAGAGGCAAGCAGAGACGGGGGGGAAGCAGGCTCCCCGCTGAGCAGAGAGCCCGATGTGGGGGTCGATCCCAGGACCCTGAGATCACGACCTGAGCCCAAGGCAGAGACTTTAACCCACTGAGCCACCCAGGCGCCCCGAGAATGTGGGTTTTTAATATTCTGGGCATTTCAGCCTGAGCGTCAGCTTGCTGATCTGTTATACACAGGTATTACCACCTCCTCTATAAAAGATGACTGGCCATAAAGTTCCTAGCGCAATGCCTGGCACCAGAATGGATCAATATTAACTTTCCTTTCTGTGACTACCCCTCCCCTTGATGAGCACTCTACTCTGGAATTTGTACAACCTTCACTGTTCCTCCCGGGCAGCACTCTATCTGCCACATACTGCTAGGGTTTTTCCCCAGCTACTTGACTTTGGGTCGTCACACCTGTGGTACTCGCCCAGCCTCACCTGTGTTGTTATGACTCAGCAGAGGCCACTGTGGTCAGTAGGTGCCTAACATGCTCCCACGTCTAGGACCCCAGATGCCCAGCCAGTGTGCCGGTGGGCCACGATCGACCCTGGTCACTTCCATTTCAGAGCCTAGCCTCAGAAACACAGCTCTTCAAAGTCTCGCTTTTCTCTCTCTACCATTGATCACATATCATTAAATCAAAGAACTCTTGATGAGGAACTATATTATTCTATATAAATAATTCATATACACTTTAGTTTTACAAGGTACAATATGCAGATATACTATGTACATGTGACTAAATGCAGTGCCTGTGCTCACTTCTATAAAAAGTGGTGCAAGATGACAGCCCCCTCATATAACACCACGCCCACCGAGAAATTACACTCAACTTACGAAGTCTTTTCCAATAATGTTGCTTCCTCCAAGACCAAGGAACATCTCTAAGGGACCCACCCTTCTAGTGAGCCTATCAGCTTCTTGAGGGTAGGGTATTTGTCTTTTTTATCTTTGCATCTCCATATCTAGCACAGGGTCCTTCAAATAATAAATGTTTTTTATTCGTCTGATAATCAGAGGGGGAAAAAAGATAAAAAACATTCTCAACAGACATTAGTACTTTAGGTCAGAGAGCCAAGGTAAGGATAGATGATTTAAAGAAAGCCTCTATAAGAAAGGAGGAGGAAGTAATTAATTTATTCTGTTAAGGAATTTTAATTTCCTAAATCACCTTAAATTCATGTGAAAGGTATAAGATAGAAATGTCATAAATTCTGGTAGAAAAACTGAAAAGCTGCTACAGGAGATGCCTTTTCCTAAGAGTCAACTATGCTTCCCTCTTTCACGAGCGTTCCTCTATCTTTCGGATACCAAAACTTCTAGGTTCCTGCCTATAAACGGATCCTGAACTAAATGTCAGCTTTTTCTCTAAGAAATAAATGAAAAAAGTGTGGAAGTCATTAGTAAAATTCAAAACTATTTCAGGTCCCCCCAGTCCCGGGGACATGACAGGAAGGCCCTTCCCTAGCCACTTAGGTACGGGCAGGCGACTTGCTCGGACCAAGGAAACGTCAGTCCAGCTGGAGTACATGTTGAGGAGGATGTCATCGGCCTGAACACCCGAGTGACTACAGTGAACAGAGACACGACAGCATGAGTGAGAAATAAACCCTGTTGCTATGGAAGCTACTGGAGTTATATATATTACCTCGTCTACCTAGACTGATATAAACATCAAGCTTGACAAAGGGTTCTCAACTAGGGATCAAGAAATAATGGGTTTTGCCTCAGAATAGGTCAACCTGCTCTTGGATTATAAAGGATAACACAAGAACAGTACAACTGATCTCAATTCCAGCCTTTTAGGGCACTTACAAATCAACAAAGTAATATATAACGTGTTTTAGCTGCAACATATCCAAGTAATATCATTAATATTAAGCTTTACGATTGACTACAATCTTGACAAACATTGGGTTTTATTGAAAAGGCAGGATAACAAACAGAGAGCTCTAAAGGTCAGATTGTGCTGTGTTGTGTACACTATCATCCTAATGCCCTTAACCATTAATAAGGAATGATTAAACAAAGTGAACAGGCTCTCTGTAATTTCAAGTGGCAGACAGTGAGGCAGTGCAAAGTTCAAGGAAGAAAAGTGAGGCAGTGCAGCAGACATTAAGAGTGGTTTGGAGCAGCCTCAGCTTTTCTTTCTTTTTAAACAAAGTATAGTCATGTTAGAAACTTAAGAAATCATCATTGCTAGTCTATGTCAGTTGTTCTGAAAAGATAAGATATTGGCCTCTGAAAAATATTCTGCCACAAAATTCTTAGCCATCAGGCATTAGCAGAGAAGGGCTCAGAATGCAATGGGACCAAAGGCTGGCCTAGGCTCCCGTCCTCTCTCTTAGGCATAAGCCAGAAAGACACAGGTAGCCAGGGATGGGCAACATACCAACTAGCACCTTCTCGAGCATTAAAACTCAAACAGAATGCCTTATTCTTCTATGCTAAAACAGCAGCTTCTTCAGCATTAAAAACACAAAGTAGGTGTCCTTCACTGTCTTCCATTTTTGGAGACCAGCAATCGGAATACCTGCTTCAATGTCACCAGGGTGTGGAGGGCCTTAATGTCACCAGGGTGTGGAGGACCTTAATGAGCTCTGTTATCACAAGCTCTGTTCCCAGAAGGGACATTAAATAGCACTGTCTTTTATTACGTTTATGATCCTTTCATCTTGGGCTCAGCAGTTCATTCCAATTTTGAGCCCTCAGCATTTTCCCATTTCAGCAGTCTATACTTAGCAAGAGATTTTAAAATCCATTCTATGAGGTTTCTTGGCCTCAGACCCACCCAAAAGCATATATTCTAACTCTCCTGAGATAGCCCATGGCAAACCCAAGTCCATAAAAAGGCTGGATAAATTCCCTTGACACAGTCACTGAATTGTGACTCTGATGACCAAATCTTGAAAACGCAACTGAGTGCCTAATCCAGTTTTGCTGATGAGCCGCTGGTAGGTCAAAATGTTATGCTATTCCTACTGGTTTATTTGATTATAATTAACATCAACACCCAACTTAGTGAAGACACTGAACTATTTGGGTATCTCTGAAAGCAAAAGGGAATCAAATGCTCCAGGCAAGATAAACTCCAAATGGCACAGTCTGGATTGAAGACTACCCCAGAGACTGTGAAATCAGACTCTACCCAGCCTGCAGCAGCTTAAACCATAAACGACCTGAAGAGTGTAGGTACCTGGCAATCCTTGGAACACTCCATGAAGATTAACCTCAATCAGGTACCATGCTGGAATTGGTGAGGGAGGCAAGGCAAACACAAAGATAAGGATAATCTAATCAAGTACAGAAAACATACAAACTTATATAAACTAAGTAACATATGGCCAGAAATAGCACTATATGTGGTCCACAGAGATCATCATAGGCCAGGGTGATGAGGACAAGCTTTAGGGTAGTAGGATTCGAGCTGAGCCTGAATGACAGGCTGGATTTAGTTACAAAAAGATGTGAAAGGCAATTCAGGCAGAAGCTCTGAGCAAGAATTACAACATGACTAAGACTGGTCCAGTCTGCTGCAGCAGAGGCATCTGGCAAGAAGAAATGCTAAGCAAGGCCAAGATAGAATAGGGACAATTGTAGGCAGCCATGAATGGCTGGCCAAGGTGTCAAGGCTTGATAACAGGACCAAAACTGGTCTGTGCTGAAGGGAGCAGCTAGTCTAACAGGTGCTTTAGGGGAAAAAAATATATGTGTATATATGTATAATTACCACAAGCAGGATCAGCAAGAAGGAAGAAGTAAGGTTAGAAAACCTGACAGACACAACTGAAATCAAGAGGCACAAGAGGCACAAGTAAAGACAGTGCTTGACCCATAGTTGGAATTGGTGTTAAAAATATAAATGACATTACTGGGGCAAGGGAGGAAATTTAAACATGAACTATATTTTGAGTAACAGTACTTTTTAGTGTTAGACTTCAAATATGTTAATTATGCTGTGGTTGATTTATTGTGTTAATTACAGAATTACGCACAACATATATAAGACAATGTCCTTGTTCTCAGGAGATGTCTGCTGAAGTATTTAGGGATGAGAGGTCATGATATCTCCAACTAACTTGGATGGGTGTAGAAAAGTAAAAGCAAGTGTACCAAATGTTAATACTTGGTGAATCTAAGAGCAGATATAAGGAGCCTACGGAGAGAAGCAACAGGTTTTAGCGACTGATTGGCTATTAGTAGCAAAGAAGAGGGAGGCAAAGTTTTGAGGTTCTGAGTGCACTTGCCAGATGACGGTGGCAGCACCAGTAGAAAAGGGAGGCTGGAGAAGGAAACGGTTTTCAGGGGACACGTGCCGAATCTGGCTCTGGACAGGAAATGGCAGGAAGAAGTAAGACGCTGGAATGGAAGGAGGAAGAAATGCCTCCAGCAGTGGGAACTACAGGGGTGGGACGCAGGCCACACTGGACTAGACATGACAGGTTTGGGAAGTACCCAGACAGATAATTTAAGTAGGAGAACAGGATGAGATCGAGGCTAGAAACAGGAGTGTGAGAAGAGCGAGTTAAGAGACGACTGACAACATAAGTCAGTGAGAGAAGTGGGACGAGAGTAAGAGAAGAACAGAGAGGGTTCTACGTAACAGAAGCAAAGGTGGAAAAAGGACTAAGAAGGCAGTACTTCACGGGAGAAACAGTAGCACTGAACGCTGCAGAAACCTTCAGAAGGTGATACTGGCAAACAGTTTTAGGAAATCATAGGGCCTTCTGGGAGAGAGTGAACACCAGGAGACAGGGCTCCAGAGAGGGAACAGATGAAGCAGAAATGCAAGACTGGATGCGAATCACTCACGCACTCAAGATGTTCACCTTAAATTCAACAGTGGAGATAAGACGCCAGTTAAAAGAATGGCAGAAGCAGGGGCGCCTGGGTGGCTCGGTTGTTAGGCGTCTGCCTTCAGCCCGGGTCAGATCCCAGGGACCTGGGATCGAGCCCCGCATCGGGCTCTCTGCTCTGCGGGAAGCCTGCTTCTCCCGCTACCATTCCCTCTGCTTGTGTTCCCTCTCTCGCTGTGTTTCTCTGTGTCAAATAAATAAAATCTTTAAAAAAAAAAAAGAATGGCAGAAGCAAGGGAAGAGCTGGGCTCCGTGAGAGGCTGCAGCCAAGGGAGAAGGAACGGATACCGACAGCTCAGAGACACTGTGGTGGATGGTGGGGAGAGACAGGAAGAGGATCTGGCTCCACACATGGGATGAAATACACTTTCCTTTAAGCCAGGAAGAAAGGGAGGGCGAGGAGGTGAAGAGACCTAGGGTAGGGAGGTTTCTTCAATCCAGAAGGATGGAGTTCAAGGTGACATTCCTATTGTCTTCTGACAGGTCCTTTGCCTACCTATCCATGGAAGATACGCCTGAATTAGCAACCGTTCTACATGAGGGCAAAGACAAACCTGAGATGGAACTAAAAAGAGTCACCTGCTGAAAGACACCTTCAGACGCTGTAAAGGTGAGCAGGGGTGAGGTCCTGGTTTCTTGCGCCATCACTTTCCAAAGATCTCAGGAAATATGGAGGGTAATTTCCTGATGTCACAGGAGCAACTAAAAATAGACAGTTTTATAAACTGTAAAAGGAATGTGCAGCAGCAGCAAACTACTTTATGGAACTTATTTAAAGATAAGACACAGGAGAAAGAACAACGTTTTGATGGCTTTTTATTTCCTTTTAAAGCCACGCCCACTAGCAGAGAGGGAAGCTGGGTTTGACCTACGGCTCTCCTTAAAGGAAATTACAAGACAGCACCTTGAACAACTGACAAGCTTAAAGCAACTCTAAATGCTTGCAAAGAGGAGGTGAAGAGGTCTCTGAAGTTTCTAAGGTTCTTTCATATGGAAAGGGGGAGTGACCACCTCAAAAGCACCAGTGAGCTCTGGATGCCTTGAGCCTATCAGGGAGCCCCAAGGCAAGTATCTCTGGCAAGAATGGGCTTCTGTGCTTCTGTGATACCAGGCTGCTCAGGGAGTCTCAGCACTAAGCTAGGTGTTCAGAGAGAAAACTTCACTCATTGCGACACCCGACCTTAAGATTGCATTCACTGCATTCGCCCGGACAGTGTCATCCAAGAATCTCAGGAGAGTTAACGGAGACTGAAGATCCTACTGGAAAATGACAAGAAAGTCCTCTAGATGGCAATGCTAGCAATGATGGATCTACAAACAACTACCTCGTTGGGATGAATATAGAGTAATAAGGGATCATGGCTTAGCACCTAAAAAATCATTTGCTTTCTCCAAGGGCCATGGACTATGGTGAAAAGAATAAGCTGAAGAAAACGAGGAGCAAGCACACCTAAGGCGAACAGCACTGGATACAGCATGAGGCCAGCTGGATAAAACTCATGTGGCAGTTCCTACCCCTTGCTGGCTATCTCCCACCTTTAACTTGGCACATGGGGACACAGGCCATGTCAAAGTGATACCAGCAGCATAAATCTGAGAACATGTACTTTGTACTTCAATTCTGCCCAACAGTCTGCTTCCCTACAGGATACCACCTGACCTCAAACGATGTTATAAATGTCTGAGTCACTGTTACTCTTTGGGAAAACTATAAACTTTACTAGCTAGGTCCAAGACCCTGCGTCATGATTCTTCCAAAGCTTTGCTGTCACTGGATTATGCCAAGGAAACTCATTTTACAATCAACATAAAACAACTTCTCTCGCCATTGGTGTGGCAGTCAGTCATTATAGTGAATCACTGCTCTCTACCAAGAGTCTGTCTATAAAAAGATGAACCATGACATAGGCCCCATAATCTCATGTGTGTGTTAAAACTGGTAACAGATTTTAGCAAAACGTTCCCAAAACTATTGAACTTCAGTTATTAAATGAAACACGACATCTACTCCCAGAGTAAAAAGCCACAAGAAAGAACATAACGGTGTAGAGGTAGATAGAAATAACCGTGGCTTAGTTTTCTAGTAACCCTGTTTAGGGAGAGAAGGTACCTTATCCATATGGAAGATCAAATCCAATTCACAAACATTTTCAAAACACTTATCCAGGGTCTCCACAAAAACCTAGGAAACAAGAAAAACAGATCAAGAAATAGGAACATATTCACATCTTCATTAATGTCACATTTGAAAGTAAAGGGGGGCAGTCACAATACTACTTACCTTATGATAAATCTCAAAACAAACCAAAAACTACCAGCTTTGGGCAATCACCCTACCTATCCCAATTTAGAAGGCATAATCTAGGACAGGACAATCTTGTTTTTAGTAGAGCAATACAACCAGCAGCAGGCACATGAGGTTTTCTTTCCCCCTTTATAAAAAGGTGCTAATTTACACAGAAAAATAAATTGAAATACCAACTACTTACAGTCTTTTCTATAAACCTCTGTGTATATACATACAAAAGTTTTTACTATTACAGTGTTATGATAGTTTTGCCCTGTTAATAATTCCAATTAACCTCAAAACACCTTTCCATGAATCACTTAACATACTCAACTTTGTTTTTAACTTAATATAACATTTAAACAGAAAAGTATAAAAATAAGAGTCCAGCTTAATGAATTTTCAGAATGAACCTATCACATAACCAACCACCATCCAGATATTGCAATGGAATATTCCCAGCTCCTAGATGCTCTCTTTATGCCCCTTCAGACAGAAACCCCTCTCCAGAGGTAGCCACCATCCTGATTCCTATCATCACAGTTTGGTTCTGCCTGTCTGTGAATTTCGAGGTGGCAACATACAACATGTACTCCTTTTGTCTGACTTCTTTCATACAACAGCGCTGGTGAATCCCTCCGTGTTGCTGCATGTCATAAAAGCTTGTTCATATTCACTGCTGCTAGTATTTCAGAGAAATGTTTATGCATTCTCCTACAGATGGGACATTGGAGTTGTTAGCTTTTGACTGGCTATAAACTAATAGAAATGGGAGCACCTGGGCGGCTCAGTCAGTTAAGAGTCTGCCTTCAGCTCAGGTCATGATCCCAGGGTCCTGGGATCAAGCCCTGAGTCGGGCTCCCTGCTCAGTGGGAAGCCTGCTTCTCCCTCTCCCACTTCCCCTGCTCGTGTTCCCTGTCTCGCTGTCTCTCTGTCAAATAAATAAATAAAATCTTAAAAAAAAAAAATAGAGGGGCGCCTGGGCGGCTCAGTCGTTAAGCGTCTGCCTTCGGCTCAGGTCATGATCCCAGAGTCCTGGGATCGAGCCCCGCCTCGCTTCTCCTGCTACCATTCCCTCTGCTTGTGTTCCCTCTCTCGCTGTGTTTCTCTCTGTCAAATAAATAAAATCTTAAAAAAAAAAAAAATAGAAATGGAAATCATACTTCTAGCCAATTTGGAAAACTCTTTGATGTTATTTATATTATTTATTTACTTATTATTGTTATTTTATTCTATCAGCAATTCTATTCCTAGGTACATACCCAACAGAAATGTGTGTATATGTATATTTATGCCAAAAAACATATCATAATTTCATAACAGCACTATCCATAACTCTTTACATTTTTATCAGTGGCTGAACATTTTTCTGTAAAGATAACATACTTGAATAGGAGTTTATTTTCAATTCCTGTGCTAGGTACTCAGTGAGCCCTTACAATCTAGCAACTCAAGTCCTTCAGTTTGGGATAATTTTATCAAATACTTTAGTTGAGAATTTCCCTCTTTTCCTGTCCTTATTTTTCTTTTTGAAGCTGCTTCTGTTGAGGTACTAGACCCCCTAATTTTCTTTCTTTTTTTTTTTTTTTTAAGACCCCCCCTAATTTTCTTATATCCCTTCCCTTCTACTTTTTTCTCAGGCCTTTAATTTCTAAGAGAACAATTGGTTCCATCTTTCTTTTTTATTTAGCAGGCTGTTTTTTGTTTTACTTCCCTGTGGCTTAAAGATAGGAGTTTGTTTGCTTTACTGTTCTCCTTTCTTTTATGGTCTCTACTTCCTCTACATTGCTTTTTACGGTTTGTTCACTTTAGTCTCCACATTCCATGTTAGAGGCTTTCCTCAGATTACTGATTATCCTTGTTTTTTTTTTATTCATAAGAATCAAAGGCTGACAGGAAGTTCTGCAACCCGAGCTGTTTGCTGGGGATCCTCCCCTTCCTCCCTTTAGGCTTTTTTATTCCTTCCTCTTAGACTGCTCAGATTTCCCAGAGAGATTTTACAATCTCCAGCCTGAAGATGGAAAAAACGAGCTAAAAAAAAAAAAAGAAAAGAAAAAAACGAGCTACCTGAAATTTGGGAGCTGAGTGGTGGCAAAGGGCTAGGAAGTCAGTATACAACATTCACCAGGCACACATTCATCTGATTGTCCTGCCCTGTACCATCAACCATGGCTGGTATCCCCCAAACCAGAGACCCGGAACTGGGGAAAGGACTTCGGGATCTAACTGGTGCTCAGGCAGCTCTCCCTGCCCACTCCGCACTGTACCCAGTAACTGCACTGCCAGCTCGGTGCCTCGTGAGGCTTCCGTGCAGTGTAGCAGCAGCCTGGCTGTCAGCCTTCTCTACCGCCGGCCCAGGATGTGGCTTCCTTGGACTGGCCAAGTTAATTACCATACTCTTTTCCCCTTTCGAAAAGTTCCGTGCTATTATTTCCTCTCCTGTTCTGTCCTTGTGTGTGCATATGTGTGTGTGTGTATGTGTGTGTCCTCTAGTTTTGTTTTTTTTTTTAAAAAGATTTTATTTATTTATTTGACAGAGAGACATCACAAGTAGGCAGAGAGGCAGGCAGAGAGAGAAGGGGAAGCAGGTTTCCCGCCGAGCAGAGAGCCCAATGCGGGGCTCGATCCCAGGACCCTGAGATCATGACCTGAGCTGAAGGCAGAGGCTTAACCCACTGGGCCACCCAGGCGCCCCCGTGTCCTCTAGTTTTAAAGGAAGAAAATGAACTTAGAAGTATGGAAGTTCGGGGCGCCTGACTGGCTCAGTGGGTTAAAGCCTCTGCCTTCGGCTCAGGTCATGATCTCAGGGTCCTGGGATCGAGCCCCACATTGGGCTCTCTGCTCGGCGGGAAACCTGCTTCCCCTTCTCTCTCTGCCTGCCTCTCTGCCTACTTGTGATCTCTTTCTCTGTCAAATAAATAAATAAAATCTTAAAAAAAAAAAAAGTGTGGAAGTTCCCAATAGGACTTTAAAAAAAAAAAACAAAACTGACAAAGTCAAAATTCTTTTTTTTTCAAAGTCAAAATTCTTAACAGAAAATAAACCGTGAAAATACTCTGCCAAGAATGTTTAGAAAAACAATGATAGTAAGGAAGAACTAGGCATCAAAATTCATTGCAAAGCTTTGGTCATTAAAACTGTAAAATACTAAGATAGAAATAAAATATGAAAAAAAAAAAAAGAAATAAAATATGGATCAATGGAACAGGATATAAAATACTGAAACAGGGTCCCTGGGCGGCCAGGGTCGGTTAAGTGTCTATCTGCAGCTTGGGTCATGGTCCCAGGGTGCTGGGATTGAGCCCTGTGTTGGGCTCCCTGCTAAGCAGGGAGTCTGTTTCTCTCTCTGTCTCTGCCTCTCCCGCTGCTCGTGCTCTTTCTCTAATAAATAAGATCTTTAATAAATAAATAATAAATACATAAAATACTGAAACATATACATGTGTATTAGAAAATATAGTCCTCTCCCCCTTCCAGATGTGATAAATCATTTTAATTATTATCAAAGGCATAAGCCAGTTTTGGAAATTTGTCAAGAGGTTAAAATTTATACAAAACCGGCCATAAGGGGCCCCTGGGTGGCTCAGTCGTTAAGCGTCTGCCTTCGGCCCAGGTCATGATCCCAGAGTCCTGGGATCAAGCCCCGCATCGGGCTCCTTGCTCGGCAGGAAGCCTGCTTCTTCCGCTACCATTCCCTCTGCTTGTGTTCCCTCTCTCGCTGTGTTTCTGTCAAATAAATAAAATCTTTAAAAAAAAAAAAAAAAAAAAACCGGCCATAAGTTAAGACAAATGTAGATTAAATGCATTATATCTATCTCTTAAAGCAATACCTTCCATAAAGAGCAAAGGTGGGCTTTTGCTTTAATGCTAAACAATGCTGGCTCTAGAATTCTATGTAATTCTGAACAAAATGAATTCTCTGAAATTATTTCCCATTTATTGTGAACCTCAATAGACTAAATTCAAAAATAAATCATGATAAAATCTACCATCGTCTTGAATTCTGTAGTCCAAGAATTGCAGACAAGCTATGTTGAAAAGCCACTGTTGAGAAACCCAGTGAAGCAGGGGACACATCATGGGCACTCTGGCTTTTGAAGCTTGAGAAAATTAAAAAGTTGATTTTGTGTGGAATATTTTTAGGTGCACTCTAGGAAGACCAAAACCATGAAAGCCATAACAGTCTGTGGCGAAGTCACCGCAGCCTACTGTCACCAGGCTGCCTCCAGGCCTAGAGCTCCCACACTCAGAGCCACATTCATGCAGTCTCAGTGGCTGGCACCACTAAATCCTCTTCCTCTCCCATGCAAGCCCCCTCCTCTTCGCTGTCCTACAAGGTGGGGGCACTTCATCGTACATGGGGCCTTTCATGCCAAGAAAATACAATTTTTTTTTTTAAGATTTTTTATTTAGTTATTTGAGAGAGAGAGAGGGAGAAGCGGACTCCCCGCCAAGCAGAGAGCCCAACGAGGGGTTTGATCCTAGGACCCTGAGATCACGACCCAAGCCCAAGGCAGACACTTAACTGAGTCACCCAGGCACCCTAAGAAAATACAATTTTTGACAAAGGTGATATTTTGAATTGGTGGGGAAAAGATGCACTAGTTGACAGTGTTGGGACAAACAGCTGTCCTTCTGAAGAAAAATTAAAGGTAGTTATCTATCCCAATAAAGACATAAAATACCTTACAGGTATTACTGAGCTAAGTGTAAAAAACAAACTGAAAAAGCAATGGCAAAAACCCCTTGTGCCACTCAGGTCTCCCATGGGAGTGGATTCCGATAGTCTATGGGAAGCTTCTGGGTGGCTATCATTGTTAAAAGGACTCTGGAGTAAGAAGCCCGGAGCCTATGTGAGGAAAGGGAGATCTTATTTCCCAGCAGCACCGTGCTAAGGGGTGGTTTTTATTAAAGAGGGTTAATGAAATTAAGACCAATGTATTAGTTGTCTTGGGCTGCCATAACAAAATACCACAGGCTGTGTGACTTAAACAACAGAAATTTATTTTCTGTGTTGGAAGCCAGTAATCCCAGATCAAGGTCTGGCAAGACTGGTTCCTGATGAGGGATCTCCTCCTAGCTCACAGCCAGCCACCTTCTTGCTGTATCTGTGATAGTGATGGGAATTTCTTTGGTTTGTGCACACGGAAAGAGAGAAATCTCTAGTATCTTTTCCTATCTTATAACAACACAAGTTGTTTGGGATCAGAGCCCCACACTCATGAACTCATTTAACAATAGTACCATCCTTAAAAGCATCCATCTCTAAATATAGTCAAAGTAGGGGTTAGGGCCTCAACATATAAATTTGAGGGGATCCAATTTAGTTCATAACAACTGGGTTATCAAATAGGCCAGTAACACAGAAAGCGATGGAATAGTTCCAGAAAAGATATCCCCAGATAAAGATCAAAAAAGAGCAGTCAGTCAGATGTATCTGTTTCTCCTAGAGCCTCAAGATATCATCATTTAAGATCGTGATCAAGGGGCACCTGGGTGGCTCAGTGGTTTAAGCCTCTGCCTTCGGCTCAGGTCATGATCTCAGGGTTCCGGGATCGAGCCCCGCATCGGGCTCTCTGCTTGGCAGGGAGCCTGCTTCCTCCTCTCCCTCTGCCTGCCTCTCTGCCTACTTGTGATCTCTCTCTATCAAATAAATAAATAAAATTCTTTAAAAAAAAAAAAA
>CM053609.1:3525432-3552986 GCA_028646535.1 Procyon lotor | reverse complement strand
CCATCAAGAGAAACGAAATCTGGCCATTTGCAACGACGTGGATGGAACTGGAGGGTATTATGCTAAGCGAAATAAGTCAGTCAGAGAAAGACAATTATCACATGATCTCTCTGATATGAAGAATTTGAGAGGCAAGGAGGGAGTTTGGGGGGGTCGGGAAGAGAAATGAAACAGGAAGGGATGGGGAGGGAGACAAACCATAAGAGACTCCTAGACTCACGAAACGAACTGAGGGTGGCTGGGAGGCGGGGGGTAGGGATGGGGTGGCTGGGTTGTGGACATTGGGGAGGGTATGTGCTGTTAAGTGCTGTGAAATGTGTAAGCCTGAAGATTCATAGACATGTACCCTGGGGCAAATAATACATTATATGTTAATAAAAATTAATTAAAAAAAAACAACAAACTCTATACCCAAGATATTTAATGCTAAAATACTCAATGCTTTCCCCCTAAAATCAGGAACAGGAAAGAATATCCTAACCTATTTCATTTTGTTTTAATTTACATTTACCTAATGTTGATGTATCTTTTCCTAATTTATTGGCCATTTAGTTATAGCGTTTTATGATATATGCATATGTGTGTGTACATATACGTATATAATTGCTCCGGTTCCTTTTCCAAAAAATGTTTCTTTACTATATTGAATGGCTTTGGTAGCTTTACTGAAAATCAACTAATGTTGTGGGTTCATTTGTGAACTCTCTGTTCTGTCCCACTGATATATTTTTTTCTTGCAACAGTGCCATACTATTTTAATCACTTAAAGTAATACTAACTCTTGAAATATCGAAGTTCTCCAACTTTATTTTTGTTCTTCAAGCTTATCTTGATTATTCTAGATCTTTTGAATTTCCATATAAATTTTAGAATCAGGTTGGAATTTTCTCAGAAAAATTACTGGAATTTTTATTTGGATTGCATTTAGTCTGTAGGATAACTTTTCTCTATAATTTCTCTCAGTGGTATTTTGTAATTTACAATATAGAAATCTTGTAGATCTTTTGTCAAATTTATTCCTATATATTTGTTGATAATATATGTAAAGAAACATTTTTTGTTAAAGCTATTGCAAATGGTATTATTTTAAATTATATTTCCAATGTTTGTTGGTTATAGAAACGCAATTGATCTTTGCATATTGACCTTGCTTCTTGTGATTTTTAAATATTATTTTGTTAATTCCTTTTGATTTCATACAGACAAAATTATGACATCTGTAAAAGCAGGTTGACAACTTTCTTTCAAAAAAATAAATAAATAAATAAAAGTGGCAAGTTACCCTTTCCTTACACAGCTAATTTTTGTGCTTGCCACTCAGATATTCCAAACTAAGATAAATAATACTTAGGGAATATACATCACATGGTAAAACCGTAACGAGAAGCAAAGGAGTGACCAACACAAAAGTCTGAGGAGGGATGCAATGAATGAGTGGATGGAAGTAAGGAACAGTCTGCACAAACTTTATGGACCTAGTAACGTACTATTTCTTAATCTGGGTGATAGCTTCATTTTACTAGCATTCTTGAAACTATATTGACATGTTAAGCAGATTTTTTTGGTATATACATGCTTCACGATAAATTTTATTATTATTATTTTTAAGAATTTTTATTTATTTATTTGAGAGAGTGCAGAGATAGAGAGAGAGAAAGCATGAGCCGGGAGGAGGGATAAGGCAGAGGGAGAAGCATGCTCCCCCACAGAGCAGAGAGCTCTGATGTGGGACTGGATTCCAGGACCCTGTGATCATGATCTGAGCTGAAGGTGGACACTTAACCAACTGAGCAGTATTTTAAAACATCATTTTAAAAACAATCTTATAGGGATTCTAATTAGGTTTTCAGTAAATTTAGAATCTGAAAGTATGGACACTGTAATGAGTTTTCTCAACAGGCAAAGGGTATGTTTTATCCATTTATTTTGCTTTTTTCATATCTTCAGTAGAGTCTGAAAGTTTTCTTCATATATATCTTGCATATTTTTTACATTCATTCCTTGATATCTTATGGACCTTTTTGCTTTTGTGAGTAGGTCCTTTTAAATATTGTACTTCCTAACTTATTATTGCTAAGGGAAAGCTATTGACTTTTAAGCTTATTAAACTGTCCCAGTACTAAACTTTATTATTAGCTCTAATGGTTTCACAGTGATTGTTTTGGGTTTCCTAGGTAGGTAATAACTTCATCCGCAAGCCTAGGAAAGCCAATCCCCCATTAACAGAACTTTTTCCCTTAAAACATACTTTTGCATTTCTTGGTCATTCATTTTTCCTGATAAATTTTCCCTTCAACAAGTTCTATAAGATTTCTTGATGGAATTATAATTGGTTTCCCATTTAATTTGTTGATTACTCTATTATCTTTGCTTGACTTTTCCCAAGAAGGAAAGCACTTGTAGTTCCATTTATTTGAACTATTCCTTTATGTTTTTTCCTTTAGATTTCATAATTCTACTGGAATTGTCAAATATTCCATACTAAGTTAATTTCCAAATACTCAATATCCTTTGTCACTACTGTGAGGTTTTTTCAAAATTATGGTTTTTCTAACTATTTTCATACAAATGAAAAATTCAATTTTGATGTATTTATCTCATATTTTGCCATTTTGCTCATATCATTCATTATTTATGATTATAATGTTTGCAGTTTTTTCCAGATTTTCTAGGTATATAATCAGGCCATCCTTTAGTGAAACTTAGTTCTCTCTTCCTTTACCATATAACTTGTTCCTTTCTTTTTTTTTATCACTCATTACAAATGTTTACTCAAATTAGAGTAAATAATAAGAGACATCCTTGTTTTCATAAATGCCTGTAGATTTCTCTCCTGAGATAACACTGGCTCTTGGTTTGAAAACTAAAATTTGCTGGAGTGCCTGGCTGGCTCAGTCAGTAGAGTGTGTGATTCTTGGTTCCAGGATAAGTTTGAGCCCTATGTTGGATGTAGAGTTTACCTAAAAAAAACAAGTAAATAGGGGCGCCTGGGTGGCTCAGTCGTTAAGTGTCTGCCTTCGGCTCAGGTCATGATCCCAGAGTCCTGGGATCGAGCCCCACATCGGGCTCCTTGCTCGGCAGGAAGCCTGCTTCTCCCGCTACTATTCCCTCTGCTTGTGTTCCCTCTCTCGCTGTGTTTCTCACTGTCAAATAAATAAAATCTTTAAAAAAAAAAATTAAAAAAACGTAGTAAGTAAATAAAGTGGCACCTGGATGGCTCAGTTGGTTAAGTAGCCAACTCTTGGTTTCAGCTCAGGTCATGATCTCAGGGTTGTGAGATTGAATCTTGCAATGGGCTCTGTGCACAATGGGGAATCTGCTTGGGATTTTCTCTCTTTCTATCTCCTCTCCCCCTGCCCCTCCCCTTGCTCACATACTCTCTCAAAATAAATAAATTAAATTAAATTAAAAAATGGTTTCTGTAAAAATAAATAAAATCTTGAAAAAATAAATAAAACTAAAATTTGCTGCTCCTAGAAAAATAAACTAGGTACTGGAGAAAAGAAGGAGAAAAATACTTTTCACTACATATTCTTGGATTCCTTTTGAATTTTAAACCATGTGTATGTATTATTTCTTCAACAATAGTTTACAATAAATAAATAAATGTGCACTAAAAATCATACAAAAATGCTTCCTATTCCAATTCAAGAGCATTTTGGGAATATAATTTGGATAATCATTTCTCTCTAATGCAACTCTTATCAGTCTCCACTCTTTCTTACCACTGTAATAGAACTTTCCCTTATTTTTTTTTTTAAAGATTTTATTTATATTTGACAGAGAGAGAGAGAGATCACAAGTAGGCAGAGAGGCAGGCAGAGAGAAAGGGGGAAGCAGGCTCCCTGATGAGCGAGAGCCCAATGCAGGGCTCGATCCCAGGACTCTGAGATCTTGACCTGAGGCGAAGGCAGAGGCTTTAATCCACTGAGCCACCCAGGCGCCCCAGAACTTTCCTTTATTAAACTGACTTGCAAAAAAAAACCAAAAAAAAAACCCAAAAAAAAACTGACTTGCATCCTTGGAATAAAGACAATTTGGACACAATGAATAATTCTTCTAGTATGAAGTATTCCTGGGAGAGAACTTTCAGAGCTAGAAAAGAACAACTTGTAAACTTGTAAACTGAAACACACAGTGAGAAGGGCCAAAACATAAAACAAGAACCCTTGAGCCAAAAAAAGCATAAATGATTTAAGGCCACACTGCCTATTATTAGGAGATACAGAAATAAGCCTGGTCTCCTGACTTCTTGCTATAAGTGATTATTGGCTAAGATCTTTAGTAAATCTGTACCAAAACTAGTACGCTATTTTGAGTAACATTTCTTTTGAGAGGCTGTTGGATTACTAACAACTTACACAGTAAAATACACTTAAGTAGTATGATTTTTTTAATTCTTAGTTTAAGAAATACCTTATGCAGCGCCTGGGTGGCTCGACTGGTTAAGCGACTGCCTTCAGCTCAGTCAAGATCCTGGTGTCCTGGGATCAAATCCCACTCACTGCGCAAGAGAGCTCCTCCCTCTGACCCTCCCCGCCACCAACCCTGTGTGCGAGCACATGTGCTCGCTCTCGCTCTCATTCACTCTCTCAAATAAATAAAATCTTTAAAAAAAAAAAAAAAGTTTTTAAACTTAGGATTAAAGAAAAAATCTGTGTTCATTTTTCTTTTTTTAAAGATTTTATTTATTTGACAGAGAGAGACATAGCGAGAGAGGGAACACAAGCAGGGGGAGTGGGAGAGGGAGAAGTAGGCTTCCCGCTGAGCAGAGAGCCCGACTGGGGCCAATCCCAAGACCCTGGGATCGTGACCTGAGCTGAAGGTAGACGCCTAACAACTGAGCAACCCAGGCGCCCCAAAATCTGTGTTCACTTAAAAAAAAAAAAACAAAAAAAACCTTATGTCATATAGAGGTTTTATTGCACTTCAACACTTAAAAATTCTCCTGAATCTATTACAGTCAGGTTTTTTAAAATCCTCTCATATTTCATCCTGATAATACTGGATTAAGTGGCTTGTAGTTGACCTAATTTGGGTATTTACGTTTTGAAGTCAGCTATTTCAAATATATTAGTAATACGACTATGTATATCATCTTCTAAAAACAAGTTGGTGTTTTCCGACTTTTATCCTCAATATATTTGGCCAACTATATTAATTTCATTGTCTTTTCAAGGATCAAACCCCTTAATTCCTGTTATTTTCACCTTTTATTTATTTGTTTTCCCAAGTCCAATGCCCACTATTTAATAAATGCCCATTATACTGTAGGATTAATTTCTTTTTATCTTGCCAATATAGATATTTGAAGTGCATTTCCTCCAATAATTGCATCTCAATTTTTAAACTATATTAACATTATTTCCTTTTTCTAATACATTTATTATATGCCCATTTTTATAGCATTCTATAGTTTATAATACTATAAAATACAATGCCGCAATTGAATCCTATAACCTATTACTTCTAAATTCAGATGGTAGATCCATGACTCAAAAATAGATTTTTCTTTTAAAAAGATTTTCTTTATTTATTTGACAGAGAGAGAGAGATCACAAGCAGGCAGAGAGGCAGGCAGAGAGAGAGGGTTCCCTGCTGAGCAGAGAGCCTGATGCGGGGCTCGAGCCCAGGACCCTGAGATCATGACCAGAGCAGAAGCCAGAGGCTTTAACCCACTGAGCCACCCAGGCACCCCCAAAAGTAGATTTTCTGATTCTGGATCTTAAGCTCTTTCTGTTATGGATAGTGACTCTCAATGTTCAATCTGACTCTGGTATTTTAAGAAAACCTTTTAAATCATCTCAGAGACAATCTTTCTTAGATAATTTATACTGTTATGTATAATATGTGAATATGATATGAGTTCTTAAAGTAATCATCTTAAATAATTTTCTGAATGTAAAATTTATATTTGTAGCTAGAGTTTTCTGTAATTGTTAATTAGGTTTTAATGCAAGCTTCTATTTCAGGGCTTTATGCAAGTCACTTAAAGGAAGCCTACCTAAAATTTCACATATAAAATGATGGAATTAGGGGCGCCTGGGTGGCTCAGTCGTTAAGCGTCTGCCTTCGGCCCAGGTCATGATCCCGGAGTCCTGGGATCGAGCCCCGCATCGGTCTCCCTGCTCAGTGGGGAGCCTGCTTCTCCCGCTACCATTCCCTCTGCTTGTGTTCCCTCTCTCGCTGTGTTTCTCTGTCAAATAAATAAAATCTTTAAAAAAAAAAAAAAAAAAAATGATGGAATTAGGGGCCAGTGGCTGGCTTGCTCAGTAGAACATACAACTCTTGCTCTCGGGGTTGAGTTTGAGCCCCATGTTGAATGCAGAAATTACTTCTGAAAAAAAATCTAAAATAACAGAATTATACTAAATTGGGGCACCTGGGTGGCTCAGTGGGTTAAAGTCTCTGCCTTTGGCTCAAGTCATGATCTCGGGGTCCTGAGATCAAGCCCTGTATCGGGCTCTCTGCTGAGCAGAGAGCCTGCTACCCCCTCTCCCCCTGCCTGCCTCTCTGCCTGCTTGTGATCTCTTTCTCTCTGTCAAATAAATAAATATTTTTTTAAAATAAAAAATAAAATAAAATAACAGAATTATACTAAATTAATGGTTCCCAAGCTAGGGTCCCTATACATCTCAGTTTTCATAAAGACAATGAAAAGAATCTGTAAGCCATGGGACACTTGGGTGGCTCAGTCAGTTAAGCGTCTGCCTTTGGGTCAGGTCATGGGCCCCGTGTCCTGGAATGGGGCCCTGCGTCAGGTTCTCTACTTAGTGGGGAGCCTGCTTCGCCCTCTGCCTCCCTCCAGTCCCCACCCCTGGCTTGTGTTCTCTCTCTCCACTCACTCACTCTCTCTCAAATGGATAAATAAAATCTTTTTAAAAATAACAAAGAAGGAAGAAAGGAAAGAAGGAAGGAAGGAAGGAAGAAGGAAGGAAGGAAAGAAAAGAATCTGTAAGCCATTCTAATTTACAAAAATCCTAAAAAAAATCATGTTTACCTATGTTAAGATTGCACAAACTAAAATACCAAGGCTCTCTGTCTTAGGCTAGAATTACAAGCGAAAATATAAAGTATGAATTCTTAAATGTCACTTGGTTTAATAGTTGAAAAAACTTTCAAAACATGGTATGATACTGTAATTTATAATAAGAAAATATTTGGTATTCATCCCTGTTTCTAGCATAGAGCCCCTAAGTGATAAAGCAATTTGGAATTTCCTAAATGATAAAGGTGACCTGTTTATGTTAATAAGGTGACTGAGAAGGCACCCAAAGATGGGGGCTGGTTGCCAGGGGAACCAATCATGCAATTAGAGGACTGGAACTTTCAGTCCTAACCCTGATCTCCAGAAAAACCCAACAATTCAGTGTTTGGAGAGCTTCCAGGTTGGAGGACTTTGGAGAGTGGCCTGACTAGAAAGTGCATGGAAGCCCTTTCCCCATTTCCCCATTTTTTGCCCCGTAAATCTCTTCCATCCTTTTATAGTAAGCTGGTAATCTAGTAAGTACCATATTCTTCTAGAGAGTTCTGTGAACCACTCTAGCAAATTAAACCCAAGGAGGAAGTCATGGGAACCTCCAATCCATAGCCAGTCAGTTGGAAGCACAGGTGATACCAACCTGGATTTGTGATTGGTGTCTATCTTCAGGTAGATAGTGTCAGAATTAAGTTAAATTTGTGGGACACCTGGTGACTGCCCATAGAGAAAGGAGTTAACTGCTAGGTGGTGGTGGAGAGGGAAGCACACACATCAGAAATGGTATCAGAATCATACATGAAAACCAAGGGCAGTGAGAGGGCTGTGTAGAAACCAATGAGTCCAAAAGCTCTAGGAGTTTTTACGGGTTGCTAGGAGCTTTCTTACAGCACCATATGGTGGACATCTGGCAACTCTTACCAGTATCAATAAAAAGACTGACAAAAAGATCTACAGGATAGTTACTCAAAAATCCAGTGCAAATTCTCTTTAGCGGCTGCCATCATTAGCTGACTACACATACCTGGATGAGGTCCAAGATTCCAAGTTCACTCTCTGATGAATCCACACAAAACACAAAGTAGAGTGTAGCATAGTGCCGATAAATCAGTTTGTAGTCAGAGCCACCAATCAAACTGTGGAAGATGGGAAATGTTTAAATGGCTGTATCTTAAACATATCAAAGAGAAACCAACCCTCTGCCAAAGAATGAGAATGGGGTGCAAGGAAAGGGGAGGACAGGCCAAACAACAGGCCATTTCTACCAGGGGAACAGCAACCAAGTTTGGCAGAGGTGCCTAAAACCACTTTACCTCACCTTTTCTTCTGCCATCCTCCAGGAACCAAACATCTACATGAGTAATTGAAGTACAACCATTCAAGAGCTTCTGAAACAGAACTGGGTCTCTTCCTGAGCAGCTCAGGTGCCCACCTGACACTTGAGTACTACCTGAAGAGGCAACAGTGATGAAGGGCACCCAGCAGTGGATACACAGGTAGAAAACTGAAGCCCATCATTTACCTTCCACCTTCCAAAAAGTTACAGATGTTGTCATCTCGCTTGAGAACTAGATGGAAGGTCTCTCGAACAATCTGCTGTTGAATTTCTTCTGGCTGTGGAATAAAAGAAATAAAAGTGAATCAGTAGCAGGGGGAGGAGGTCTGAAAAACTACATTCCATGGATGGGGATGAACAGGGAGAGAAGTGCTTCTAAGCAGGAACGATCTGAACATTTGGTACCATTTCCAAAAATAAATAAATAAATAAAAGTGACGAGTAAAGGAAAAATAAAAGAGGAGTCTATAGAAAATGGATAAGGCTCATTTATAGGAATTAAGCTAGGGTATATTTACCTGGACATCAAGTCACTAACCGTTACTATCTTGATAGGCAAGCCCATACTTCCTTATAGTCAATAACCATGAAAAGGGTGCCAAAGTGGCTCAGTCGGTTTGGCATCTGACTCTTGGTTTCAGCTCAGGTCATGATCTCGGGGTCATGAGATGGAGCCCCACAATGGGCTCCACTTGAGGTTCATCCTCTCCCTCAGTCCCTCCCCCTGCCCGCACACTCTCTCCCAAATAAATAAAATTTTCTAAGATTTTGAGAAAAAGAGAAAGAGAAACAAGACTCCCCACTGAGCAAGGAGCCTGATGCAGGACTCATCCCAGGACGCTGGGATCATGACTTGAGCTGAAGGCACACACAACTGGCTAAGCCACCCACGTGCCCCTAAATCAATAAAATCTTAAAAAAAAAAAAAAAAAAACAAGGAAAGGAGAACTGATAAACTCTCATAAAAGGTCAAAGAATAACTAGAAGGCCCAGTCCTAGAATATTCTGCTTTCCCCTAGAAAATATCTATGCCAAGGTAAGTAACAAATGTCAATGGGTCTAACCCTTCAAGGAGGTCAAGATTTAATTGTGTAATCATGTTTTTAAAAACTGAATTTTCCATCTTCTGTACTTGTAATATGGTATTATATTTAAGATGGGGTGTTACTCATCAACAAAGTATTACTGACCGATAAAGTTCTATTTACAGATTAGAATTTTGAAGTTATATTTTTTTTTCACTACTATGCAGGAGAAAGCTCAACTGTAAAGATACCTCTTGATGACTCACACTGATTTCTGTTTATACAGAGGAGGTTCATAGTAAGTATGGTTAACCAAAAAAAAAAAAAAAAGGATCATGGGGGCTCAGTCAGTTAAGCCTCTGACTCTTACTTTCACCTCAGGGTATGATCTTGGGTTTGTGGCACTGAGCCCCGCCACAGGCTGTGTGCCCAGCCAGGAGTTGGCATGAGATTCACCTCCCCCCCCTTCAAATAAATAAATAAATTTTTTTTTTTAAGGATGATGGGAGGAAAAAACTGATCATTAACACAAAAGTAACTGAAAGCTCTAAAACAATGCTCTCACATCTCAATATTCAATGAATCACCTGGGAATGTTATTAAAACACGGGTTCTGATGTAGTACTTTTGGGACGTGTCCTGAGATTGCATTTCTCTTTTATTTTTTTAGATTTTATTTATTTATTTGTCAGAGAGAGAGCACAGCAGGGGGAGTTGCAGGCAGACAGGCAGAGGGAGAAGCAGGCTCCCTGCAGAGCAAGGAGCCCGATGCAGGACTTGATCCCAGAACCCTGGGTTCATGATCTGAGCCCAAGGCAGCAGCTTAACCGACTGAGCCACCCAGGTGTCCCCCTGGGACTGCATTTCTAACAAGCTTCCCAGTGATACCAATGCTGCTGGTCTGGGGATCATATTTTGAGAAGGAAAGCTTAAGAAAACCTTCAGATTAGATTTGCCCTAGGAGTCAGAAAATAGTTTCAAGTAATGTTAATCCTTTCTTTCTAAACCATTGAATTAAAGTTTGAAATGGTTATTTAAAAAGACTAAAAAAAAACAAAAACAAAAACCAGGGAAAATCTCATTATGGAGAAATTATTTTTCATGACTTTGACTCAACATGAATAAACAGTGGCTCTCAGTATTTACTGAATGAGTGAAAATCTACTCATAGGGTGCATGGGTGGCTCAGCAGGCTCAGTGTCTGCCTTCAGCTCAGGTCATGATGCTAGAGTCCTGGGATCAAGCCCCATATGGGGGCCCCCTGCTCCACAGGGAGCCTGCTTCTCCCTCTGCCTGCTGCTCCTCAGCTTGTGTTCTCGCTCTCTCTGTCAAATAAATAAATAAAACCTTAAAAAAAAATTTTAAAAACCCTGCTAATCACTAGCCGCTGTAAGTCTGAGATAATCGGTCACTATTTTCCTGGTTTCCATTTAAAGTCATAAAACTCACTGACGCCAGGATGCTGTAAAGGATTAACTGTGTACATGGACACACAAAACATGCTGGTTATCAGCACTTTTTTAACCTGATAAAAACATCTTTCAAACTAAAGTCTTTTATCTGACCCTAGGGGAAGGTGGCAGCAGTCGGGGCGTGCTAATGAAACAGTGAAGCTAACTAATTTCTCTTTTTTAAAAATTAAAAAAAACATTTTAAAGATTTTATTTATTTGAGAGAGAGTGCACTAGTGGGGTGAGGGGTGGAGGGAGAAGCAGACTCCCCACTGAGGAGGGAGCCAGAGGTGGGACTCCATCCCAGGACTCTGGATCATGACCTGAGCCAGAAGACATCCCTAATTTCTAATTTCAACACAAAGGTGAACTACTACTTGCTTACATGCCTCAATGACTTTAACAATCCCTCATGTATTTTCTCTGTTCTTTCTTTCTCTGTTTCTACCTCATGTAGTTCTCTGCAGTTTTCAAGGTAACTTTCACTCACGAGCTAATGTGGTTCTTAAAAAATCCCATGTTCTCCAAAGAAAGTTTGCAAATGGCCAATAAGGACATGCAAAGATGCTTAACATCATTAGTCATTAGGGAAACAGAAATTAAAACCATAATAAGAATCCACATTATACCCATTAAAAGTGTTTCTAATCAAAAAGATAATAACAGAGGCACCTGCGTGGCTCAGTGGGTTAAAGCCTCTGCCTTCGGCTCAGGTCATGATCTCAGGGTCCTGGGATCGAGCCCCGCTTTGGGTTCTCTGCTCAGCAGGGAGCCTGCTTCCTCCTCTCTCTCTGCCTGCCTCTGCCTATTTGTGATCTCTCTGTCTCTGTCAAATAAGTAAATAAAATTTAAAAAAAAAGATAATAACAAATGTCGATAGGGAGGTAGAGAACTTGAAACCCCTATATATTACTGACGGGACTGTAAAGCCACTTTGGAAAGAAGTTGGGCAATTACTCAAGATATTCGCCATGAAGTTACCATATGACCCCACAATTCTACTCCTAGGTTTATAACCTAGATAAATGAAAACATATGTGCACATAAAAACTTGTACACGAATGTTCACAACAACATTATCCACAAGAGCCTAGGTAGAAACATCAACTGATGGACAATCAAAATGTGGTGTATCTATACAACAGAGTATACTCGGCAATAAAGAGGCATAAAGAATTAATACATGCTACAAGCTGGATTAACCTTAAAAACATTAAGTGAAAGAAGCTAGTCATAAAAGACTACATACCAAATACCATTTATATGAAATGTCCAGAATAGGCAAATTTAGAGAGACAGAAAGTAGATTAGCAGTTGCCTACGGCTGAGATACTCAGGAGGAAATACAGAATGATTCCTAATGGTAGGAGCTTCTTTTGGGGGAAATGGAAATATCCTAAAATTGGCCAGGGGGATGGTTCCACAACTTTGTGAATGTACTAAAATCCACTGAACTATACGTTAAATAAGTGAACTACACATATGTGATTTATTTCTCATTAACACCTAAAAAAAAAAATTCACACACACAAATGCAAAAAGAAACTGAATGGTTGTATTGAATGTTAATAGTTTTATCTCAAAATAATTATTTAATAAAATGTAATCTAGCTTAAAAAATTAAAAGGTAAAAGTATTTTGTTCATGTCTATTTGACATAAGAGAGAGAGAGAGAGAAACACGGGGTCAATAGACACAGGGTAAAAAAAGTGAGCTGAGGCCTGAACAGGAGTTTTCTGACTCTATACCCTCTCGTTTCACCAATTACGTCTGTTAACATTTTGAAACCTTGCCACGAAGAAATACAACGCGGGAGGGCAGGAGACAAATAATGATGCCTGTGCTTTCCCAGAGGAGTTTCTGGGAAAATGCAAATTTACGTTCTCGCTTACTGAGCCCTCACGCGGCAGCATTTATGATTTCTCCTCACTCCCCACGTTTAAGCTGACGTCTTCAGCTCTACAGGAGGAAGTGTATCCAGTCCCTGGGCAGTGCCAGGCAGCACACACGCAAAAGGAGCCCAAGAAGGTACTTCTCCAGATCTCCTGGCCAAAGCAAGAACTTTCGAAAGCTGGCGTATGTCTTCCTACTGGTACAACCGCGCTTAAGGACCGACAGAATTAAAGGGACTTCGATCAGTCGCGTGTTCAGTGGGGCACACCCCCACCGTCATTTGGCGAGCGCTGAGACCCAAGGGGTAGTGTCACCAAATGGAAGAGAGATGCAGGGATGCAGGAGCCGGGGAGGGAGCGCGGGGCTGGGACAGACGGCCCGACAGCCGCCCGGGTCCCGCAAGGAGGGTGAAGAGTGTGTGAGGGTCACGCCCGGTGCGAAGAGCCCGAGGGGGTCAGCGGACCCGAGCGGCCGAAGGGAGGGGAGGGGAGCGCGCGCGCTCCGAAGGGACGTGACGAAGCTGGGCCGCACTCACGAAACGCTGGTAGAAGCGGACCAGCCGCGGCTTCCCGTGGTTGTTGAAAACCAGAATCGCTTGAATCATCTTTGCCGGCCACGTTTCTTCCAGCGCCGGCAGCTCCCACAAAGCATCTCCTTCCGTCACAACACGGCCACTTCCGCTGGGTGCGCCGCCGAGCGAGGCCCGCGGAAACGTGCCCCCGCGCCCAAGGGCCCGAGCGCGAAGAGTCCGGCTTCCCCGCACCCCGGGGCTGGCGGCGGGCTCGCCGGGGTCGGGCCGGGGCGTCCCCTCGGCTGGCGTCGGCTTGCCAGTCAGGGCCTGGCCAGGGTGCGAACCCCGACCTCCACCGCTCGCCGGGTCGGAACGCTGGCCGCGGAGTTCCGGGCGGAGCACGTCGGAAAAGCAGATTCCCGAAGCAGAAGCTCCCGAAAGCGGCCGCGCTCCCAGGCGACCGGGCGGCGGGAGCCTTGCGGCCCCGGCGTCCGCGCGAAATCCTGCAAGTCCTGCTTCCGCGTCACACTTGCAGGACGGTTCGCAGTGTGCAGGTGCCAGCTCCTTTAGCCACTGTCCGCTTAGGAAACGTTTAGTTCGTTTTCGTTTTTCCGTGTTACATGCGATGCTGCAGTGAATGATAAAAATGCTTGCGGTGCAAAAGGGCCGTTTCTCCGTGGTCGGTAGTGAAGGGGGAATTCAGGACTCTTCAGTGCAAATCCATGCGGCGATCCCAAATTGGTAGACTGTGCATCTTCTAATGACTTAGTGAGGGGAGGGAGAGCCACGTCCCTTATTGCAGCTAGAGCTACACCTTGGAATCCCCTGTCCGGAGGACTGGCCGTGGGCATCAAAAGCCTTTAAAATAGAACCCAGCGTTTCCAGTTTTAGATTTTTTAATAAAAAGATTGTGGACGTGTGAAAAGCCTCGGGAATGTACATCTCAGGGACTCTAGGTGGTTCAGTCCCTTAAGCATCTGCCTTTGGCTCAGGTCGTGATCTCAGGGTCGTGGGATCAAGTCCCATATCAGGATCCCCGCTCAGCCGGAAGCCTGCTTCTCTCTCTCCCTCTGCCTGCCGCTCCCCCTGCTTGTGCTCTCTCCCTCTGACAAACCAATAAATAAAATCTTGGGGGGAAAAATGTACATTTCAGCAGTGTTAACTGCAGGGGAAAGGGGGAAACAAACTATTCCGAATCGAGTTATTTGTTAAATGTCTTTTTCCGCATGCACATTAGAAATATTAAATGGCCATTAAAAATAATACTGTGAAAGGTTTATGGTATAGATAAGTGTTCGAGGCCTATCTATAAATGAAAGATCACACAAGGTATGTACATGGATATCCCACTTTGTAAAAGACTGTAAGTAGATACACCAAAATAGGAATAATCACCGTGTCTAATGGAATGTCAGCATCACAAAGTGTTCAGCACAGACCCTGGTAACAACACTGTCCTGGTTAAAACCCTGGCTCTGTTGATTACCTGGGTACTTTGGGCAAGTGCCTTCATCTGTAAAAGAGGCATAGTATCTGTTTCCTTTGCTATAAAACCAGGTTCTTTTCTACTTGAAAAAAATTATTCCACTTAGTTATAAATACAAAAATCAGTTACTGTTTGTAAGCACTTGGAGAAATGCATGGCATATAATTTATATAAGCGATTTAACAAACAGCAGTGAAATTCGATGTTTTTCATTTTTCAAGTTTTCTAAAATAAATATGTATTACTCTTGTAGCCAGATTTTTTTTTTTAACTTAAAAAAAAATCCAAGAGTTAAGCATGTGACTCTTGATCTCAGCTCAGGTCTTGATCTCAGGGCTGTGAATTTAAGCCCTGCATTGGACTCCACCCTAGGTGTGGAGCATACTTAAAAAAACAAAACAAAACAAATCTGAAGTCAATAAATATGCACTGAAACTTGACAAAATGTTTCAAGTGTTGAGGAGAAATAGCAAAGAAAATTCTAGAACAGAACAATAATAAGGGACGTACCTCTACCAACTATTAAAACCTACTATGATCGTTCAAATTGTCACTATAGGGAGATTTATTGAAATAGAATAATAATTTAAGTATAAAATAACTTTAATATGTGATGTAGGAGACATCGTAACTTCAGAGTGGGAAGGAAGCCAATAAATATGTTGGGATAACTGGTTAGCAATTTGAAAATAAGCTATTTAGTTATCTCACTTCCTACCCTTTCACAAATTAAAGGTGGAGTGGGTTAAGGACTTAACTGTAAAACCAGGTAGTAACCAAAAAAAAAAAAACCAGGTAGTAACCAAAAAGGAAGAATTGAGACTGAGTACCTAACATCTGAAAGGAGAATATAAACTTAGAAGCAATAAAAAAAAAAAAAAATCACAGAAAGTCAACAGATATCTATATAAAGATTTTATGTTTGTAAAAAAAAATCAATTTTTAAAAACAAGTTGTTAAAATATGGTAAATTGTTATGTTTAAAACGTAAGTAACCGAAAAGACCTCCACCGTCAGTATATACACAGGCAAAGAAACTGAGTAAGCAAAGAGGAAATATAGCTAGGTAGTGAACATGGAAAAAATGTGTAAGCTCACTATTAATTGGAGGGGAAAGGCTAATCACAAAGTATTAACTTTATTGTTTTACTTCTCAAATATCATTTTTCAAATGTTATTATACCCAATTCTGGCAAGAGGAGCATGAAAATGGTCCTCTCCTACAGTACTGGTGAAATTATCATTTAGAACAACCTTTTTGGAAAGCAATCTGACATTCTAAAAAAACTTTTACAAAACACTCCTAGATTCCCAGTAATCTGAGAATTACTGTCCATAAAGAAATAGCTCCAAGATACAAAAATATGGTGGGGGGGGGCAGGGCAGGGAGGCTGTATGGATGAGATTTAGGGAACTATATAATCTAGAACACTTACGGACGCAATTATATTAGCCCCAAGTAGGAATCAATTAATTACCAAAAAAACGGACAACGATAGAGCTACTAAATGGTAGTCAGTCTTAAAAAACAACGGTTATGAAGACACTGTAGCAATATGGAAAGTGATTATAGAACATAAATTGAAAAGGGATTATCAAATGTTATGTGTAGGTATAGTTTAACAACCAGAGACACAGCCTGCATATTCCAGGAGCAGCCCCGCCCCCACCTCCGTGGCTCTCTAGGCGCTCATGTCTTGCTGGGAAATCCCTTTTCTCCTCCATCTACCTGGACTTCTTTCCATCTCCACTCCCCCTGCTATACACCAAACCACTCTAGCCTCTCTCACTGCGACGATTAGGGCAGTCTCCCAGTTGGGCTTATTGCCTTCAGTTTCTCTGAGGTCAAGTGATCTTTGATAGAAACCACTCAAATGGTATCACCTCTCCCCAGAACCACTGGCTTTGAGGAAGTTAAGGATAAAGTCCTAAAACACTTAACATGCCAAAAATGCCATGCCTCCTCTCCTGCATCATCTCAACATCTCCACCCATTCTCTGAGCTCCAGCCACGAAGGCCTTTACCTCCCTCCCTCCTTCTTTCCTTCCTTCCTACCTGCCTTCCTTCATCTCGCCCCTGCCCACACAAGACCCTAAGCCCATTTGTTGCCCGGGGCTTCCCCCACTGACACACTGGACCTCCTATTTTGGAATGGTGACCTGCCTGTATGACCTTGCCATACCCTTTGGCCCCAGTGCTATGGGCAGTAGGATGCCTCCACTGGGTGTCTCTACTCCCAGTCAGTATCCTCAGTCCTCCTGCTGCTTAACCACTTCCCTGGCCACTCCCACGATGGAGGTCCCAGCATGCTTAACACCCAGCCTGCCCCATTCAGACACAGGACACCAGAGCTTCTGTAATAGTCGAGGTGAGAGGTCACAAGGATCTAAACTGAGAAAAAGGCAACAAGAACAGAAGAGATCTGTGAGCAGATCAGTAACCCGTGACTTCAGGTGGCCTCCCTGAAGTGTGAATCCCAAGCCTCACAGCCACGTTGTCAAGCTCAGGCTCAAATATGCAAGAAGGTAAATGAAAATTGGAGCCATGATAATAAATTCTGGAGGCGGCAACTGCTGATACCAGTAGAACTGATTTCAGCCTGGGCAGATCAGCAGTCAAGGGTTTAGGCAAGTTCTCTAAAGCCTAGGAATATAACCCCACTTCGCCCTCTCCCCCCTGCCCCCCCCGCCCCCGCCCCCGTGTCCAAGGCCCTTCTGCAGGCCAAGGAAGCAAAGGACGGTGGTGGGAGTGGGGCGGGTGGAGAACATAAGCTTTGCTTTCAACAGCCCTGGATTTAAGTCCTGGCTATGCCACTTATTAGCTGTGATTCTGGGCAAATTGCTTTAACCCCTTTCCTCCCATGTAGTAAACATGTGGAAGCAGAATAACGCAGTAAGATTATAGAGTTTGAAATCTGAGTGCCTGGGTTGAAACTCCTCTCTCCTTTATATACGATGGATGGAGCCTCTAAGCTTCAGAATCATATAAAATTTAAAAATGGGAATAATGACACATACCTCATGGGATTGTTGGGACAGTTAAGTAAGATATTGCAAGTGCTTAGCAAGTACAGGTTAACCCCACTATCCGAAAAGTACCGCATTCCTATGAACCCTATGAGAGGCAGTGAAGAAACACTCACCATTAATTTATATGGGAAAATGAGCATTCTCTTAGGCTTTTCTGAAACCTTAGGGTATATCTTGCTAACACATGCACAAAATCCATCGAGATAAAGCACAGATGCTCCCAGACACAGTTCAAAGCTCTGGGGGCTTGATGCTTGAGTTCCCAGGGAAGGAGACTGGTGGGGTCACTCTCACTACTTGGGGCGCACACAGTCTCTATAATGGCTCCCTGCGAAACAAATGCTGAATACCGTTTTCTTTTCTTTTTTGCCTTATTTTCACAAAAGTGAAAACCCTCTGCAGATTTCTTTTGGTTAGAAAAAACAGGTACTAAGGTAGGTCTTTCATAAAAACCAAGAATCATAACAAACTTCTGGAAAGCGGGGGATATGGGCACTCGCACCGGGAAGCACTCCACGGTCAGTGGCTAAGTTACCATCAAGGAAAGCATCTAGTGCTGTGTTCGATACATTAAGGGACTCAATAATTGTTAGTTCACCACCACCCTCTCTTGTCCGAGGCCAGCAAGATCCAAATGTCACCAAGTCTCTGCCCTATTCTTAAGACACGTGGACTTCAACTCCACGTCCCATCAAGGATCTGAGTGCAGGCACACGACCCAGCAAGGCGATGTTCACGATCAAAAAGACACGGCTTCCTTCTTAAAGGATCATTGCCCAGCTGGAAGACTGTTTACATGTGACGTGTGTCATGTAAACGAGGTGAGAGGTCAATGCAGAGGAATCCTTTTCTGAAGGTTTACTCACTCATAAGTCCTCAAAGTACAAAACAATAGCGACAAAGGTATTATCAAAATGTGGCCTGGCAGAGTGAGCCTGAAAGGTGGGGACCAGCCAGTCACACCTGTGAAGACTCCGGGCCTCCCTGAGAACAACATCCCCAGGAAAGCAGCCAGGTAGGTCAGGAGACAGGAACCCCCCGTGTTGCAGAGAACCAGAGGAGGAATAAAGAACTGGCAGCTCTAGGGAAGCAAAAGGGCACAGAGGGGACAAGGAGGTTTGAGCAAGAGAGCAAAGGCTCAGCTCAGAGCTCTAGTGGACGGCAGGGGCAGGCAGGTGTGGAAGAAGGCAGGATATACGAGGACAGGGAAATCATGCAGATGAGGGACATTCCCCAAGTCTACACCAAGACCAAGTTTAGTTCCACTGCCCGCCTCCAGAAACAAGGCTGCCCTTCAGGGCAAGGGCCACCGTGGAAAGGTCTAGGAGATCCAGACTCACATCCAGGGAGGGGCCCCTCCAGAAGCCACAGCATGGGGCGCCATTGCTCATGTTGTGGTCTTGGAGTTGATTTTAGCTGTGCTTATCCCAAGGGTATTCTGGGGCAGCTGTAGGAAGAACGAGGGAAGGCTTGGTGGACGGCTCCCTCGAGCCCCGAAGTAGATGCTGATGTTAGAGCCTCGGCAGCGCTGGTGGGTCCCAGAGGCGCTTCACTCCCACTGACCTCAGTCGTCCTAGGGGTTAAGTGAAGAGCGTATTTCAAGACACAAAAGTCTTCTACAAGTCATCAGACAAACAAGGGTCTCACTGAGGGGTACCAGGGGAGCCCTCAGCCACTTTGCTTGGCTTCACCTCATTCGAGCGGGCCCAGGGAGCTGGCCTGGCAGCTCCAATTATTTTCCACTCTGAGACTCGCTTTAAGACAAACAGGAATCCAGACCCTCCACTCTTCCTTCCCTGCTTTCTCTGACGAATGTCATTATTAGCATCACCTGGATAAAGAGCCCATTTTTCTGTGACTTTGTTTTAAATGTTCAATTTGGGGTCTTTTGACATCAATTCAAATCTTCCGGTGAAATACGCTTCGGAAAAAAACACATCGACTGTGGATAGACTAAAGATCAACTAGGGGGCTGATCCCTGGCACAAACAAAAAAAATAAAAAAAACAAAAACCAACCCAGTGAGGACCAAGCCAGCCATCCTCCAGCCACTTTGGGCAGGGAGCCCAGAAAGGAGGAGGAAAAAAAAAAATGCTCATTCAGCTCAGCTGCCACAACACGGCTAATGTATTCACTCGAAGTGAAAATGTTTGGGGATCTAAGGGCATCAGGTTTCGCTGCTTCCCCTCCATTGTCCATTTTTTTTTTCCATCCCTTGCTTTTATTCATCTCTGGGACTTTCTTGTGGATTGGCCCAGCTCAGACCCACTAAAAAAGAAAGGTCAGGTCTCAAGTGGTCACCCTCCACTCCTTGAAAAGAATTTCCCTGAGGCTGACGCACTCCCAGGAATCCTGTGGAATTCCACCCAAGCTGGGGGAACAACCTCAGCCCAGACGGACAAAACTCCTGCCGAGAGAGAAACTGTACCGACGCCGGGCCCACAGTCATCTCTCGTGACCTACCCACTCCTCGTCCTCTGCCCCGTCCCCCTGCTCTCGGCCCTCCGCCGTGGCTCCTGCCAAAGACTTGTGCGCCATGATGCTGTCTGTCCAGGATGCTCCTGTCTTTCCATCACCAGCAAAATTACACTTGGTCACTGTTCCAGCCTCAAGTTTGGCTAATGACTCTGAAAGAAGGGAAGAAGTTGAATGGCCCCGTCTTCCTATTTTGGAAACATATTGGGGGCTGGCCTGTTCTGCTGGGGTCCCCCAGGCCCAGGTTAAACCACTGTTCTCTCAGAGCTGGGTGCCCTCGGGAAGGCCCTGAGTGTGATCCCCGAGGCACTAGCCAGGAGCCATCACCCACAGGAGCCACGGGATGGGGTGGCCCCCCCTAGGACCCGGAGTGCCTAGGCTGTTGGCCCCAAGGTACTCGTCCAGAGACTTAGGAACAGACCTCAGGACTAAGCAGACCTGGCCGGCTCCCATGAGCTCTGGGCAGAAGGAGTAGAGGAGCCTCAGACAGGAGGCCAGGAGCCTCTACAGGCCATGGGGACGCGCTCACCCAGGAACGGGCCATCACCCCGAGTTTTCAGCCGTACACCAGCCCCCAGCTCCAGCTCCAAGGCCTCCATGTCTGACTCAGGCATCCAGAACGCCACTGTCTGGTCGGGGGTAAGGCTCTCCGTCAGCGCAAGCAGCTCTGGCTTCTGCACCAGTGCCTTCAGGGCCTCCGGCGTGAGCCTGTCGGTGTCCCCCGTCGCCTCCACCTCTGCAGGCACATAGCACGTTACTGCTGGATTGGCAAGCACGCAGGAGGGCCTTTCAGGAGCCAGGTGAGGCCTGAGGGCTCTACACACTCGGAACCACCTGCAGCGAGGGCTCCACGTCCCCAGGTGCTGGGACTCACCGAGGGCTTCCGGGCAGAGGAGGTACAGGCGTGGGTCCTGGAGCCGGGCTGCCTGGTGACGATCTGTTTGCAAGCCACGTGAGGTTGGGCACGTGACTTAACCTCTCTGGGCCTGACAAGTGGGCATAAAAATGGTACCTACCTGCTCAGGCTGGCGCACGGGAAACCCTCACTGTGAGTAAATGTCTTAATTATGCTTTTTTTTTTTTTAATTATGCCTTTTTGACATAGGACAAAACGAAGGCTTAGAGAGGTCAGGTGAGTTGCCCAACGTCACACAGCTAGTCAGGGGAAGAGGCAGGATCCAACCCCTCCACAGAATTCTGCCTCCCCAAGGAGGCCGAGGTGACAAGCCAGGGTTCTCTCTAGGTTCTCAGGGGCTCCTGGCGGGGCTGGGGTCTGCTGGAATGAGCAGCCAACAGTGGTGATGCCCATCCTCTCTCCCTTGGCCTGCTCATCCCTGTCCCGGCAAAGCTCGAGGCTCAGGGAGGATTCCAATAGCCTCACCTGCCTGCCCCAAATGTCCCAGATCTGCAGATTGGGGACCGGGTGTGTGTGTGAGGGGGTGGTCACCCAGACTGAGAAGTGAGGACTTGCAAGGCCCTGAGACCTCACGAAGGTGTGCAGAGCCCTCCCCCCCCAGCTCAGCAACCCAAAACTGTCCTGCAGGTGGCCCTCTCCACGCCAACAGATGCCAACAGACGGGGGCAGGGCTCGGCTGGAGAGCTGCCAACGGGCCCATGGAGCCCACGCTCCGTTCCATTCGGAGAGTAAAATCTCCAAGCTCTGTCAGGAACGCTTTCTGAGGTGCCCCACACACCTCACTCCCACCAAGGGCTTTCGAACTGCTCCCTACGCCTCAGCCCTCGTTCTGCTCAACGTCCCCGAGGAACCAAACCACCTCACCTCCACTTCCCAAGACACCCCCTGCCACCACCTGCCTGTCAATTTGCTGATAAGCACATGAAACCTCTCCTCCTTCCCTTCCGTAGGACCAGGGGCCCCCCTCCAGCTTCGAGCCAGTTCCTCCATCTGGGCCCCAGATCCACCCCCCTCCCCCGTCGGGGACCTGGCTCTCCTTCTCCATACCAGATCTTTCCTTAATGCCCTCCTGAATTCTGGCTTTGACACCCACTGCTTCAGACGCCCTCACCCCGACCCCGACTCCGACCGGAGTCATTGGGAGCCCTTCATTGGGAGCCTGCTGGAGGCTCGGCGGTCCCCATTTTACTTGGCCTGAGACAGCACCTGACCTCGCTGCTACCTCTCCCTCATATTCCATCCCCCCCTACACTGGGCCTCGGAGACACACAGGTTCGCCGCCCCAACCCCCGGCCCCCCCCACCACTGCCGCACCTCTGCAGGGGTTCCTTCTCCTGCCCCTTATAGGCTCCCTCCCTGTTCTCCAGGGTTGCTCGGGGTTGCTCTTCCCCAAGAGCATCTGAGCGACTCTATCCACTTTTATAGCTTCAGTACCAGCACTGTGTCACAACTTCTAAACATGTGCCTCCAGCCCAGCCTGCTTCCTGGGTTCTAGAACTGTGGCCCCAGGGCCCCAGTGGACATCAACCTCTACCTGAAACTGCGACCACATGTCCCGGACAGAAGTCTTCTCCCCACACTCCCCACACTCCTCCCCACACAGAACTCTCTTCCAAACACTGAGGCCACTGGCCCTCTTCTGTCTCTAATCTGTCCAGTCTCTCCATCCTCACCCGCAGGCCCTAAATCCAGCCATCACAGCCTTCTAAAGGCCTGCTGGTCTTCCCTCGGGGACTTTAAAAAACCATTCTAATCATGTGGCTCTCCTACTTAAAACTACTCATGACAGCGCTCCCCTGCACCCTCGAGGGAGTGTCCCTTCAGGGCCCTTCTCGACCTGGCCCCGGCCTCCCTAGATGCTTCTCCTCCCCAGCTCCCAGCATGCCTTGGCACGAAACCCCCTCCCGAAACCCCCTTCCCAGGCCTGGCACTCTGTTGATTCCTGCTTTTTCCTTCAGCGTTCGGTACTGCTATTCCCTCCTCCAGGGCAGCCCCTGACCGTGCCTGCCTGGGCCCAGAGCCTCTCCTCAGGCTCCAGTCCGGGGTCTGTCCCTCTCCTCTGCCAGACTGAGGACAACTCGAGTGCAGGTGGAGTCTTGTTCATCCCTGGCCCCTCCACATGCGGCTCAGGGTCTGGCCAGGCACAGATGCTCGTTACATATTCAGAGAATGAAAGGGGACAAATGAAAGCATGAATGAGTAAACCGGCAGAGGGATGCACAGATACCCATTCAACCTCGAAACCTTCTTCCACAGGGGCAGACAGCAAAGACGTCCTTGTAGAACCAAAATTGGAAAGAGGAATGAAGTCACGAAGGACCTAAGAATCACATGGGAATTTGGGCAGGAAAATGGAGGCTCAGCACGAAGGCAGTGAGAGCCCAGAGCACATGGTACAAGGACGACTCTGCCAGACTCCAGGAGTCGGCAGGAGGCCAGCCGGGCCCTGGGGATTGAGGTGGGGCCCAGGGGATCCTCCGAGTGAATGGGGGCAGGAAGGAGTCCAGAAGGAGTCCAGCCAGGGGGCCCTCAGGCCAGACATGGGCTTCAAGGCCAACCTCACTGAGAAGACACTCCCTAGGGGCCAAGGGACCCCTGGAGACACAGAAAGGCCATGGGCTCAGGAGGCCCTGAGGGGGGAATGATGGAGGATACCTACTGTAGGATGACATGAGGAAGCCTGTGTTGACCTTCCTGGTGGCGCTGAAGTTGGGCTCGATTTCATTTCCCTTGGGGTCGAACCTCCGGCGATGGATGCGGCTGGGCCTGATGTATAGCACGTAGTAGCGCTCCTGGGGCCGGAGAGAGAGTGAGGGGCTGCTCCCCTCCCCCCACCCTCCAACACACACACACTCCCCACAGGGCTCCGCGCCCCCCAACCCCTCCCTCCACCCCAAATCCCACCACAGCGCCGAAAGACACTCAAGCGGGGCAGATCCCCCCTCCCCCCCAGTAGTCATTCATTCATCTAATCGTGTGCTTAGTACAGCACCTGCCACCCAAAATGAACCACATAGACAGCCGTGAGACAGCAGGCCCTGGGCCTGACCTCAAGGTCTCCACCCAGCCACAGACAGAAAACACAGGCAGAAAACCATAACCCAAGCACCAAGGACCCCAAATACTGCGACGCGGGAGCAAAAAAGCCAAAGTGTCACGGAAAGGGCGCCGTAAGGGAGCTTTGAGTGAGAGCGGCCATTGCGCCTCTTCCTACACATGTGGGACCTGGGACAAATCCCTCCCAGCCTCAGTTTCCCCTGTGGCATAGGGACAACGCGCTACTTTCAGGAATGTTGCAAAGGTTCAAGGAGATGACAGAGGAGCCACACGGAGGGTGCTGTCGATGCCCTTTGCCAGCTACTCCAAGCCAAGTAGGTGGACGACACGCCCCCAGAGACCAGAGAAGAGGAATGCACCTCCCAGGAGAAACAGAAAAGGTAAGGTCCCAAAGGGTGGAGACCCTACGACTGCAGGGGGCAAGGGTGAAGGGAGACTATTCAAAGCCAGGTACGAGATCAAAGTCAAGGTCCCATGTGCGTGTCTGAGCAACACGAGGTACACAGGGGCCTCGCGGGCGCCCAGACTAAGAATGCAAGTAGGACCAGAGATGGGCCTTGGGGTGGTGTTTGGAGTTTGGACTTGGTCTGGTAGACAAGAAGGAATCCCCCAAGGCTTCTGAGCGGCAGTGAGGTCCTCAGAGATGTCTTTCGGGAAACAAGCTGGCAGCAGGGCAAGGACGAGCGTTGGGGGCAGCCAGAAGGCAGGAGGGGTGGGTGCAAGGTTTGAGGAGGACCAGCTTAATTCCTGGGGCCCATCTGAGGCCAGGGATGGTCAAGGGAGGAGGCCAACAGGACCAGGCACGGCTCGCCTGGGGGAGAGGGGAGGGAGAGACAGTGGAGGTTTGCAGGCCCGTGGCCAGTGGCTGGGAGGTCTAATGCTTTATCATAGGAAGGGGGAACCTAGAGGGGGCAAGTTTGGGCAGGGCTAAGAGAGCCCCACATCAGGCTGGAGTTCCTAGCACTGGCTTTGCAGGGCAGGCTGGCTGGGGGCTCTGGATTGGCTGTCTTCCCTGCTGACTTGCACACTAAGGAGGGGGCAGGGGAGCAGAGGCTGCCCTGGGCTGCAGGATAGCAAGAGGCTCCAAGCAGCACCAGGCCTCCGGGCTGCCTCGGGGGCACCGAGATGAGCTCGGCTTTAGAGACCAAAGAATGAAGGTGGTCAGCACACTAGAGCGGGGCTATTTGAAAGGGGGTGGAAATTCAGCACTAGTGCTCGGGAAAGCAACACCAGCAAGAAGCACAGGTATGTCTGAGCACACCTGAGATGGCGTGGTGACAGGGGGAATGACCCCAGGGGATGTGAGAGGGCAAGGGAAGAAGGTGCACGGACAAGGGAGCTGAAGCCCCTCGCAGGGTCAACAACACAGACTGTAGGCTGGACCAAGGCCCCACACACAGCAACCCGCCTCCCACCCCAGTGTCCCCGCCTGTAAGCACAAGGAGGTCCTAGAAACCCAGCATTCCAAAATGCCCAGCCACACACAGTGGGGCTCAAAGACGAGCAAGCCCACGCCAAGGGATTCACCACTTTGCAAAGGAAGAACTTCAAGGCTCCTTCCAATAGCAAATTCCACCGGTACATTTAAAATAATGCAATTCCAAGGGGCGCCTGGGTGGCTCAGTGGGTTAAAGCCTCTGCCTTCAGCTCAGGTCATGATCTCAGGGTCCTGGGATCGAGCTCCATATCGGGCTCTCTGCTCAGCAAGGAGTCTGCTTCCGCCCCCCCCCCCCCCCCGTCTCTCTGCCTACTTGTGATCTCTCTCTGTGCCGAATAAATAAATAAAATCTTTTAAAAAAAATGCAACTCCAAAAAATTCCAAGGACACGCAACCTCCCAGGAACAGACCTGGTACCCAGAAAGGTGAAGGTCATTGCTGACCTCCTTACACCCGCACAGGCTGCTAACCCGCTCTGACCTTGTCCATCAGGCTGTTGGGCAGTGCGAATCACCAGACCAGAGGCCAGGAATCTGGGCCCTCGGCCCTTCCAGAATAAAGAGCCACTCATCCTGCCCACTCAGCAAGGCTCCCAGCACTCTAAACAGAAGGTGACAGGACTCTTCACAGTGCCTTCCAGCCGCGCAGCACCCACAGTCTCAGCCCTGAACCAGTCACCTCACGCCTGCTGCTGTCACCCTCCCAATCCCAGCCCCAAATGCACCACTGGGGTTAGGCCTGGTCTGTCTTACCAGCAAGAACCCAGGTCCTGCCCTCTGTCCTCTGCCCAGCATGGTCCCAGTTGGCCCCTTCAGGCTGCGATCTCCCCACTCACCCCCGACCTGCCCCATGAGCCCCTCCAGGAGGGAGCTGCACCCCAAGCCTGGGCACTGGTAGAGCCAAGCACAGGGAGATGGCTTGGTGGCTGAGGACCGGGAAGCCATTCCCTGCAGATGTCCCCTGAGGGGAAGCATCCTCACCTTCCTGCCATGGGCATCCAAGATGCTGTGGCGAGACACATCGACAAGTTCTCCCTCCAGCAGGACGCCGGTTCCCCTGGGGATGAGAGAGAAAGAAGGGATCCACCGCTTCTGTAATCCTCGGGGAAGAACCACAAGTTCAACGGCCCAGGCCAAAGTCTGCACTGGGACCCAAGCAGGGCCCACAAGTGTCTCCTAGTCGCCTGGCCCCGGAGCAGGCCTGGTACTGAACTCTTTTCTTCATGATTCCCACTGGGGCCTCCAATCCTCCATCCCTCGGAGCCCCAAAGGCTGGGGCGCAGCACAGAGGGTGGGGGGACAGCATCAGGCTGCAAGACCAAGCTGTGGGCCCTCGCGCAAGGGCTTACAGTAAGCGGAGCCTCAGTCTTCTTAGCTAGAAAATGGGCGAGTAACAGTCACCTCACTCTGCTTCTGTGATGACGCAGCATAAGATCTTGTAAGTGAAGGTGTTTGTAGACTATGAAGTGCTTACTAAATATAAAAGATTTTATTTTTTTATTAAGCCAGATTTGAGAGAGGGATCTAAGGTGCTATAAAGTATCTTTCTTTTTCACCTGTTTTTCCCCCCACCTGTTTTAGAGCACATTCTATTCTTCCCCTCCTTCCTATCTACTTAGAGGTGGGAAAACCCAAACTTGGCAGTTTTATGACTAGCCCAAGATCGCTGGGTCCCTCGTCCAGAGGAACTAGATGGCCACTTCCTGGCTTCTAGTTGTCATAAAAGCAGAACCGGAGGCTTCCCTTTTTAGAGCCACAGAAATGGGTGAGGGATGGGGACACGAAAGGATGGGGATGAAAATGGAAACCCGCTCTACTGTACTTACCCTACCCATCGCCTCACCTCCAAATTCGTGTGTTTCTAACTGCAAATGGAAGAGTCCATTTGTTTTCATAACCTCCAGGCCGGGTGACGACAGCCACCCCCCTCCCCATCCCGAGCCCACACGCGCCGCCAG
>CM053609.1:3514666-3524932 GCA_028646535.1 Procyon lotor | reverse complement strand
GGGTAAATCTTACGTTAAGTGTTCTTATCACACACATAAAATAATAATAGTAATAAATAAACTTTTGGAGGCAATAGGTATGTTTATGGCATAGATTGTGGTGAATAGTTTTTCGGGTGTGTACTTATCTCCAAACTCATAAAGTTGTAGGCATTAAATATGTACAGTGATTTGTGTGTCAATTATGCTTCAATAAAATGGTTTGAAAAACAAAAAACCCCAGGCTGGTTGCAGCGATGGGGCTGGTGTGCCCCCCATTACCCTCCCTTTCTATCAACTTCCAGCTCCAGTGGCTTCAAATCTCCACTGCCTTACGTGACAGCTACTAGCTACGTGTGGCTATTTTAATTTCAGTTTTAATTAATTAAACCTAAGTAGAATTCAATTATTCAGCCTCACCAGCCACATTTCAAGGGCTTCATAGTTAGCGACATGTGGCTGGTGGCTACTATTTTGGACAGAACAGACACAGGACACTTCCTTCATTCCGGAAAGTTCTATGGGACAGCGCGGCTGTAAATCCTTTCTTGGAAAGAGTAATCTCTTGCTTACTGGGCTCTATGACTTCACCCAATCAGTACAACTGGTAGACCGGGCACCAGCAAGACAGGAAGCTAAAACAACAAGAAGACATTTTCTTTAAAGGTTTTGGTATTTCCTAAAGAAAGACCAGAACTATGATGGACTTCCTTATACCTATTTGTAGGTGATTGATGTTTCTACATTAAATTACAAACCATGAGGTACAACATGGAGACAGCTTAAACTTTGGGCCCCTCAGTTCAATGGCCCCTTTTAAGGACAGGGTTGAGGACCCCAAATGATGTGTTCCTATGGGCATATGCTTTTACAGAATTTTCACAGGTGGGGCAGTTTTTGGTACAGTCGGTTAAGACCAATATCTTTTTTCTTTAAGATGTTATTTATTAGAGGGAGAGAGAGAGAGAGAGAGAGAGAGAGAGAGTGTGTGTATGCACAAGCAGCGGGGAGGGGCAGAGGGAGAAGCTGGCTCCACGGTGAGCAGGGAGCCTGACATGGACTCGAGCAGGACCCCGGGATCACGACCTTGGCTGAAGATGCTTCACTGGCTGAGCCACCCAGGTGGCTTTTTTTTTTCTTTTTTGACAGAATTTTCCTTTGCCTCACATTGGATGATATTGGAAAGGACATGAGATGTATTTGGTTTGGATTCTGTGGATAGATTTATGGGGTCTGTAGTCTTTCCCACGATCATTCAGTTTTTGGAAGCCATCCTGGTATAGGGGGGCCCTCCCAGCCTCTGGGCCGACTCACCCAGGGGAGGGCTCGTGGGTGCAGGACGAGGGGGGGTCTCATCACGGCAGAAATGTGTGCTGCACCGCCTAGCACTGAGACTGCGTGGGGAGAGGAGGAGGAACGAACTGTGGAACATAAAGAAACAGAAGCTGGTGTGTAGGAAATTCTCCCACTCACCAGACAGGTAAGACGGTGAGCAGAGGATGGGTTCTTATTAACCCTTGTCAAAACGGAAGTTTTCTCAGGAATGTTCTCGCTAAAGCCGCACATCCTTGTAAACCCACCACCCTTTTGTCCTCTTCCCGTGTGCATGGGGCAAAACTGAATCGCCAGGATTTCTGTAGAGCAGAAGTAGACAGCAGGAAAACCAACGAGAAGGGCCCGCGTGTGCCGTCTCGGGCTTTATGCATCACAACACATCTTAGCATATCTGACACATCTTGTCTTGACAAAGTCTGCTGGCTCCGGAAGAAAGAGAGTGCCAAATTACCACAAATGCGGTGAAATCACCTGAGGAAAACACACACACACCGCGGAGCAAAAGATGCAAGACAAAGGGAGCAGTGAAGAGAGAAAGCATAACATAAAATAAGATGCCAGAAGGAGAACTCAACCTATCCATCACATCACATCAATAAATGCAAATAGGACCAGCCTTGTTGGGAAAGAAAATCTATGATCTGCCTTTGTAGCAGACATCTCTTCACGCCACACAGAGCCTCTGGTCCTCACGTGGCTCCGGGGCCACGGACCCGTCCTGTCCGAGCCTCTCGGTGATGACCAGCCCTGCTTGGGTTCCAGCTGACTTCACACAGCAACAATCCTCCACGCCTCACCTCGAGGCCACACCTCAACACTTGCCCCGGAAGATAATTGGTCCCAAGGGAGGCCCTTAAGACTCTGGGCGTAGGATTGTGACAATGAATTATCTATGGGTCTGATGGCGACAAGGACTCTTGCTATGGAAAGTGGGCGGTGGTCACCCTCGGCACGAAGAGGCATCGGAATCCCTGGGGTTCCATCCCTGGTTCAGCGGGGTGAGGTGCAGGTGGGAGGTGACATCTAGCTGGGAGACGGAATGTCTATAGCGTGTGACGGGTCTGGGGGCAATGATAATGATGAGAAAGGTGGACTAGGCCAGCTTTTTATGAACGACAATGGAAACGCTGCCAGAAAGATGAGAGGCTCAGGGTAGCCCACAGCCAACCTCAGGATCCGTAAGCGCCCCGGGGAGCTGTATGGCAGTTTTTGGGAGACTCTCGGCTCCTGTGGCTCCAGGGCCAACCGCTCAAAGTCTGGCTCTGTAGCAGATTGTCAGGGCGACAGAGCCGCTTGCTCCACTCCAGCTGTTGCTGAGATGACCAGCTTCTGTGCGTGAGCGCTTTTCGCACCAGTACCTCCCTGTGGTGCCTCGACCCCTCTCCTGGGCCTCCTGCTCTTGCCCTGAGGCATCCACGTTGCCGCTGAAGCAGGAGACACCTGGGGCCTCTGGGCACCAACCCTGCACAGCCCCAAGTGCGGGGGAGTGAACACCTGTGGAGAGAACATTTGAGAACGTGGGGGATGGAAGCTGCCAGGTAAATTCTTCCTCCTTTCTCTCCCTGCGACTGTGATGAAAAATAGCTGAAAAGGCATATGGTGTCTTGGAAGACGGTCCCATGAGATCAGACACGCACTCCTTCTTAATTTCAAGTGGTGACCCACTGCGGAGGGCACTTAGAATTGCCCTGCCTGCTTCCCTGCCCTTCGGTGATGTTTCCTTCCTCTGGCTTTCCTGGGATTCCATTCCCTAATAAAGGAGTGGCAAGGGAGATTCCTTCTCAGGCTATGCTTTCTGGAGAACCCAACTGGATACAATCATATCCAAGAATTTTCTAAAACAAAGTGACCCAGAAAGATAAATATAAAAGGACTTGGCAAAGAGGAGAAACACGCAAACCAAAATGGCAGAGTCCTACTTGTTAATAGCAGACAAGGCTGAACTTAACACAAAATGCATAAACTCGGGTTTTTTTTAAATAGGGTTTATAGTGCTAAAAATTACAGTCCACAAGGTAATAGAATGAGGATAATATCAACATGTCAAATAAAGTAGGATTGGAATTCAAAAATAAAACATTACAGGGGCGCCTGGATGGCTCAGTGGGTTAAAGCCTCTGCCTTCAGCTCAGGTCATGATCTCAGGGTACTGGGATCGAGTCCCGCATCGGGTTCTCTGCTCAGCGGGGAGCCTGCTTCCCCCTCTCTCTCTGCCTGCCTCTCTGCCTACTTGTGATCTCTCTCCTCTGTCAAATAAATAAATAAAATCTTTAAAAAAATTAAAAAATAAAACATTATAGGACGAAATCAAAAGGGATCACAATGAGATCCAAATTCACAGCCATTAAAATCACTATTACATTAAAACAAAAACAGAAATAACAAACGTTGGTGAGACTGTAGAGAAACTGGAACATTTGTGCACTGTTGGTGGGAATGTAAAATGGTGCAACCACTGTGGAAAGCAGTATGGAGGGTCCTCAAAAAATTAAATATAGAATTCCCATATGACCCAGCTATTCTGCCCCTAGGTATACACCCAAAAGAACTGAAAGCAGGAACTCAAATATTTACTTACCTACCCAACTTCACAGCAGCATTATTCACAACAGCAAAAAGGGTGAAACAAACCAAATGTCCATCAGTGGATGAATGGATTTTTTAAAATGTGGCATATACATCCAATAGGATATTATTCAGCCTTAAAAAAGGAAGGAAATGTGGGGCACCTGGATGGCTCAGTTGGTTAAGCATCCAACTCTTGATTTTAGCTCAGGCCACGAGCTGAATTGTGGGGTTGTGAGGTCGAGCTCCGTGTCAGGTTCTGTGCTGGGCTTGGAGCCTCCTTGAGATCTTGAGATTCTCTCTCCCCTTCCTGCCCTCTCTCTAAAAAAAAGAAAAGAAAAGAAGGAAGGAAATAATGACACATACCACAGCATGGATGAACCTTGAAGACATTATGTTAAGTGAAATAAACAAGATACAAAAGGACAAGAGGTGAAAGTCACAGAAACAGAAAATAGAATGGTGGTTGCCACGGACTGTGGGGAGGGAAGAATGGACAATTACTGTTTAATGGTTATAGAGCTTTGGTTTGAGAGAATAAAAAACTTCTGCAGAGGGATACATCACAGGAATGTGACTGCACTTAACCACCCAGAAGTGTACATTTAAAAATGGCAAAGATGGTAAATTTTATGTTAAATATATTTTACCACAATAAAAAAATAAATGTACACATGCACTGTAGAAAATGTGATAAGCAAAAAGAAAACATTTTTAGAAATTGCACTAAGAGGGGAAAAAAGAAACAGATTTGAGTCTATATCTAAGATGATATATGTAAATTAAAAAACAAACACATGCATACACCAACACTGGGTGTCTTAGTTTACTAGGCTGCCGTGACAAAGTCCAATACGCTGGTAGCTTAGACAGCAGACATTTATTCCCTCACAATTCTGGAGGCTAGACGTCCAAGATCAAGGTGTCAGCAGGGCTGGTTCCTCCCAAAGCCTCTCTCCTTAGCTTGTAGATAACCAACTTCTACCTGAATCTCATGTAGTCTTTTCTTTGTGCATGTACATGTCTGTGTCCAAATTTCCTCTTTTTTTTTTTTTTAAGATTTTATTTATTTATTTGACAGAGAGAGAGAGAGATCACAAGTAGGCAGAGAGGCAGGCAGAGAGAGAGGGGGAAGCAGGCTCCCTGCTGAGCAGAGAGCCCCATGTGGGGCTCGATCCCAGGACCCTGAGACCATGACCTGAGCCGAAGGCAGAGGCTTTAACCCACTGAGGCACCCAGGCGCCCCTCAAATTTCCTCTTCTTATAAGCACATCAATCATACTGGATTAGGGCCAACTCTAAAGCCTCATTTTAACTTTATTATCTCATTAAAGACTTCAATCTGAGCTTCTAAGGGTTAGAACTTCTACATAGGAACTTTGGTGGAGATACAACTCAGACTATAACACTGTGTGTCATTCAGTGGTATATACCCAACCAAGGACACACAGGTAAATGCATAAAAGTGGGTGCTAGAGGGGCACCTGGGTGGCTCAGGTGGTTAAGCGACTGCCTTCAGCTCAGGTCATGATCCTGGAGTCCCGGGATCAAGTCCCACATCAGGGTCCCTGCTCAGCAGGGAGTTTGCTTCTCCCTCTAACCATCTCCCTCTCATGCTCGCGCTCTCTCTCTCCCTCTCTCTCTCTCATAAATAAATAAGATTTTTTTTAAAGTGGGTGCTAGAGGATGAGAGTGGCAGGAGATCAGAGTTGGAATGGGAGTGGAAATAGTGAATGGAGGGGAAATACCATTTTATTTTACTTATTTACTTTTTTGCACTTAAATGTGTTTATTTTCTGAATATTACGGTAATCCATACTTCCTAAGGATATGAGTTTGGAGCTTGAAATGGGTCATGATAACACCACAGACTCATATTTTATTGATTTCTACCCTCACATCCCACATTCTCCCTATGACTGTCTCCTAATTTCTAGGCGTCCCATCCTCAAAGATCATATAGCATCCATCAGAGACATCCTTTCCTGATCAGTGTGCCTGATCCTATGTCTTTCGTTGAGGTCTCTGCTGTGTGTAAAGAATCTGGAAGGCACTTTATCATTGCCTCTGATGTCAAGCCACCATTGGGTACCTTCTTCCCTCCCCCACCCCGACATACCAACCACTGCTGCCTTTTCCAGTTATGTCTGCTCCTTCTGCACTCTGTGGGGTGGTGCAGTTTTTGAGAGGCTGGTGTAACCCTATGTTCTTTGCAGCCACACCTTGCTTCATGCAGGAATGAGATGATGTTTCTCATTCCCTTGTATGTTAGCATACTGCCTGGACACCAAAGCAGAACTATTTCTGATCCAATCATTTAGAGTATTTTCTATAAAATATCTCCTTTCATTTTCTGTCTTTTGCAACTCCCTCCTTAGGTTTAAATATTTCACAGGCTTGGGCATTTTTAGTGGGGAAATGTCATTTTAAAATATACATGTCTGTAGGGCACCCAGGTGGCTCAGTCGGTTAGATGTCCAACTCTTGATTTCGGCTCAGTTCATAATCTCAGAGTTGTGAGATCCAGCCCTGCATTGGGCTCTGCATTGGACATGGAGCCTGCTTAGGATTTTCTCTTTCCCTCTCCTCCTGCCCCTCTCCCCTCAAAAAAAAAGTAAAAATGTACATGTCTGTATATATGAGTGAATTAGAAATACAACAGAATGAGAACACAGAGGAATTGGTCCCAAATGAAAGAACAGGATCAGCCAGAGATCTAAGTGAAACATAGGTTCATGTCAGGTAACATGTCTAGTGGAGAATTTATTTATTTATTTATTTATTTACTTACTTACTTGTTTATTTTTCAAAGATTTTATTTATTTATTTGACAGAGAGAGAGATCACAAGTAGGCAGAGAGGCAGGCAGAGAGGGGGGGGGGAAGCAGGCTCCCCGCTGAGCAAAGAACCTGATGCAAGGCTCGATCCCAGGACCCTGAGATCGTGACCTGAGCCGAAGGCAGAGGCCTTAATCCACTGAGCCACCCAGGTGCCCCTGATGGAGAATTTATTTTATTTTATTTTATTTTAAATTTTATTTATAAGACAGAGAGAGAGATCACAAGTAGGCAGAGAGGCAGGCAGAGAGAGAGGGAGAAGCAGGCTCCCTGCTGAGCAGAGAGCCTGATGTGGGGCTTGATCCCAGTACCCTGAGATCATGACCTGAGCTGAAGGCAGAGGCCTTAATACACTGAGCCACCCAGGTGCCCCTGATGGAGAATTTAAAGCAACAATCATAAGGATGCTCACTGGACTTGAGAAAAAAATGGAAGACATCAATGAGACCCTTACCACCGAGATAAAAGAATTTAAAAGAATCAGAGATGAAGAAGAGTGCAATAAACAAGATTAGAAACATGCTTGATGCAATGAACAGCAGGCTGGAAGAAGCAGAGAAACGAATTAATGACCTAAAAGACAAAGTAAGCAAAGCAATGAAGCTGAAAAAAAGAGAGAAAGAATTATGCAAAATGAGAATAGACTTAGGGAACTCAGTGACTCCATCAAATGTAATAACATCCATATTATAGGAGTCCCAGAAGTAGAAGAGAAAAGAGGGAAGAGAATTTATTTGAAGAAATAATAGCCAAAAACTTCCCTAATCTGGAGAAGAAAACAGACATCCAGATCCAGAAGGCACAGAGAGCTCCCATCAAAATCCACAAAGCAGGCCAACACCGAGACTTATTATAAGTAAACTGGCAAAATATGGTGATAAGGAAAAAAAGCTCCTAAAAGTAGAAAGACAAAAGAAGTCATTAACTTACAAGGGAAAACCCTTAAGGCTACCTGGAGATAGTTTAAACAGAAACTTTGCAGGCTGTGAGAGGGTGGCATGATATATTCAAAGTGCTGAAAGGGAAAAATCTGTAGCTAAGAATACACAATCCAGCAAGGCTATCATTCAGAACCAAAGGAGAGATAAAGATGAACAAAAACTGAAGGAGTTCATGACCACAAAACCAGGCCTGCAAGAACTATTAAAAGGGACTCTTTGAGTGGAAAGTAGAGACCAAAAGTGACAGTATAAATGTAGGAAACACAAAAGCAATAAAAATAAACATTTCTGTAAAAAAATCATTCAAGGAATTCATATAAAAACAGAATAGAATATAAAATCATATATACCTAAATGTGGGGAGGAGAGAAGAATGGGTTCAAACTTAAGTGACCATCAACTTAATATAGATTGTTATATTGCACATAGATGCAGAAGAGGTTATATACAGACTCAGTAGTAAAACCACTAATTAACATGCAAAGAATAAAGACAAAGAAATCCAAATATATCACTAAAGAAAATCAGCAAACCATGAAAGAGAGAAAGACGAAAAAGGATCAGAGAAAATCTCCAGAAACAACCACGAAACAAGTAACAAAATGGCAAAAAATACATATCTTCCAATAATTACTTTGAATGTAAATGGACTAAACACTCCAATCAAAAAACATAAGGAGACAGAGTGGATAAAAAATGAGACCCATCTATATGTTGCCCAGAAGAAACTCATTTCAGACTGAAGACACCTATAGACTGAAAGTGAGGGGCTGGAGAACATTTATCATGCAAATGGATGTGAAAAGAAAGCTGGAGTAGCAATACTTATATGGGACAAACTAGATTTTATCTTTTTAATTAAAAAAAAAAGTATTATGTTATTTTAGTCACCATACAGTACCAAACTAGACTTTAAAACAAAGACTGTAACAAGAGGCAAAGAAAGGCACTATATAATAATAAAGAGGACAATTCAACAGGAAGGTATAACAATTGTAAATATATATACACCCAACGTAGGAAGACTCAAATACATACAACAATTAATAACAAACATAAAGGAACTAATTGATAATAATACAATAATAGTAGGGGACTTTAACACCCCATTTACATCAATGGATAGATAATCTAAACAGAAAATCAACAAGGAAACAGGGGCTTAAAGGACATGGTGGATCAGAGGGATTTAACAGATATATGCAGAACATTCCATCCTAAAACCACAGAATACACATTCTTTTCAAGTGTGTATGTACCATTCTCCAGAACAGATCATGTATTAGGCCACAAAACAGGCCTCAACAGATTCAAAAAGATCAAAGTCATACCATGCATTTTTTCTGACCACAACACCGTGAAACTAGAAGTCAATCACAAGAAAAAAGTCTGGAAAGACCACAAATACATGGAGGTTAAATAATTGCTACTAAACAATGAATGTGTCAATCGGGAAATTTAAAAAGGAATTAAAAAATACACGGAAACGAATGAAAATGAAAACACAATCATCCAAATCTTTTGGGATGCAGCAAAAGCAGTTCTAAGAGGGAAGTTTATAGCAATACAGGCCAATCTCAAGAAGTAAGAAAAAATCTCCAATAAACAATGTAACCTTACACCTAAAGGAGCTAGGAAAAAAAAAAAAATAGAACAGATCAATGAAACCAGGAGTTCATTCTTTGAAAAAATTAATAAAACTGATAAGCCTTTAGCCAGACTTATCAAAAAGCAAAAAGATCCAAAACAAATAAAATCAGAAGTGAGAGAGAAGAAATAGCAACCAACAGCACAGAAATATAAACCATTATAAGAGAATATTATGAAAACCTGTATGACAACAAATTGGACAACCTAGAAGAAACAGGTAAATTCCTAGAAACATAAATTACCAAAAATGAAACAGGGAGATATAGAAAATTTAAACAGATTGATAACCAGCAAAGAAATTGAATTGGTAATCAAAAAACTCCCAACAAACAGAAATCCAGGACCAGGTGGCCTCACAGGTGAATTCTAACCAAACATTTAAAGAAGAGTTAGTATCTATTCTTCTCAAACTATTCTGAAAGATACAACAAGAAGGAAAACTTCCAAATTCATTCTATGAGGCCAGCATTACCCTGATACCCAAACCAAATAAAGACACCACCAAAAAGAGAACTACAGGCCAATATCTCACAAATACAGATACAAAAATCTTCAACAAAATACCAGGAAACCAAATCCCACAATACATTAAGAAAATCATTTACTACAATCAAATGGGATTTATTCCTGGGTTGCCAGGGTGGTTTAATATTTGCAAATCAATCCACATGATACATCATATCAACAAGGGAAAGGGTAAAAATCTTATGATCAGGGGCGCCTGGGTGGCTCAGTCGTTAGGCGTCTGCCTTTGGCTCAGGTTATGATCTCAGAGTCCTGGGATTGAGCCCCACATCGGGCTCCTTGCTCGGCAAGAAGCCTGCTTCTCCCGCTACCATTCCCTCTGCTTGTGTTCCCTCTCTCGCTGTGATTCTCGCTGTCAAATAAATAAAATCTTAAAAAAAAAAATCATATGATCATTTCAGTAGATTCAGAAAAAGCTTCTGAGAAAGTATAAT
>CM053609.1:3494748-3514566 GCA_028646535.1 Procyon lotor | reverse complement strand
AAGCAGACAACAAAAAGAAATAAAAGCCATCCAGGGATGCCTGGGTGGCTCAGTTGGTTAAGCATCTGCCTTTGACTCAGGTCATGATCCTGGGGTCCTGGGACTGATTCCCACATGGGCGGGGGTGGAGGGGTTCCTTACTCTGCGGGGAGCCTGCTTCTCCCTCTGCCTACTGCTTCCCCTGCTGTGCTCTCTCTCTGACAAATAAATAAGTAAAATCTTGAAGAAGTCAAATTTCACTATTGGCAGATGACATGATACTACATGTAGAAAACCCAAAAGACGCCACCAAAAAACTGCTAGAAATGATCAACGAATTCAGTAAAGTTGCAAGATCCAAAATCAATGTACAGAAATCTATCGCATTTCCATACACCAATAATGAAACAGCAGAAACGGAAATTAAGGAATCAATCCCATTTACAATTGCACCAAAAATAATAAGATATCTAGGAATAAACCTAACCAAAGAGGTGAAAGACCTGTACTCTGAAAACTATAAAACACTGATGAGGGGTGCCAGGGTGGCTCAGTCGTTAAGCGTCTCCCTTTGGCTCAGGTAGTGATCCCAGAGTCCTGGAATCGAGCCCCACATTGGGCTCCCTGCTCAGCGGGAAGCCTGCTTCTCCCTCTCCCACTCTCCCTACCTGTGTTCCCTCTCTATCTCTCTCTATCTGTCAAATAAATAAATAAAATCTTAAAAAAAAAACCTGATAAAAAAACTGAACTAGAAAGACAGGCCACGCTCATGGATTGGAAGAACAAATATTGTTAAAATGTCTATACTACCCAAAACAATCTACATATTTAAGGCAATCCTTATCATAATATGAAGAGCATTTTTCAAAGACCTAGAACAAACAATCCTAAAATGCATATGGAACCACAAAAGAATGTGAATAGCCAAAGCAACCCTGAAAAAGGAAAGCAAAGCTGGAGGCATCACAATTCTGGGCTTCAAGTTATACAACAAAGCTGTAGTGATCAAAACAGGATGGTATTGACACAAAAATAGGCACAGAAATCAGTGGAACAGAATAGAAAAGCCAGAAATGAACCCACAATGATATGGTCAGTTAATCTTTGGCAAAACAGGAAAGAATATGCAATTGGAAAAAACAGTCTCTTCAACAAATGGTGTTGGGAAAACTGGACAGCTCCATGCAAAAGAATGAAACTGGACAACTTTCTTACACCACACACAAAGATAAACTCAAAATGGATTAAAGACCTAAACATGAGACCTGAAACCATAAAAATCCCAGAAGAGAGCACATAGAATAGCTTTTTTACATCAGCCATAGCAAATTCTTTCTAAATATGTCTCCTAAGGCAAAGGAAACAAAAGCAAAGACAAACCAGGTTCCCCAGGTGGCTCAGTCAGTAGAGCATGGGACTCTTAATCTCAGGGTTATATGTTCAAGCCCCACACTGGGTATAGAGATTACTTAAACATAAAACCTAAAAAAAAAAAATAGACTTTTGGGACCATATCAAAATAAAAAGCTTCTGCACAGCAAGGAAGCAATCAACAAATCTAAAAAGCAAACTACTGAATGGGAGAAGGTATTTGCAAGTGACCTATCCAATAAAGGGTTAGTATCCAAAATCTATAAAGAATTTATAGAAATCAATACCCAAAAAAACAAATACCCTAATTAAAAATTGGCAGAAGACAGGAATAGATATTTTTTCCAAATAAGACATGCAAGATGTCTAACAGACACATGAAAAGACTCTCAACATCACTCATCCTCAGGGAAATGCAAATCAAAACCACAATATCACCTTACACCTGTCAGAATGGCTAAAGTCAACAACACAAGAAATAACAGGTGCTGGTGAGGATGTGGAGAAAAAGGAACCCTCATGCACTGTTGGTGAGAATGTGAACTGGTGTAGCCACTCCGGAAAATAGTGTGGAGTTTCCTCAAAGTTAAAAATAGAACGGGGGCACCTGAGTGGCTCAGTGGGTTAAGCCTCTGCTTTCAGCTTAGGTCATGATCTCAGGGTCCTGGAATCGAGCCCCACATGGGGCTCTCTGCTCAGTGGGGAGCCTGCTTCCCCCGCCCCTCCACCTGCCTCTCTGCCTACTTGTGATCTCTCTCTCTCTCTGTCAAATAAATAAATAAAATCTTAAAAAAAAAAAAAAAATAGAACGACCCTATGATCCAGCAATCACACTACTGGATATTTACCCAAAGAATAAAAAACACTAATTCAAAGGGATACATGCACACACATCAGTGTTTATAGCAGCATTATTTACAATAGCCAAATTATGGATGCAGCCCAAATGTCCATCGACTGATGAATGGATAAAGAAGATGTGGCATATATGCACAAAGAAATATTATTTAGCCATAAGAAAGAATGAAATCCCGCCATTTGCAATGACACAGATGGAGCTAGAGAGTATAATGCTAAGTGAAATAAGTCAGCCAGAGAAAGACAAATACCATTTGATTTCACTCATATGTGGAATTCAAGAAACAAAACAAATGAGCAAAGGAAAAATGAAAGCGAGAGATTGAGAGAGAGAGAGAGAGAGAGAGAGAGATGAACCAAGAAACAGACCCTTAACTACAAAAACCAAACTGCTGGTTACCAGAGGGAAGTGCATGGAGGGATGCGGGAAACAGGTGATGGGCACTGAGGCGGGCACCTGTGATGAGCTCCTGGTACCTCATGGAAGTGTTGAATCACTATATTGTACACTTGAAATTAATATTACACTGTATGTTAACTAACTGAAATTTCAATAAAAACTTAAAAAAATACAATAGAGATGAGAGACTAATTTATTTTTCTCAGCCTATAACAGATGAAATAGATACAAATTATTTATCAGTATCTCCATTCAGCATTTTGCAATGAGTGTGCTTTACCCCATTTTCTTCATTGCTGTTGACCAGTTTGCAATTTTTTCTCTTTAAAAATCAGTCCTATTGATCAGTTCTGGCATTTGTCTGTTATTGAATTTATTGTCTTCTCCTCTCAGCTGCATGATTTCCTTCCTTTTGCTTTTCTTACATTTATTTTGTTATTCCTTTAAAAATGTCCTGAATTGAAGGCTAAATCCACTTGTTTTCTTTCTATCTGGTAATAGATAGATATCTAGTAATCTCGGTTTGTAAGTTTGTAAATTTCCCCTTGAGCCACCTCCCGAGCTCTAACACTCTCAGGCCCTGCCTCCTGACCCATGCCCTTGAGACAAAGGGCCAGGAGTGCCCCCACCGAGAGCTCTAGTTTCGGAAGGTACTCCTTGGTACTCTCAAAGGTGCTTACTTCCTTTCCCTCGCCATAGCATTATGCGTCAAGATTCCTAGGCTTCCTCAAAATAAAATCTCTAGGAAGATAGCTTCACACATGGATATGTGACTTGACATCCCCATAACAAGGGTGTGGTAGACAAATGGAACACCAGTATACGATAAAGGTGCCATTGCAAATCAGCAGGGAAGAGATGGACAGATCAGTAAGTGGCATCAGGACCATTGAATCCCAATCGATTAAAGGTGGAAATTCTAAAATATTGTAAAAATACTAGGAAAAAAAAAAAACCCATGCAAGAAAAGCTTAATAATTTCAGAGTGGTATGGCTTTTCAAAACAAAACCTAAAATCGCAGCCACAAAAAAAGGGGGGGCATGAATTGTAATTGTGTGTAATTCAGAGTTCTGCACCAATGTTCCAATGGCATAAAAACAAGGTAGGGGAGCATGGCCCTACATTTATAACTGCCTCATAAACATGACAAAAGGTGCTCCTCCTTATTCATCATGAGAGCCATGTGATAAAACCATTGAATAGGGTTGAGCATCTTTTAACATGTTTTATGAGCCATTTATATTTTCTGTGAAAGCCGATTTTTGCTTGTGTCCATATTTTCCCCCAGTTTGAGGAAAATCAGAACATTTGGTAATACAAATTTGGTTACAACATGGATAAACAGACACATACATTGCTGGGGGAAATACATGTGTGAGTTGGTGTGACTTTTCTGAAAGGGCACTTGATCTATGAAAAGCACAAACACAGATCTTAAAAGTTCTCATCTCGAGAAAGAAAATTTTGTTAAGTATGGGTGGTGGAGGGTGTTAACTAGACTTACTGTGGCAATCTTTCCCCAATCTACACGAATCATCACGCCATATACCTGAAACCAAAATAATGGTGTATGTCAATTACACCTCAACAAAATATAAAAACCTATAAACACACATACCACTTTATCCAGCAACTCTACTTCCAGGAATATATTTCTATATGTGTGGATTAACATATATGTGAGCATGTTTTGAAATACCAAAATCCTATGAATGAGCGAATTGTCCATCCATGGGGAACAGGCTCAATGAATTATGAATTATTTATAAGGCAGTAAAATGAATGGAATATATAAATACATACATACACACACACAAACATACGTACGTATGTGCACGCGATACCGAACTATTTCACTCATTGTGAAGTAAAAACAACAAAACTCAGTAGAGCGTGCCCAAGAATCACTCATTCAACAAATATTAGTCGAGGACTTGCTTTACACCACGATCTGTGCTCAGCCCTGGAGAAATGGAGGTACATGGAACGGCTCAGATCCAAGCTGACCTTTCGCCAGAGGAGAAGCGCAAGGAACAAATAGGATATCTAGAAATGAGCTGTTTCAGCTAGTTGTAAATGCTTCTGAAGAAAGTGGAAACTGTGTACACAGAGATGTGACTGCGAGAGACTTAGAGCAGCGGGGTTGCTCTAGAACACGTGGTCAGGGAGACTTCTCTAGAGGCGTCACTGGAGCTGAGGCAGCGGGGTACAAGAAAAAAGAGCCTGAGGCAGGAAAGAGGTCAGAGTGAGGGCCACAAAGATGGCCAGTCCTGTTGGAGTGTGGTGACTGGTGGGGAGGGTACCCCAGATGGGGTCTGAGCAGTAGGCTGGGGATCTATATTTTTCTCTAAAAACATGCTCTTGCTGTATACAAAAGAGAATATAAATGTACATAGATGCATTTTTTTTCTTGCGTGTGTGCTCGTTTAGGTACATGTTTCTGGAAGGAGAAACAAGAAACTGATCGCAGTGGCTGCCTCAAGAGGACTGGGGCTCCAGGACAGGAAGGCGGCTTATGTTTCATTGGGTATGTTCTTATGCTGTTTGATATTTATACCATGTACATGAATTACTTTTTCAATTAAAAACTAGTTAATTTTTTAAACTCCGAAAACATAATATTCCATCTCAATCGTAATCAGAGAAATGCAAATTAAAACATCAGGGAAATAAGAATTTTTAGAAAGGAGTCAAAAACTCATAAAGCTCACAGTTGATGAGAATATGAGAAAATGGACTCGCAGGGATGCCTGGGTGGCTCAGTCTGTTAAGCAGCTACCTTCGGCTCAGTTCATGATCTCCGGGTTCTCCGATGGTGCCCTGCCTCACACTCCCTCCTCAGTGGGGAGCCTGCTTCTCCCTCTGCCCTTCCCCCCTGCTTGTGCACGCGTGCGCTCTCTCTCTCTCTCTGACAAATAAAATAAAATCTTTAAAAAGAAAATAAATACAATGTGTAAATCTTTTCTTTTATAGTTAGAACTCTTTTTGGCATCTGGATTAAGGAAATCTTTCTCTAAAATTAGAAAGATATTTCCTATAGTGCTTTGTAAAAGGTTTTAAGTTTTACTTCTGGCAGTGAGATCTGTTATATACCAATGTTCATTGGTCTGAGGAAGAAGAGATGCAATTTATTACTTTCCCCCCATCTGGATCATCAGTTTGCCCAGCTCCATTTATTGGTGAGTATTGGAGGTAGCCTGGCAGAATTCGAGGAACAGATCAGGCAATAAATGGAGCTGGGCAAGGAATCAAGGCCTTGGGCCTGAGGGAAGTCGGCAGGCAGTGGCCCCTGAGGCTTCCTCCTTAATATTAACTGACAGGTGACAGGAGACTGCTGTCTTGCATGTTGTCATAGAAGGATTTGGTCCTAGGGACAGTTGCAGCCTTCGTGTCCCCAGAGAGGAATGTTGTTGATACACAGAATATGGACAATTGAAAATCTATAAAGGACTAAAGTCTTTGATCATATAATTGAGCCACTGAGCCAACTCTAGGAGCAAGCATCTGGTACATATTAAGTCCTCAATAAATATATCGGAATAAGGGAATGAATGAATACATATTCCACACAGGACCACTCCCTGTACCTAACAACACCTAGTTCTTTTCTGCCTCTGTGTCTTCGGATTCTCGGTTCCTTCCACCAAGAATGCCATTCCTTCAACATCTCCATGTCTTAAAATTTGATTCAACCTCCAAGACTCATCTAGAATGCCACCCTTTCCCTGGGGCTTATCCCAAACTCCAAAAGTAGATGCGATTTCTCCCTCCCTCAAATACTCATAGTTCTTTGTACTTTCCATATCTACCTTTTTAAACTTTTGACTTAATTACAGATGCCTAGTCTTGTTCTACAAAAGATTTGAAGGTGCTTATAAGAACAAAGAGGATCTTGGTTCCAGCAGTGGTGGGGACAGGTCTTGTTTTGCAGGCAGACCACCGCACACCTTGCTGTCCAAATAGGAAAATAGAGCCTCTGCAGACAACTGGACTGAAGGAATAAAAGGCCAAGATTCAACAGTAGAGCACATGCAACACATGTAGGAGATACTCCCTGAAGGGCCAGCATCCCTCGGGAACAAGGGATATTGCACTGCAGGGCATTACAGGAACTCTTTGTTATAAAGCTATTATTGGTAAGCACAAGCTGACGTTCCTAACACAGAGAAACAGGTGCAGAAAATCAGACAAATTGAGGTAACAGAGGAATAGGTCCCAAATGAAAGAACAGGAACGAACCACAGCAGGAGACCAAAGTGAGACAGACAGAAGTAATATGCCTGATAGAGAATTTAAAGTAATGATCATTGGCACCTGGGTGGCTCAGTCAGTTAGGCGGCAGGCTCTTGGTTTTGACTCAGGTCAGGATTTTAGGGTCATGGGATTGAGTCCCACATCCAGCTCTGTGCTCTGCAGGGAGCTTGCTTGAAGGTTCACTGTCCAGCTCCCTCTGCTCCTCCCTCTGCTCATGCTTACACATGTGCACTCTCTCTCTCTAAGTTAAATAAATAAATCTTTAAAAGATAAACGATTTTTAAAAAAATTTTTAGTATATGTGCTACTGAAGCAAGCACAATTTTTTAAAAAATTTTAAAAATAAAGCAATGATCATAAAGATACTCACTGGACTTGAGAAAAGAATGGAGAACATCGGTGAGACCCTTAACACAGAGACAAAAAGGAGCCAATCAGAGATCAAGAACACAATAAATGAAATTAAAAATACACTCGATGGAATAAGTAGTAGGCTAGATGAAGCAGAATGGAGTAATCATCTGGAAGACAGAGTAATGGAAAGCAACCAAGCTGAGGAAAGCAGAAGAAAGAGAATTAATGCAAATTGAGAATAGTCTTAGGGAACTCCACGACTCCCCCAAGCATAATAGCATCCCCATTATAAGGATCTCAGAAAACAGAGAGATGGGGGTAGAAAATTCATTTGAAGAAATAATAGCTGAAAACTTCCCTAATCTGGGGAAAGAAACAGATATCCAGCCCCAGGAGGCACAGAAACAGCCCCAAAAATTCAGCCAAAGGAGGACCACAGCAAGACACATAGTAATTAAAATGGTTAAAAAAAAAAAAAAAAAGTGGAGTGCCTGCCTGGCTCAGTTGGTAGAGCATGTGACTCTTGATCTTGGGGCCATGAATTCAAGCCCACATGGGGCATAGAGTTTCTTTTAAAATAAACAAATAAAATGGCAAAAAGTAGTCATAAAGAAAAATATTTAAAGGCAGCAAAAGAAGAGGTGCCTGGGTGGTTCAATTGGTTAAGCATCTGACTATTGAATTCAACTCAGGTCATGATCTCAGGGTCATGGAATCAAGCCCCATCTCGGGCTCTGTGCTTGGTAAGAGTCTGCCTCTCTCTTTCCCTCTCTCTCTCTCTCTCTCCTTCTGCCCCACCCCCACTCATACTTTCTCTCTCTCTCTCTCTCTCTCTGTTTCTCTCCGAAAAAAATAAATCTGCCACCCAGGCGCCCTTGAAATAAATAAATCTTTAAAAAATAATAAAAATAAAAGCAGCAAGGGAACAGAAAATAGTTATGAACAAGGGAAACCCCATAAGGCTATCAGTGGATTTTTTAGCAGAAACTTTATTTTTTTATTTTTTTAAGGTTTTATTTATTTATTTGACAGAGAGAAAGAGATCACAAGTAGGCAGAGAGGCAGGCAGAGGGAGAGGGAAGCAGGCTCTCCACTGAGCAGAGAGCCCCATGTGGGGCTCGATCCCAGGACCCCGAGATCATGACCTGAGCCGAAAGTAGAGGCTCTAACCCACTGAGCCACCCAGGCACCCCTCAGCAAAAACTTTATGGGCCAGAAGGAAGTAGCTTGATACATTCAAAGTGCTGAAAGGGAAAAATCTGCAGCCAAGAAAACTCCATGCAGCAAGGCTACCATTCAGAATAGAAGGAGAGATAAGGAGTTGCTCAAACAAAAACTAAAGGACCTCATGACTACTAAACCAGCCCTGCAGGAATGTTAAAGGGGACTCTTAGAGTGGAAAGGGAGACCATAAGTGAGAGTATGAGAAGTAAAAACCACAAAAGCAGTAAAAATAACTGTTTCTGTAAAAATCAGTCAAGGGATTCCTAAAATATAAGGCTGTAAAACCTGACACCAAATACCTAGAATGTGGGAGGAAGAGGAATAAAGAATGGGCTTAAACTAAGAGACTACCAATTTAATATAGACTGCTACATGCAGAAGAAGTTATATTCAAACGTAATGGTAATCACAAATCAAAAGCCAGTAATAGATATGCAAAGAATAAAGAGAAAGGAATCCAAGTACATCAGGAAAGAAAGCCAACGAACAATGAAAGACAAAAAGAGAAGAAAGGACCAGATAAAATCAATAGAAACAACCACAAAACAAGTAAAAAAAATGACAATAAATACATAACTATCAATAATAACTTTAAATGTAAGTGGACTAAAAGCTCTAATCCACTGTCATAGGGTGACAGAAGGGATAAGACAAACAAACACACAGGCCCATCTATATGCTGCCTACAAGAGACTCATTTCAGACTGAAAGTCACCTGCAGATTAAAAGTGAGGAGATGGAGAACATTTATTATACAAATGGACATGAAAAGACAGCCAGGGTAGCGATATTGATATGGGACAAAATAGACTTTAAAACTAGGACTGTAACAAGAACAAGGAAGGATACTATATAATGATTAAGGGTACAATCTAACAAGAAGATATAACAATTGTAAATATTTGTGCACCCCAACATGGGAACACCCAAAACCCATAAACACTTAATAACAAATGTAAAGGAACCAATCAATAGTAATTCAATAATAGTAGGGGGCTTTTCCACCCCACTTACATCAATGAACAGATTATCCAAACAGAAAATCAACAAGAAAACAATGGCTTTGAATGACACACTGGAACAGATGGATTTAACAGACATATTCAGAAAATTCCATCTTAAAACAGCAGAATATACATTCTTTTCAAGTGCACATGGAATGTTCTCCAGAATAGATCACATATTAGGCATCGAAACAAGTCTCAGCAAATTCAAAAAAATTGAAGTAATACCATATATCTTTTCTGACCATAATGCTATAAAACTAGAAATCAACCACAAGAAAAAAAATTTAGAAAAAGCCCAAATACATGGAGGTTAAATAACATGCTACCAAACAATAAATAAATGCTACTAAATAATAAACAATAAACTAAACAATAAATAAACTAAATAAACAAATAAACAATTAGTAGCATGTTATTTAACCTCTATGTAAATGGGTTGGGTGCCTGGGTGGCTCAGTCATTAAGCATCTGCCTTTGGCTCAGGTCATGATCCCAGGGTCCTGGGATTGAGGCCCACATTGGGCTCCCGGCTCGGCAGGAAGCCTGCTTCTCCCTCTCTGTTCCCCCTGCTTGTGTTCCCTCTCTCTCTGTGTCTCTCTCTGTCAAATAAATAAATAAAATCTTAAAGAAAAATGAATAGGTCAACCAAGAAATCAAAGAAGAAATAAAAAATTACATGAAGACAAATGAAAATTAAAACAGAACATTCCAAAGCCTTTGGGATGCAATAAAAGTGGTTCTAAAAGGGAAGTTCATAGCAACACAGGCCAAACTTAAGAAGCAAGAAGAATCTCAAATAAACAAGCCAACCTTACACCTAAAGGAGCTAGAAAAAGAACAACAAACAAAAACTCAAACCCAGCAAAGGAAGGAAATAATAAAGATTAGAGCAGAAAAATTGATATAGAAACTAAAAACAACAACAACAAAAAAACAATAGAACAGATCAGTGAAACCAGAAGCTTATTCTTTGAAAAAATTAATAAAATTCTACTTCTGAAACGAATATTATACTATATCTTAACTAACTAGGATTTAAATTTAAAAAAGAAAAAAAAATAATAAAATTGAGACATCTCTAGCAAGATACATTAAAAGAGAGATAGAGAGAGGGCCCAAATAAACAAAATTACTAATGAAAGAGGAGAAATAACCAATATCACAGAAATACAAACAATTGTAACAGAATATTATGAAATGATATGCCAACAAATTGGACAACTTAGAAGAAATGGATAAATACTTAGAAACATATAACCTGTCAAAACCAAAGCAGGAAGAAGTTGATTTGAATACATCAATCACCAGCAATTAAATTGAATCAGTAATCAAAAAACTCCCAACCGGGGCGCCTGAGTGGCTCAGTGGATTAAGCCTCTGCCTCCGGCTCAGGTCATGATCTCAGGGTCCTGGGATGGAGCCCCACATCGGGCTCTCTGCTCAGCAAGGAGCCTGTTTCCCCCTCCCTCTGCCTGCCTCTCTGCCTACTTGTGATCTCTCTCTCTGCCAAAAAAATAAATAAAATCTTTAAAAAAAAAAAACAAAAAAAACTCCCAACCAAAAGCCCAGGACCAGGTGGCTTCACAGGCAAATTCTACTGAACATTCATTCATTCATTCATTCATTCATTTTTTAAAGATTTTATTTTTTTGACAGAAACACCGTGAGAGAGGGAACACAAACAGAGGGAATGGTAGCGGGAGAAGCAGGCTTCCTGCAGAGCAGAGAGCCGGATGTGGGGCTCCATCCAGGACCCTGGGATCATGACCTGAGCCGAAGGCAGATGCCTAACAACTGAGCCCCCCAGGCGCCCCTCATTTATTTATTTTTAAAGATTTATTTACGTATGGGGCGCCAGGGGGGCTCAGTTGGTTGAATGTTCCACTCTTGGTTTCAGCTCAGGTCATGATCTCAGGGTTGTGAGATTGAGCCCCCATTGGGCTGAGCATGGAGTCTGCTTAAGACTCTCTCCCTCTCCCTCTGTGCATCCCCTGAAATAAATAAAATTTACTTATTTATTTACTTCTCTATTTCAGAGAGAGAGCACACACACCCATGTGAGAGAGGAGAGGGGCAGAGGGAGAGAAAGAGAGAGAATTCTCAAGCAGACCTCCACTGAGCATGGAGCCTCTCCATGGGGCTCGATCCCAGGACCCCAAGATCTCGACTTGACCCAAAATCAAGAGTCAGACACTTAACCAACTGAACCACCCAGGTGCCCCAATTCTATCAAACATTTAAAGAAGAGTTAATACCCATTCTTCTCAAACTATTCAAAAAAATACAAGAGGAAGTAAAGCTTCAAAATTCATTCTATGAGGCCAGCACTACCCTGACACAAAACAGACAAAAACACTATGGGAAAAGAGAACAATAGGCCAGTATCTCTCACGAATATGATCCTGAAATCCTCAACAAAATATTCGCAAACTGAATCCAACAATATATTAAGAAAATCATTCTACATAATCCAGTGGGATTTATTCCCAGGATGCAAAGGTGATTTAATATTTGCAAAAGCAATCAATATGATATGTCACATCAATAAGAGGTAGGATAAGAACCATATGGTCATTTAAATAGGTGCAGAAAAAGCACTTGACATAGTACAACAACCATTCATGATAAAAAACCCTCTGCAAAGTAGGTCTAGAGAGAATATATCTCAACATAATAAAGGCCATATATGAAAAATCCACAGCTAACAAAATACTCAATGATGAAAAGCTGAGAGCTTTTCCTGTAAGGTCAGGGATAAGACAATGATGTCCATTCTCACCGCTTCTATTCAATATAGAATCACAGCAATCAGACGACATAAAGAAATAAAAGGCAAACGAATAAGAAGAAGTAAGACTCACTATTTGCAGATGACATGCTATTATACATAGAAAACCCTAAAGACTCCACCAAACAACTACTAGAACTAATAAATGAATTCAGTATAGTTGCAGGATATAAAATCAATGTACAGAAATCTGTTTATTCCTATACATGAAGAATGAAGCAGCAGAAAGTGAAACTAAGAAAACACCATTTATAATTGCACCAAAAAACAATAAAATACTTAGGAATAAACTTAACCAGAGATGTGCAAGACTTCTCTGCAAGACTCTGGAAACTATAAAACACTGATGAAAGAAATTGAAGGTGACACAAACTCATAGGTTAGAAGAACAAAAAAATTTTTAAAGATTTTATTTTTAAGTCATATCTACACCCAATGTGGAGCTTAAACTCACAACCCCAAGATCAAGAGTCACATGCTCTACCAAGTGAGCCAGCCAGATGCCCTGGAAGAACAAATATTAAACTGTCAATATGACCCAAAGCAATCTACGCATTTAATGCAATCCTTATCAAAATACCAAAACCATTTTTCACAGAGCTAGAACAAACAACCCTAAAATGTGTATGGAACTGCAGAAGACCCCAAATAGCCAAAGCAGGCTTGAAAAAGCAAAGCAAAGCTGGGGCATCACAATTCCAGACTCTCGGTTATATTACAAAGCTGTCGTCATCAGAACTTTATGGTACTGGCATAGAAACAGACACACAGATCAACAGACTAGAGCATAACGCCTAAGTAAACCCACAATTATACGGTGAATTTAATCTTTAACAAAGGAAGCAAGAATATGCAATGGGCAAAAGACAATCTCTTCAACAAATGGTGTTGGGAAAATTGGACAGCTCCATGCAAAAGAATGAAACTGGACCACTTTCTTATACCACACACAAAAATAAACTCAAAATGGATTAAAGACCTGAACATGAGACCTGAAACCATAAAAATCCTAGAAGAGAGCACATGCAATAGCTTCTTTGACATCAGCCATAGCAAGTTCTTCCTAAATATGTCTCCTAAGGCAAAGGAAACAAAAGCAAAGACAAACCGGGATGCCTAGGCGGCTCAGTCGGTAGAGCATGGGACTCTTAATCTCAGGGTTGTAAGTTCAAGCCCCACACTGGGTGTAGAGATTACTTAAACATAAAACCTAAAAAAAAAATAAAAATAAACTATTGGGACCACATCAAAATAAAATGTTTCTGCACAGTAAACAATCAACAAAACTAAAAGGCAAGCCACTGAATGGGGGAAGGTATTTGCAAATGACATATCCGATTAAAAGGGTAGTATTCAAAATATATAAAGAACTTATAAAACTCAATACCCCTTGGGGTGCCTGAGTGGCTCAGTCGGTTAAGTGTCTGCCTTCAGCTTAGGGATGGAGCCCTATGTTGGGCTCACTGCACAGCGGGGACCCTGCTTCTCCCTCTCCCTCTGCTCCTCCCCTCTGCTTGTGTGTGCTCTCTCTCTCTCTCTGCCAAATAAATAAATAAAATCTTAAAAAAAAAAGAACCTCGGGGTGGCTGGGTGGCTCAGTTGTTAAGTGTCTGCCTTTGGCTCAGGTCATGATCCCAGGGTCCTGGGATCGAGCCCCATATTGGGCTCTCTGCTCAGCAGGGAGCCTGCTTCTCCCGCTACCATTCCCTCTGCTTGTGTTCCCTCTCTCGCTGTGTTTCTCTCTGTCAAATAAATAAAATCTTAAAAAAAAAAAAAAAAGAACCTCAATAAAAACAAATAACCTAATTTAAAAGTGGGCAGAAGACATGAATAGATATTCTCCAAATATGACATACAAGATGGTCAACAGACAGATGAAAAGATGCTCAGTATCACTCATCCTCAGGGAAATGCAAATCAAAACCACAAGCAGGTAGCACCTCACACCTGTCAGAATGGCTAAAATCAACAACACAAGAAACAATAGGTGTTGGCGAGGGTGTGGAGAAAGAGGAACCCTCGTGCACTGTTGGTGGGAATGCAAACTGGGGCAGCGGCCCTGGAGAACACTGTGGAAGGTACTCAAAGATAGAAACTATCTTATGATCCAGGAATTGCACTATTAGGCATTTACCCAAAACATACAAAAAAAAAAAAATTCAGAAGGATACATGCACCCCTGTGTTTATTGCAGCATTATCTACAATTGCCAAAGTGCAGAAGCAGCCCAGGCGTCCATGGACTGAGAATGGATAAGGAAGATGTGGTGTATGTACGACAATGGACCATCACTCAGCCACAGAAAGGAATGAAATCTTGCCATTTGCAACAACATGGATGGAGCCAGAGAGTAACTAGAGAACAAATTGATGGTTACCAGAAGAGAGGTGGGCGCCGGGAGGGGGAAATAGGCGGTGAGGATTAAAGAGTGCACTTACCAATATGTGAGACACAGAGTTCACAGTTACTAATACGAACAACTCTGTATCCATCTACAGCAGCTCCTGGTATCCCTCCCATCCCCAGTGTGTCATTACATTCAGAACTAAATACATCTCTACTTGCAATGCCGCCTTTGTTCTTTCTTTTTTTTCTTTCTTTTCTTTTTTTTAGAAAAAATATACTTGCAAGTATTTCTTGGTTTTTTACTCTGGCCCACTGAACCGTCTACGTGGTACCACACCACTTTAATTTTTGTAGTTCCAGGAGATATCCTAATAACCAATAAGGCAAGTTCCCCTGGGTCACTCTTCTTCATTTGACCTTGAATTTTCTCCTACACCAATTTTCCTAGGTGTATTGATCTATTCCGGACTGATTAGAGCCCCTGGGGTGCATCTTGACCGGCAAAGCTTAGGCGTGGTGACGCTGGGCTCCCAGACAGGTCTCTCTCTGCCCGGCAGGAATCTTGATGCTAAGGCACAGACTGAGTGAGAGCAGCTGTCCCCCAGCCTTGGAAGCAAGGTATCCTTAAGGGAATTCCCATTTATTGCCAGACTCACCTTCCAGAATGCTAAAGAGGGTCCTTTTCCAACTGACGGTCCGCGGCAGCTCACCCAGGTGTGACTGATTTGCCCAGAGCCCCTGAAACTTGCCTGTTTCGAGGAAGGGATTAAATTTAACTCTTCCCCAGACTAGAAGCCACCACACTGGGCACAGGTCTGGCCAGGGGAGACGTGGTGTTGGAAACTCCTCACGTGGTGTTCAGTGTTTTTATCCTCAGTGCTATTTGCAAGACGCTGAGTTTTAGAAAATCCATGTCCGCACATTCGGAGTTGTCCTGCTGCCTGCAAGGGAACCCGTCTGACAGAGCCAAGAGGCAGGATAGGCCCCGGGTGATTTGGGTGAGTGTCCCTTCGGGGGCCTCTGGCCACGCTCCCCTGCTCTGACCGCCGGACACTGTTCTGCCTGAGGAAACAGACAGGCTGTCTTCACTTGGTCACGTTTTGCTCGTATTTGCATCTTTAGCTGTCTTAGGTGCTTATCGAGAAGTAAATTATTGCTGGGGATTAGAATGCCAGACTCAGGGGTCCTCAGAGAGCTGCCAGCCCGGAGACAGGGTGAGCAGGGAATTTGCCACTGACACGTTCATAAAGAAAGCTGTGGTGTTGGGCAGTAGGGCTTGGGGACAGTCCTGGAGGACCCACGGCTATATTTCTGCTTCCAGGGCTAGTGTTACAGAAACATCCTGTCAGTGTGTCCCCGAAAACTCTCATACTTGGACTGGGTATAAGGGAACAGGGAAAAGGGGATCGTTTCCCACAATCACTCCCTCAGCCAAGTGGCCCACATCCCGCAGCAGGCGGGTTATGTTTGAGAAGAGCGAGGGGCTTCGGAACCCCATTTGTGACATTTGCTATGTAAGATTTTGTTTTTCAATGTTATTTTTCTTTTCAGCTCTGCACATTCATTGTAGAAAATCCGGAAACTACAGAGAAGTATAAAGAATTAAAATTACCGGGGTGCCTGGGTGCCTCAGTGGGTTAAAGCCTCTGCCTTCGGCTCAGGTCATGATCTCAGGGGCCTGGGATCGAGTCCCCACATCGGGCTCTCTGCTCAGCAGGGAGCCTGCTTCCCCCTCTCTCTCTGCCTACTTGTGATCTCTGACAAATAAATGAATAAAGTCTTTAAAAAAAAAAAAGGAAAGAAAAAAAAGATTAAAATTACCCATACTTGTAACCACTGTTAACATTTTAGTGAATTTCCTCCAGTCTGTTTTTTATATCTACCTGAGGTCTTTCAGTATACATACATTTACTTCCTGATTCCCACTTATTATATAATTAAAATAGTCCATAAAGACCATTTTGATAACTGTGTAAAGTTATATTGGATGCATGTATAATGACCGGGTAACCTCCCTCCTATAGCAGGACATCAAAATTGTTTCCAGCTTTCATTTTTATAAATGTAACAGGGTCTACAGGGTCTATATCTGGGAGGTGAAGAAAAATACGGAGCTCTTTCATTTTTGCTGGTCTCCCGCATGTCCTATTCTCTGGCTGGTCTGGGGAAAAAAGCTACCTTTCAAATATTAGTCCTAGTCAAGAATCCTTATATGGGAGGCTCAGCCTCTCTAAGGACAACGGCCAGTTTTCCACTGTCGCCGAGATGGAGGGAGATGGAGGTCGGGAAGAAGGGGAAGGACTATGGCTTCTGGGATCCAGGGGTAAGGGTGGAAGGAAGCTGGGGGTTCTTTGGGTGTGGGGCTCCTCAGGTCCCTTCTGAGGCTCAGGTGATGTCACATCACAGTGACCCCCTCCAGTAAATCACGGCTCCCTCTTAGCTACGCCTAGATCCCATGTGGGGCAGAACAGAGGCTGGGGGAGCCAGACCCAGGGCCCCGTCACCTGGGACTGCACCTGGGCTAGTTACAAGGCTTTCTGGGAGGCCGCCTCTTCTAGGGGCTCCAAGCAGGAAGAGAGGCAAAGCCCCCCCGCCCCCATCATGGTGTCAGGAGTTACCGACTTCTCTATCTCCCATCTCATTCTGCCTAATGTGCTCTCCCCCCTCCTCCTCTTCCTCCATTGCTTTCGTCTTCCTGCTTTTCCCTGGGCCTGACACATGCGGGCTTCCGCCCGGGTCTGCGCCCCGTCCCTGCCCCATAAAGCAAGCCTCCCGGGCTGCCTTCCGGAGCTGGAATGATTATCTCCTCCACTTAGGAAGGACCCCCCAGGCTGACATCTCTGAGCTCGGCTGTTGAAATGCTGAAAGGGAGGGGGGGTGCGGGGGGGGGGTACCTCGGATCAAAAGGAAATAATTTAGAAGATCTTCTTTTAAGACAGACACCCGTTTTGCAAGGCTAATGTCGTGCTGCATAATTCTATTCTGAATGTCAGAAGCTGGATATTAATTCCTTCTTTCTCTCTTCATTCTTTCTGTAATTTTGCATTTCACTGCAATGAATGCCATCGGTTGTAAGATGCACTGTTATTTTAGGTACTCCCAAGAAAGAAAAACAAGCTGCCAATTAAGTTATGAGTGATGCTTTCTTATAATTTAGAATTTTGGTGTATATTTATTGCAAAAGCTCTTTTTGGGCTTATTTAGACATACATTTTTATCATATATCACCCCTTGTGCATCAGTAAAAGGGAAAATAGAAGTGAAATAAATTGCAAAGTGTTCCTAAAACTTCTTTGCAGAAGAGACTGATGCAGAGGATTCTTCTGAACCCCTTTCCAACTCAGAGTTGTCTCCGCATCAAGAGTGTTGTCGACATAGGATCCCTTAACCCAGAGACTAAGTAAGAGATCTGCCACAGCCCCTGGAATTTTCTTCCGAACTGCTGAGACCCATCCTGCAAGTTTTCATGCTGCCCCTCTCCAGCTTTTTAAAAGCCTTCCAGAAGGCGTTCATAGATGGAGGTCATTGTGAGAAGGAAGGGAAGGAGGAATGGGGGGAAATCAGAGGGGGAGATGAACCATGAGAGACTGTGGACTCTGAGCAACAAACTGAGGGTTTTGGAGGGGAGGGGGTGGCGGTTGGGCGAGCCTGGTGGTGGGGATTGAGGAGGGCACAGATTGCATGGAGCCCTGGGTGTGATGCATGAACAATGAATCTTGCAACACTGAAAAAATAAAATAAACATATTTGGGGAAAAAAAATAGAAGGTTTTCAGACCACGTTTGCATATATGCCAACAATGACAATCATGTCATGGCTGTTGCCAAGCCAACAGCTATTGTCAGCCAACATTGATTACAGGACACACCCAATTTCAACGAAATGTAAGTCTTAGAAGTGACAAATTATAGTCAACCTTAATATTTCTCCTTCCCACACCTCCTCTTCTACCCCTAGGCAGGCAGATGCTTCTAGTCAAACAGAAAGAAAGTCATGTTCTTGGAAAGATTCTAATACTTTCTGATATATTAATCCTCTTAATCTTATTAATGCTGCTGGAAAGAAAAACTTTGAATATAAAACCCTGACTACAATTCTCCTATTTCTTCAAATAGACTCTTAGGAGAGGGTTTAGATATTCAAAAGTTTGTATATTCAAAAGTATGTGAATATACGTCACAGCTATCGGATCAAGCAAGAGGTGGGCGGACACAGGCGCATGCTCGTGCACACATACATGCCCACTATGGTGACAAGGGCTCTTTGTAGACCAGAAGTCATCAGGAACTCTTAAAAGACAGAAGGAGAATGAGGCTAGACTAAAGGAGGAAACCACAGTAGAAACCACATGCAAGAGAAGACTGCTTACAGAAGTCAAGAGCAGCTGAGAGCCTTTAAGCTCAGAAATGGCAGACACGGGAAGCAGAAACAAAGCTGTCTGGCTGCTTGAAGGTGGTTTGTTGAGGTCTTACAGTAGGAACCGGACACTGGCTGTCTGCTTTCCTCCCCTTATTATGTCAAGAAGGGGACAAGAGAGGCATCTGCCTGCAGTCAGTCATATGGGCAGGACGTGAGATTAAAAATAATGGCAGTGCCCAGGAAGGCCATCAACATGTAGGAACAAGGAGCTACTCTGGTCAAAGATATGAGCTCCTGGTTCACCTCATCCAGTAGAGTCTTCCATTCCTCCATCATAGTCCTTGGATTCATGATGTGGGAAACAGTTACAGTGTTCACACACTGGGCACATTTCTCAGAAATCTTTAAACAAGTAATAACAAGTATGACTAATAGTGGCTCAAGCAAAAAAAAAAAATTTTTTTTTTCATTATATCACATTATAGGCTGTCTAGAGGTGGTTTCAGGTTTGGCAGGTCTGACCCAATTAAAATTATCCACAAATCAATTTCATACTCTGCACTTCAACATCCTTAGTGTATAGCTGCCTCATGGTCACATAATGGCTGCTGTGCTCCAGGCATTACATCCATGTCAAAGGAAGGAAGAAAGGAAAAGAGGTAGTACCCCTGACTCTTCCTCATACAAGTGTTCTTTTTACAATAAAGTAAAAGATTTCTCAGAAATGTTTCAGTAGGTTTCCACTTATATCTCATTGGCTAGAAGTTTGTTATATGCCAGAGTTAGCTGCAAAAGAGGCTGGGAAAAAGAGGCACTGGAATTAGAATTAATTTAGTATAATCAGGATCTGTCACTTGAGCTGGTTGGGCATATGACT
>CM053609.1:3466953-3484738 GCA_028646535.1 Procyon lotor | reverse complement strand
CTGTTAAATAAATAAATAAATAAAATCCTTAAAAAAAAAAATACCATTTGAGGGGCACCTACCTGGGTAGTTCACTTAAATGTATGTGATGACTCTTACTCATCGTTAAATGTATGACTCTTAATCTAGCTCAGGTCTGGATCTCAGGGCCATGAGTTCAAGCCCCATGTTGGGCTCCACTGCCAGTGTGGAGCCTACGTTAAAAAAAAAAAAAAAAACGACAAAAAAAAAAAAACATTTGATTGGGACCAATTTATTAAAGGTACAATTGGATTATAATAGAACTTAGTTATTATTTTTATTTCATTTTTAAATTTTTTTAAAGATTTTATTTATTTGAGAGAGAGAGAGCATAAGCAGGGGGAGTGGCAGGCAGAGGGAGAGGAAGAAGTAGACTCCTTGCTAAGCAGGGAGCCCGATGCAGGACTCGATCCCACGACCCTGGGATCATGACCTGAGCCCAAGGCAGACACTTAACCCACTGAGCCACCCAGGGGCCCTTCCTAGTTATTTCTTCTTTATATACCACCCTTTTGTCTTGTCAATTCTTCACAAAGTCATTGTTTCTTTGTCTAAAAGGTATGAAAGCTTCATCTTCTGATCACTACTTTGGGTCTTCATTCTCTTCTGAGGGCTTTCTTGTTCATGTTAAAATTCAGTAAAACGTGTAGGCTTTTCTCCTCTTAATCTGTCTTTGTCAGCTTAATTTTCAGACCCAGTCCGAGGCTCTAAGAAGGTCAAGGAAAGCTTTTCCCTCCCCTACAATCTCTTCTTGCAAATAGGATCTGTAGACAACTCTTTTGTAATTTTTCAGTTTGGGATACTATCATTTGACTTCCCATCACAGAAGATTAGGATTAGCTACCATGCACACATACAAATCCCACCCACCTACCCCCACCGTAGGGACCTAGAGACCCCGTCCCTCCTCGCCACTGAGTCAAAATAAATACGTCGCAGTTTTGGGTTGAATTATCATTCCATGCCTACTTTACTATGACCAAACAAACATTCATAGCTGCACCCTGTATGGTTCTGTAATTATATTTCTTTTCCGGAAACAACCTTTTGTTGTTTTTAATTGCCCTGGAATTAGTAATTGCTTTATCTTTAAATTTGCTTGCTTTCCTGGGTGCCTATCACTAATGCATACCCAAATTCTCTACCAGAACTCCAAAACTCCTCTCAATTCTATCAAATGTGTCAGATACTGTATCAGTGTTTTTTAATACTTTGGGGACATCCATCCTGGAGCCAGCCATCATTCATTCATTTCAAAAATGTTTATTAAATGCCTCCTGAGGGTTTTAGGTTGGATATATTGTACAGAACAGAATAGGCAAGTCACTTTTACTGAGCTTCCATTCAAGTGGGGGAAGGAGAAGATAAACAATAAGTCGATAACTAAATATTGTTAGGAGATGATATATGCCATGAAGAAAAATAAAGCCACAGGGGCGCCTGGGTGGCTCAGTTGTTGGGTGGCTGCCTTTGGCTCAGGTCATGATCCCAGGGTCCTGGGATCGAGCCCCATATCGGGCTCTTTGCTCAGCACAGAGCCTGCTTCTCCCACTACCATTCCCTCTGCTTGTGTTCCCTCTCTAGCTGTGTTTCTCTCTGTCAAATAAATAAAATCTTTAAAAAAAGAAAAAGAAAAAGAAAGCCACATCACAGGGACTACATAGTCCTGGGGGAGGGGAATTCTAGATTGTATGATAAGGGCCTTTCCAAAGAGGTGATCTGAGCAGAGACCTGAGTTAAATAATGGAGTGAACCATTCAACCTCTGGTGGAGGACCATTCCTTGCAGAAGGAACAGTCAATAGGACACGGAGATGTCTGGTCATTAATTAAAAGTGAGATGCCTCAGCATGACCATGACTTTCCAGCCCTTAGTCCAGGTGCTGCCACAGAGTTAGTGGAAGGTTGGTGGTAAGTTGGGGCAGAGTTTTTCCAGGCAAGTCGGGGGTACAAGGGCATGGTTACAATGATGTGATGGTGGGAGCTAAACTGTGTCACAGGGTAGCTGGAAGGGAAGGAATGGTGGGTGCACCCTGAGAAAGTGGTCGCCGGTGTATTGGAGGTTCCCACAGGGTTGGCGCGTTGATCCAACAGAAGTATGGGAGGAGGTGGGCAGAGAGGACGGTGCTTGAGAACTGAGCTTTCTCTGGGTCAAGATTTTATTAAGTAATCTCTACACCCAGTGTGTGGCTCCAACTTACAACCTCAAGAGCAAATCACATGCTCTCCCAACTGAGTCAGCCAGGCGCCTCATGAATTCAGCCTTGGGAGGCAAAAGATGACGAGGACAAGGATAAAACCACATTTCAGCCAAGAGTGTGCCCTGCACGGGTGTGCAGGGAGAGGGCCAGCGCAGGAGGAGACCTGGTCCACACTTCCTCACCACCCCTACATCTGAGGGCTCTGCTACCCGGAAGGGCTGCCTTTTTCTAACTTACCCCATAGCGCTCTACAGTTGAGTCCATGACCCCGAGTTCAGTAGGATTCCCCAGGGAAAGCCAGGATTCTTCCAGAGCAAGAAGATGAGGGTGAAGGCAGCCTTCGGAGAAAAGGTTGAAGTTGCCAGAGAATTTGCTGGGAAAAGGCTTTGAGTCTCCGATGGCACTGTGGTGGGTTCAGGGATAAAATCTATCAGGGGAAAACAGAAAAAGAGCTTTATCACCTTGGGTGGGGAGAGAGGCAGGATCTTTTAAACAAGAATTTTAAATTACATAATTTTTTTAAAAAAATCAATGGATTTGATCATTTAAAGATTTGAGTTCAGTAGAGTGCCCCATTGACAAGGGAGCAAACTAAGGACAGCCTGAGAGAAATCTGTACAAAAAGCCAAGAGTAGAGTCATAGCTAGAACATTCAAGAACTGCCGATCAGCAAGAAAAAGACAAGAATTGTACCCAGTTCTCTCTTTTTCTTTCTTTCTTCTTTCTTTCTTTCCTTCCTTCTTTCTTTCTCTCTTTCTTTCTTTCTTTCTTTCTTTCTTTCTTTCTTTCTTTCTCTCTCTCTCTCTCTTTCTTCTTTCTTTTTCTTTTTCTTTTTTTTACAAGAAACCCAATTTTTTAAATGGGTAAAGGATTTGATAGATAAGTCACTGAAGGGGAAACTCACCCGGGGCGCCGGTAAACATTTGATCTTACCAGTAATGAGAACAACGCAAATCAAAACAGCAGATACCACTTCTCTAAAATCAGGAAGTGAGATGTTATCAAGTTCTGGAGAAGGTGGGGGAATAAAAGGCCTCCCGGTCTTGCTGATGAGATTCTAAAGCGGGGCAACTCTTTGGGGAGCACTTAGTGAAATCAAGAACACACACCCTCTACAACACAGCAATCCTACCCCTCCTTACTTCTCAAACCATTGTCTTGCAAAAGCTTGTCATCTTTATAACAATGCAACACGTGTCATAACAAATCGCTGGTTCCAATACCAGCAGGATGCATGAGCAGAAGACGGAGTGTGTTTTTGGTGGAATGTTATGCAGCACTCAGGAAAAGCAACCTGGATTCCATGACACAATATTGTGAGATCTCAGAAATTTATAAATTGAGTGCAAAAAAAAAAAGTAAAAAACAGAACATGATTGATAGTACAACACCAACTCTGTAACTTTAAAGGTATATACAAAAAAATGGGACTTGCTATATTTTTAAGAAGAGATATATATCGAAATGAACAGAGGTGGTAGAGTGGAAAAGCATATGTTAAATACCTACATTAAATTCCTACAAGTAGAGAAGAGCAGAAAAAAAAAATCATACAATAAAAGAGAATTAGCACAGACCAGTGAGGAAGAAACTCTGAATTTTGTGCACCTGGAATAAAAGAAATAAATAGAATGAAGGTATTTGACATGCATTAATATTGTCTCAGCTAACTATTGCTGCGTAACAAACTACGCCGAAGTTTAGTGATTTGAAAAAAAAAAGGCCTTTAAATGTCTCACAATATTTTTGGTTAAGAATTGGGGCAAGGGTGATTCTTTAGCTTCCGCGGGACGTTGAGAAGCATTGCTGGAGGGTCCTCACCTGACAGCTGGGCTGGGCCCAAGGGTCCAAACAGACTTCCTTCGTGTGCCTAGTGCTTTGGGGAGAACAGCTGAAAATATCAGCTCAGTTTGGCCCTCCTCCCTCTCAGGTGTAGTCCCTCCACATGGTCTTCCCAGCCGGGTGGCCAGGTTTCCCCTACAGCAGCTCAAGGCTCCCACAGAGAGTGTTGGGGAGACGGAACAAGGCAGGAACCACAAACCTTCTTGTGCCCCAGCCTCGGAAACCCTGCAGCTACACTGTTGCCACAGTATGTTGGTTACAAGGCTCAATAAGCATTTCTCGACTCCAGGGACACCTGGATGGCTCAGTCCGTTAAGCTTTGCCTTCAGCCCGGGTCAGGATCCCAGGGTCCTGGGATGAGTCCCGGGTCCCAGGTCAGGCTCCTTGCTCCATGGGGAGTCTGCCTTTCCCTCTCACTCTGCCTGCTTGTGCAGGTGCTCTCTCTCTCTTACAAGTACATAAATAAAATCTTTTAAAAATCTTTAAAAAAAAAAAAAGAATTTCTGAACTGGAGGGATCCATCGGTGGCTTCATCCATGCAGATGGCGACAATAGAACCCTATGGACTAGGTGGCTTACAGACAACAGAAATTTATTTCTCACACTTTTCTGAAAGCTGGGAAGTCCAAGCTCAAGCTGCCGGCAGATTCAGCATCTGGGGAGAAGCTCCTTCCTTGTTCATAGCAGCTGTCTTCTCATTGTGTCTGCAGGTGGTGGAAGAAGTGACGAAGCTCGGGGGTCCCTGGCACCACCAGTTAGTTCCATTCATGAGGGCCCCCCACCCTCGTGACCTGATCACCTCCCAAGGACTCACCTCCACCTGCCAGCACACTGGGAACCCCAGTCTCTCAGGTCGGGAGAAAAACTGATGTTTTATTTCTGTTTCCAAAGATATAATTTATGCATTGCTGTAAGTTGCAAATAGCTTATGAGAAAAGAGAAAAAGGGTTTCCTATACCCAGAAGATAAAGAGCCAGCAAAAATTTAAACAAGAAGTCCATAAAAAATGTGTCATCATCTCCATCAGCTTATTTAGTCTTATGTAATTAATTCTTGTTCTGCCTGATCTTTCTTTTTTTAAGTTTTTATTTTAACACCAGTTAGTTAACATACAGTGCTACATTAGTTTCAGGTGTGCAATATGGTGATTCAACACTTCCCAACGCCAGCCAGTATTCATCACTGACAAGTGCACGCCTTAATCCCCAACACCTGTTTCCCACATCCTCCACCCACCTCCCCTCTGGTCACCAGCAGTTTGTTCCCCATAGTTAAGAGTCTATTTCTTGGTTTGTCTCTCTCTCTCCTCTTTTCCCCCTTGGCTCTGTTTCTTAATTCCATATGTGACTTATTTCGCTTAGCATTATACTCTCTAGCCCCCTCCATGTCGTTGCAAGTGGCAAGATTTCATTCTTTTTTGTGGCTGAGTAATATTGCGTTGTATATGTATTCCACATCTTGTTTATCCATTTATCGATCAGTGGACACTTGGGCTGTTTCCATAATTTGGCCATTGTAGAGAATGGTGTTCTACCCAATCTTGAGTCCGCAGTTGTATATAGTCTTCGGCTTCTTGATTAGAGTTCTGGAAATTCTTACCCAGTCAAGTGGTATGCTTTCAAAGTTATCAGAAACCTGTACTCCGGAGTATTTGTCGGAGGCTTCTCCGTGAACTTGTTTGAGGATTAAGTACTTTTGGATTGCAGCTGATTATAAAAGATCTCTGGGAAGTGTCAGAGTAAAACAATAATTGTCTATGAATGACAAAAGACTTAAAATGTCACAGTGAAATGTCTGATGAGAGTTCATTGTAATGCAATTGACAAGGAAATTTTGTTACTTCTGTGGCATACAAGATTTTAATTGAAATTACGACTGAGTACATGGATAATAAGAACGTTAACATAATTCTGGGAATTTCATGCAACTGCTAAAACGCTTACATTATTAACATACGTCCATACAATTACAACCTAAAGAAAGTTAAACCACTTTTTATTTTTTTATTTGACAATGCTTCCTGTGTAATTTAACATACAAAATAAACGTAATCAGCTTAACATCTCTGTTTTTACCAGGTGAGAGGACAAATCCTTGGAGATTTCCCAAGGACCCTTAAAAAAAAAATCTCAAAGTTAGTTTGAAGTCAAAGATTTTATTTAGAATTTGGCTTTGTCAAGGTTGTAGAAAATACCCAAAGTGTTAAGCCCTTGATTGCAGATGGTTCCCTGCTTTACAATGGTGCAGGGGCAATATGCATTCAGTAGAAACTATACTTCAAATCATGAATTTTGATCTTTACCCAGGGCTCGTAATACACAGTACAGTAATCTCTCACGATGCTGGGCATGGAGAGCAAGCCATAGCTCCACTCAGCCACTCAACCGTAAGGGTGAGCACGGACGAACACACGTACGACCATTCTCTATCCACACAGCCATTCCGGTTTTCACTTTCAATGCAGTATTCATAAATTACACGAGATATTCAGCACTTAATTATAAAAAAAGGCTTTGTGTTAGATGATCTTCCCCAGCCGTAGGCTAATGTAACTGTTCTGAGCACATTTAAGGTGGGCAAGGCTAAGCTACAAGGTTCAGTGGGTTCAGTGCACTAAATGCGTTTTCAACTTACGCTTTTCCCTTACGGCAGATTAATCAGGACATAACCCCGTCGTAAATGAGGGAAGATCTATAAATAGGATTACAGATCACTATGAAGCAATACTTACTTATTCATTTACCCAAGTGGCAATAAAAGATTTCAAAAACAAACATAGGAAGTAACATAGCTGACAGGAAAAGAGAAACAAACAGAGGGGTGCCTGGGTGGCTCAGTGGGTTAAAGCCTCTGCCTTCGGCTCAGGTCATGATCTCAGGGTCCCCCATCGGGCTCTCTGCTTCCCCCTCTCTCTCTGCCTGTCTTTCTGTCTACTTGTGATCTCTCTGTCAAATAAATAAATAAAATCTTTAAAGAAAAAAAAACGAAAGAAAAGAAAAAACAAAAACAAAGTTGGCTGTGTTAACATTGAGAAGACTCTAATCGAAGACATGATAGAGAAAACGTGAAGCGTGAGAAATTATTTTGATAAAGGAATCTTTGCTTCTTAGCCATATTAGTAGATTAAAAAACAAACAGCGTTTACAATTTCCTATTAAGAACAGACCAATAAGCCCAGGAAACTTTATCTTCCTAACAGACAAAGAAAATCAAATTCTACTTTTGCATTGGTCTTCTATTGATAATAAAGCTTCTTTATATCCTTATAAAAAATCTGTGTAACTTTAGCCAGCTTGACATCACGAGGTAAGATATTCTCTGTCTTTCTTTTTTTAACTTTCTATACCCTTTAGGATTTTGCCCTTTATTTCCCTCTTTCTTATTCTGAAACAACCTTAAATAACCTCTAAACGAGGACAAAATTACTCTCCTTTTCCCTTAACAAAAATGTACCCATCATGGGGTGCCTGGCTGGCTCAGTGGGTGGAGTGTGTAACTCTTGATCTCAGGGTTGTGAGTTCGAGCCCCATGTTGGGTGCAGAGATGACTTAAAATAAAATCTTAAAAAAAAAAAAATGCACCTGTCATTCCTTACATCTTTCCTTGAAAACCTGTCTCACTTTCCTTGTACACTCTGCATACAGGGTTTTCTCCTTTACCCATTGTATTCTTGTAACTCATTTACATGTATTGATTAGAATTCTTAAGACTTACTGACCTTAATTTCCAGAGAAAATTGGGGAGCAGGCAATTGTGAACTGTCATAGATCAGTATTCTTCAAATTAGTAAATTTACTAATAGGCCATATCATAATTTCTACATAATTTTTCATAGTATAATTTTTCAGCGTGGCAAAAAAGACATGCTTATTATTAACAGATCCAAGTATCTTTTGCCGCTCTGTAAAAACTGAGAAGCCAAAGTAGATAAACTTTTATATTTTATGTTTATCTTCTAAATGCTTCTAATTGCTAAATGTTTAGCAATTAATGTTTCAGTATTTTATCTTTTTTGGAAATGACCTAGATAGTCACTGAATATCATTTTACTAAACTTAGTATAACTTAAAGGTTTCAAGCTACCAAAAAGATTTTGGAAACTATTTTTAAGTAGATATATTATCAAACATAATTATTGTTAAAAAGTCCATTTACAGGCGTGCCTGGCTGGCTCAGTCGGAGGATAGTGCAACTCTTGATCTCAGGGTTGTAAGTCTGAGCCCCAAGGTGGGTGCAGAGATTACTTTAAATAAATAAATGTTCATTTATAAACATTTCCCCACTTACATTTATTTAATTTGCTTGCCTTAATAGCTATGTTTGGATTGCTCATGAAAACTTCATGAGACGTTAAATAAGGCTGACTGTCATCCTGATTTTTTTGTGGTTGTTGATAAATCAGGCAAGTATCAAAAAAAAAAAAAAAATTAACAAAAGCAAAAAACCTAAAAGTCAAACATATGTCTCTCCTTTCTCCCCTGTTTTTATTTTTGCTGCCATGTTTGACATACATCAAGCCCTTCATCTTTATTGTTTCTTTTGTTCTTAGGTTGAATTTATAATTTTATAATCTTAGACATCTAAGGGAAGCTTATTTGACTTTTAAACTGTAAAATGTAAATGTAATGTAATGTAAAATGTCTACATTCTGTCTAGTGCTGCCAATTCTAAAGACATACTTACTTTTATTTAACCAATAATCATAAACTAACTTTATTTTCCAAAGATTATCCCACATCATGTGAACCTGAAAAACATTGAGGTTAGTTTTTATTTTCTTTTAAAGTGTTAGACTTAATTTATATGAGCACTTACTTTTTATTTTAAGTAATCTCTACATCCAACGTGGGTCTTGAACTCACAATCCCAAGATAAAAGTCCCGCACTCTACCAACAGAGCCAGCCAGGTACCCCCACACGTTTATTTATTTATTTTTTCCCACACGTTTATTTTTTAAACTCAATGAATAGAGGGGTGCCTGGGTGGTGCAGTCAGTTAAGCTGCAACTCTTGGTTTCGATTCAGGTCATGATCTCATGGATCCTGAGATCCAGTCCTGTATAGGAGCCCTCATGGAGCTCTCTGGTCCTCTCCCCACTCTCATGTGCTCTCTCTCTCTCTCTAAAATAAATAAATACATCTTTTTTTAAAAAAGTCAATTAATAGAGCCTTTTTTTTTTTTAAAAGATTTTATTTATTTATTTGATAGAGACAGAGAGCACAAGTAAGCAGAGCAGCAGGCAGAGGGAGAGAGAGAAGCAGGCTGTCTGCTGAGCAGGGAGCCCAATGCGGGGCTCGATCCCAGGAAGCTGGAATCATGACCCGAGCTGAAGGCAGCCACTTAACCAACTGAGCCACCCAGGTGCTCCTTAATAGAGCTTTCTTACAGATTAACTTGGGCAATACCATCCAGACTTAGAATAATATCACATGTACACAACATAAATACCTAAACATACAAATGTGAATAGAGATCTTACAACCTTTATTCTAAATTTTTGCTATGAGTTCGGTATAAGAATAGAAACATAAATGTCACTAATTTTTATGAGTTGATTCTCGTCCTAGTCCTATTTTGGTTTTATTTTTTTTTTTAATTTTGCATATATTTTTAAATCATTTTTAATTTTTTTATTTTTTATTTTATGTATGTACCTATTTTTATTTTTACCTATTTTGGTTTTAATCGGAGTATGTTTCTGGCAGACAGAACAAGTTGCTCAATGAGGGCTAAAGCTTTTACCAATACCTGTGGAGAATTTAGGGATTTTTATTTGCCCCGAGATGTAGTATTACGGAGAGTGTGGACTACATTTTGGGTCAGGAGCCCTTTTGGAAACACCAAGTGGAGACTTATGTCCAAATGCTTCTTTTTTTGCCCATGTTTATTTCCTTCCCGTTCAGGTGGCTGCATAGACAAGAGTTATCTCCTTGGATGTTCATATTTCAAAGGTATAGTAAGATTTACATCTCAAAGGGACAGAGAAAGGACGTAGGTTTTCTCTCAGAAGGAATTCAGGGGGCCTATTTATCTAGTATCAGAAATCTAGGGCCATTACTACTTTATCCCACTTCCTTATATGCTTACCCATAGGATAATGTTTTTCCAAAGTCATGGCTTTTCCAGTATCTGCAGTGTCCTGAGATAAATAAGAAAGTTCCTGCGGTTGGTGAGGAGGATTTGAGTCCTTTAAAGAAAATTGTTAATACAGTTTATTTTTTAGGATAGTTTTATATTCACAACAAAATTAAGGAAGGTAATTTCCCATGTAGCCTCTGTCCTCAGACATGCACAGCCTCCCCCATTATCCACACCCCCCCACCAGAGGGTACATTTGGGCCAACTGATGAGCCTACATGGACATGTCATCATCACCCAAGTCCATGGTTTACACAGAGTTCTCTTTGGCATTGTATCTTCTGTGGGAGTGGACGAATGTACCATGACACGCTCCCCCATTACAGTATCCTACAGAATAGTTTCACTGCCCCAAAAATCTTCTGTGCCATTCATTATTTATCCCTCCCTCCCTCCAAACCCCTAATAACCATTGATTTTTTTTCACTATCTCTACAATTTTGTCTTTTCCAGAATGTCCCATAGTTGGAATCCTACAATACACAGCCTTTTCAAGCTGACTTCTTTCACTTAGTAAAACACATTTGTATGGGAAGAAAAAGTTATCCCTTGACCCCCCTTGAGGGTCCCTGACTGGGTCTGACAATTACACGGACAAAGACAGGTTAACAGGAAAAAGGTAAACAAAATGACTGAAGGTGAGTGTTACCTGACACATAAGCCTTTATAAGGAGATGAAAACGTGTATGTTTCTATGGTAGGTTTGATGAAAAGTGGACAGTGGCAAAGTATGCTAGGTTAGGAGTTTCAGCTAATTGTAGTAAACTGGAGGAACTCTGCAAGTCCTGTTTGTTAGGATGCTTCTTGACACCCTTTATCTTCAGAGATAAGGGTGCTCCTTTCCTCCAGGTAAAGGGAGGGCACCTCTCATGTGATTGTTTTATGATGTGTTTCAAGGAAGAAGAGCAAGGGATTGTAGAAGACACAGAGACTTTCCTGTTTCTGCCATTTTCTCAAACTCCTTCAGCTTAAAATATTCAACAACCCTTGGGGCGCCTGGGTGGCTCAGCTTAAAATATTCAACAACCCTTGGGGCGCCTGGGTGGCTCAGTCGTTAATCATCTGCCTTCGGCCCAGGTCATGATCCCAGGGTCCTGGGATTGAGCCCCACATCGGGCTCTCTGCTCGGCAGGGGGCCTGCTTCTCCCACCACCATTCCCTCTGCTTGTGTTCCCTCTCTCGCTGTGTTTCTCTGTCAAATAAATAAAATCTTTAAAAAAATAATAATAATAAATAAATAAATAAAATATTCAACATCCCAAAGTGTGCCATATTTTGGGAGTAGTGTATCTTGAATTCCAACATATTTAAGTTTCTCCCGTGTCTTTTCATGACTAGATAGCTCATCCCTATTTAATGCTGAATAATATCCCATTATCTAGCTATACCATGGTTTATTTATCCTTTCACCCAATGGAGGACATTTTGATCGCTTCCAGGTTTTGGCATTATGAACAAAACTGCTATAGACATCCTTGCTCAGGAGTTTTAGGGACATAAGTTTTCAATTCTCTTGGGGAAAGACCACAAAGCACAATTACTGGATTATACGATGAGAGTGTTTTTATTTTTGTAAGAAATTGCCAGCTATCTTCCAAAGGGAGTCCGCCATGTTGCTTTCCCACCAGCAAAAACAAGGATTCCTGTTGCTCCACAACAGGTGGAGCTGATTGGTGTTGTCGCTGTTAACAGATTTTGGTCATTCTAACAGATGTGTGTAGTATCTCACTGTTGTCTTACCAAAGCAAGATATTTCCTTGATGATGAGAATCTTCCAACAGGCTTGTTTTTCCATCTGTATCTCTTCTTTGGCGAAGTGCCCGTTAAGGTTTTGGATCTATTTTTAAATAAAGTTGTTTCTTCCCTTATTGAGTTTTAAGAGCTCTTTGTATATTTTGGACAATGGTCCTTCATCAGATGTGCTTTCACAGATACTGTGTCGCACCCAGTCTGTGGTTTGTCTTCTTGTTCTCTTGACATTGTCTTTCACAGAATTGTTTTATATAGTTTTGTGTTTTACATTTAGCTCCATGATCAATTTGAGTTAATTTTTATGGAAGGCATAAAGTCTGTGGCTACAGTCACTTTTTTTGCATGTGCATGTCCAGTTCTTCCAGCACCATTTGTTGAAATTGTATCTTTGCTCCATTGCATCATCTTTATTCCTTTGTCAAAGATCAGTGGACCTGATTTATGTGGGTCTGTTTATGGGCTCTCTATCCTATTTCACTGATATATCACTGATATATATAGGCTCTCTATCCTATTTCACCAATAGCACATGATCTTGGGTCGTGGAACCTCTGGGGGTTCCCTTGTATGTGACAGGTCACTTTCCTCCTGCTGACTTCCAAATTCTCTCTGTCTTTGACTTCTACTGTGTGACTTTTGCCTTTTAATTTAAGGGAGTCCCTTAGGCCAGTGGTACCGCTTTGTGTCATGTGCCCTCCTTATAATGTCATCTTTCCATAGGTATCAGTATGATACTTATTTTGAATGAGATCTCCCTAAAAATTCATTTATGTATAAAAATGTTTTCAAATCAAAAGATCTATTACCTGGCCAATAAATAGGTAGGATCTCCCAAAGGTATACTCATTCCAAATGCAGCACAAACAAGAACGCCTTCTTTTTTTTTTTTAAGATTTTACTTTTTTTCTTCCTAAAGATTATATTTACTTGACAGAGAGAGAGAGAGAGCAAGAGAAGGGACACAAGCAGGGGGAGGGAGAAGCAGGCTTCTTGCTGAGCAGGGAACCTGATGCAGGCCTCCATCCCAGGACCCTGGGATCATGACCTGAGCCAAAGGCGGACGCTTAATGACTGAGCCACCCAGGCACCCTTAAGATTTTACTTTTAAGTAATCTCTACACCCAACATGGGGCTCGAACTCACAATCCCAAGATCAAGAGTCATATGCCCCCTGACTGAGCCAGGTGCCCAGAAAACCTTTTTAAGGGAAGACCCAGAGACAACTTTCCAGGCTTAGAGTAAATTTTTACCATGGGTGCAAGTGGGGTTCCCAGAGCAAGTGCAGATGGTGTACCCCTGTGATCCAGAAAGGTCATTCCCAGAGATGGTCAAAGAAAGCAAAGACCTTGGTTGTCACATGCGGTAAGGAAATGCCAGCATCCAACAAAAGCTAGATGACTTTAAGGGCAGACCCACTAACCTGCAGTATCAGGGAGGCAATGCTCAGATGGGATTTTCCCAGCACTGCCAAGGCAGTGAGGGTTAAAGACAACAAAGACTTCTTACAGGCTGTGACCTGTTCTCCAGACAAACTCCCCTGACTGCTGGCACAGTTGGTAAGGAAGTGTCTCAGACACCCAGCCTGATGGCTCATCACCTATGGAGGCAGACCCCCAACCATCTGTACTCCTGGGGAGGCAGAGAAAACAAGGAAAATATACACTCGTGAGATCCAAGCCAAACTCTCAAGATATTAAGTGAGACAGAAGGAGAATTTAATCTCATTTTTTTAAAATTGGTGACCCACAGCAAAGTTTTTCCAAATAGATATCATTCCGGGGAGAAGTCAACTCACCAATCTGTGAGGCCAACTCAAACAAGGGGCTTATAGGACCTATACTTATGTCTTATCTTATGATTCTCCCCACTATGACAAATGACACAAAAGACAAAGACAAAGAAAAATTATGTCTACCCTTGAGAGAATCAGATCAATAGAAAATAGCAAAAACAAAAAAACAAACAAACAAACAAAAGAAAATAGCAAAAACAGCACAAACCTGGAGAAGTATCTCACACAAATATTTTCTCCTATTAATCTAAATTTGGGGGGGGGAGAGACAAGGAGGAATTTTTACCTTCCTCTCTCAACCAACCAACACAAGGAGACATCCAGGAGGTTGACATGAAAAATGAATTCTTACCTCTTGCCAGGTTTTATCCATTGTTCCAGGATTTCATCTGTAGGTTCCAGAACCAGTGGGGCATCCCAGGCTTCTACTGGCCCTTGACAGTTGCCAAAACTATAGCAGAGGAAGAGTGTTTTTCCTCTATCCATCTTAGGTTAACTGGCTGGGACCTGCAAATGAGGCTGAAAAAAAATTTAACAAGAGGAAAACAGGAGTGCCTGGGTGGCTCAATTGTTTGAGCAGAAACTCTTGATTTCAGCTCAGGTCATGATCTCAGGGTCACGTCAGGCTCCACGCTCAGAGGCTGCTTAAGATTCTCTCTCTCTCTCAGGGTGCCTGGGTGCCTCAATGAGTTAAAGCCTCTGCCTTCGGCTCGGGTCATCGGGCTCTCTGCTCAGCAGACAGCCTGCTTTCCCCTCTCTCTCTGCCTGCCTCTCTGCCTACTTGTGATCTCTCTCTCTTTGTCAAATAAATAAAATCTTTTTAAAAAATGAAAAGAAAATAAAAGATTCTCTCTCTCTTCTGCCCTTCCCCCGACTTGTGTACTCTCTCCCTCTTAAAAAAAAGAGTATTTATTAGCAAGGAAACATTCTTGAAGTATCAGACAGTGAAAAGAGTTTACAAAACTATACAATATTGTCTTAATTTTACTGTATGAATATATATTTACACATGTTTATATAAATGAAACGATCTCGAATGAGAGACACCAGAGTAAAATGGTAGTTATCCCGGGATACAATCACGATTTTTTTTGTTTGTTTCTGTCTGTGTATTTTCTGATCTTTCTGTAATAAGCCTTTATTGCTTTTCTAATAAGAAATAAAGTCATTGTGTAGTATCATCCTGGGAATAAACTAGCAGATCAATAGAACAGAACACAAACTGAGAAGATTCACTAGATATAAGAATATGATGTGTGAAAAGGTGTGATTTTGAATCAGTGGGGAAAAGATGGGTAACTCAATATATTATGTTGGTTCAACTGGCTAACAATTTGGTAACAACCACCTGAAAGTTTTAGAAAAAAATCTAAGCAAGTGACTCCATAATCTTGGAGTGGAGAAGGCCCTTCTAGGCTGGTATCAAAGGTGCAAAGGAAAAGGTGGGTATATTTGACAATGTATAAAATATACATATATTTAATATATAAAATTTATATAGTTTATATGTTATTATATATTACGTATATTTAATATATAAAATTTATATATTTGACAATATATAAAAATATACAAACACTAGACACCCACACACTTTAAAACACCCTAAGTAATAACAGCTGTAAAATGCTTAGGAATAAATTTAACAAGAAATGTAAAATTCCTATGTGACAAAAACTATACAACTTTACTGGAGGGCATAAAAGCAGCTCAAGGGAAATGGCGAGCTCAATAGAAGCAGTGGGATTTATTCACTGAGCTTCGCTTATGTTTAAAGAGAGGGAGCGCGCCGCTAAATGTCTAAATGTCCGTGAGTAGATTAAGTCTTTTGACAGCGTGATGTGCGGTGGTTAAAAAGAATGTGTCAGCTCTGCGTGTACTTTTCCGTGCAGGAAAGATTGCTCGCCACTTCCTCTCAACACACCCCAAGCCTGGAGGAAGAGTTGTTACGCTTTGATCAGACCCGTCTAGCAGGGGTGAGGTCACCATGTTAAATGGACACGCCCACGCCTGCTCTTCCCTAGGCTGCCCTCCCTGCTCACCTCCGTGGGCTGGTAGCTCCCGGGTTGCCCTGGGGCCTCCTGGTTGTCCCTCACCCTGGGAACTAGTAATCTCCTTCTGGAGCTGCCCGGATCCCCAGACTCGGGCTGGCTCTGCGCCACAGACCGGCTTCTACCTTTGAGTCCTGTGTGAGGTGTGGCCGCTCATTCAGGCCTTCCTGGGCCTCCTGCCCCAGAAGATGAACAAGGATATGTGCTCAAGCGGGTCCAGTGTGAATGCCTCAATGTCTACTCATCACTCCCACGAGAGAGGGAGGACAGGACCCGCGTGTGGCATCGGTGCTATAGGAAGTTAACCTAGGGACCCCCGATGCCAGATGATGTAAATACCTCACAGCCATTAGAAACTAAACTAGAACAGCCTCACAGTTAGGAACACAGATTTCAAACTATCTGGATTCAAATCCAGAGCCTACATCTAGCCAGCTGTGTGACCGCTGACGAGTTACTTAACCATTCTGTTCCTCAGTTTTCTTCTCTGGAAAACATTATCATCTGAAAATACTACCATATTGTGTTTGCTTTCCAGAATGCTCATGAGGAGTAAGAGTTAGTATTCAAGAAGCAGGCTCAGAGCTGTGCCTGGCCCACAGTCACTCTGTGTGAGTTACAATCATCATTACAATGGAATCCAAGAGACTCCAAAAAATCCCTGCTCAGGCAGGGTTCCAGCCTGGACAGCTGGCTACCGTCGCACTTCTTCTGAGAGGGAACCAGGAAACTGGAGAAGCCACCTCTCACACCCAGCCTGTCCCCGCGGAGCAGGGCTAGCTAACTGGCCTCCTGCTCTCTAATTGTGGGAACACGGACCTGCTCTAAGACAGAAGCACCAGGGTGCACTTTACGGGCAGGTTTTCAAACCCAGACCTCTCCCACTTCAGGCATTTGATCAGCTAACAATGAAATAAATGGTGCTTTGATCCTCTCTAGCTGCTGGGCCACATACATGAGCTCCCTCCGGAACATCTCTAGTGATCAATGGGCCAGTGCGGCCCAGGGTTTCCTGGCCGCGAACCCCACCCTGCTTGGCGGGGCCTTCACAACCCCACCTCTGCCCCACTCGGGGCTCACGTGGAAAGATACCCATCACATTGTCGAGGGGAAAAGCAAAAGGCAGAACCCTGTGTCTAATACAATTGTTGTTTAAAACATCCATGAAAATGCGTTTTGAAATTCTAGAGGGAAGTATGAGGAACAGCTCCTAGTCGTGATGTTGGGTTGGTCCTTAGGCGCAGCGGTGTGGGTGTGGAGGAAGGGGCGGGTGCACTGTTTGCTGTAGACCATTCACGCTCTGAGGAAATGCTTTTTTTTAAACAAACCTCAAGTCGTGGGAAAATATTTACAGCCCAAGTGGTGGACAAAGGGTTACAGCAGTATCTGTAAGTGTGTGTGGCTAGAAAAAGTAGGCGAAGAGACTAGAAAAAAGCGACAGTGCTTATCCCTAGAGGACAGCTTAATGGGATAGTTTAATTTTCTTCTTTATGCCCTTTTCCTATATTTTCCAAACATTTAGCAATAAAAATGCATTACACTTTTGAGTCAGAAAAATGATATTTTTTAAATTGGAGGGAAATACGACAATAAAAACAGATAATTAAAAGAGGAGCTCTGAAAGGAAACCAGAAGGCTTAAAAGGTTTGAGAGGAGAGAAGGTAAAATGAGGCCATTTAAAAGGGGGAAAAAAATTGGGAACAATACAAGGCCGTATAATAAAATGGATACACTCAAATAATTAAAAAAAAAAGAATGAGCTAGGATATTAGAAATCAGTAACCAGAGGCACCTGGGTGGCTCAGGCGGCTAAGCATCTGCCTTCCACTCAGGTCATGATCCCAGGGTCCTGGGGTTGAGCCCCACATTTGGTTCCCTGCTCAGCGGGGAGCCTGCTTCTCCCTCTCCTTCTGCCTGCCTCTCTGCCTGCTTGTGCTCTCTCTCGCTCTCACTGTCAAATAAATAAATAAAATCTTAAAAAAAAAAAA
>CM053609.1:3435552-3460182 GCA_028646535.1 Procyon lotor | reverse complement strand
GTCACCACTGCTATTCAACATAGTACTAGAAGTCCTAGCCTCAGCAATCAGACAACAAAAAGAAATAAAAAGCATCCAAATCGGCAAAGAAGAAGTCAAACTCTCACTCTTTGCAGATGATATGATACTTTAAGTGGAAAACCCAAAAGATTCGACTCCAAAACTGCTAGACCTCATATAGGAATTCAGTAAAGTGTCAGGATATAAAATCAATGCACAGAAATCAGTTACATTTCTATACACCAACAGCAAGACAGAAGAAAGAGAAATTAAGGAGTCGATCCCATTTACAATTGCTCCCAAAACCATAAGATACCTAGGAATAACCCTAACGAAAAAGGCAAAGAATCTGTACTCAGAAAACTATAAAGTGCTCATGAAAGAAATTGAGGAAGACACAAAGAAATGGAAAAACGTCCCGTGCTCATAGATTGGAAGAACAAATATTGTGAAAATGTCTATGCTACCAAGAGCAATCTACACATTTAATGCAATCCCTATCAAAATACCATCAACTTTTTTCAAAGAAATGGAAGAAATAATCCTAAAATTTATATGGAACCAGAAAAGACCCCAAATAGCCAGAGGAAAGTTGAAAAGGAAAACCAAAGTTGGTGGCATCATAATTCTAGAGAGCTCAGAAATAAACCTACCTACAATTATATGGTTGATCAATCTTTGATAAAGGAGACAAGAATATCCAATGGGAAAAAGTCTCTTCAACAAATGGTGTTGGGAGGATGGACAGCTACATGACATGCAAAAGAATGAAAATGGACTACTGTCTTAAACCATTCACAAAAATAAACTCAAAATGGATTAAAGCCCTAACTATGAGACTTGGAACCATAAAAATCCTAGGAGAATGCACAGGTAGTAATTTCCCTGACATAGTCATAGCAACATTTTTCTAGATATGTCTCCTGAGGCAAAGAAAAAGCAAAAATAAACTACTGGGACTTCATCAAAATAAAGTTTCTGCACAGTGAAGGAAACAACCAACAGAACTAAAAGACAACCTATTGAATGGGAGGAGACATTTGCAAATGACATATCCAATAAGGGGTTAGTATACAAAATATATGAAGAATTTATATAATTCAACACCAATAATAATGATGATGATATTCCAATTAAAAATGGGCAGAGACATGAGCAGACATTTCTCCAAAGAAGACGTGCAGATGACCAACAGACACATGAAAAGATGCTCAACATCACTCTTGAGCAGGGAAATGCAAATCAAAACCGCAATGAGATATCATCTCGCACCTGTCAGAATGGCTAAAATCAACAACATGGGAAAAAAATGTTGGCGAGGATGTGGAGGAAAAGGAGCCCTCGTGGTGGGAATGCAAACTGCTGGAAAACACTATGGAGGTTCCTCAAAAAATTAAAGATAAAATTACCATATGATCCAGTAATTCCACCACTAGGTATTTACCCAAAGAATATGAAAACACTAATATGAAAGGATATATGCATCCCTATGTTTGTTGTAGTATTTTTTACAATAGCCCAATAATGGAAGCAATCCAAGTGTCCATCAATAGATGAATGGATAAAGAAGATGTGGTATGTAGACACAATGGAATATTATTCAGCCATAAAAATGAATGAAATCTTGCCATTTGTAATGACATGGAGGGATCTGGAGGGTATAATGCTAAATGAAATAAGTCAGGGAAAGACAAATAACATATGATTTCACTCATATGTGGAATTAGAGAAACAAAGAACAAAGGAAAAAGAGACCCAAAAGAAAAAAGCCAGGCTGTTAAAGACAAAGAACAAACTGGTCATTACCAGATGGGACGTGGGTGGGAGGGATGGGTGAAATATATGGAGGGGATTAAGAATACAGTTATGGTGGAACACCTGTGTGGCTCAGTCATTTAGGCAGCAGACTCTCAATTTCAGCTCAGGTCATGATCTCAGGGTTCTAGGATCAAGTCCTGCATCGGGCTCCCTGCCTGTTTCTCCCTCTGCCCTTCCCCCCTGCTCATGCACTCTCTTTCTCTCTCTCAAATAAAGAAATAAAATCTTTTTTAAAATGTGGTTTACAAATATGTATATGTATGTATATACACTAAAAGGTAGAATGTTATTCAGCCTTAAAAAAGGAAGGGAATCCTGTCACATACTGAACACAGAGGAACCTTGAGGACAACATGCTAAGTGATAAAAGTCAGTCACAAAAAGACAAATAGTGTATGATTCCACTTATACTGAGGGTCTGAAGTAGTCGGATTCATAGAGACAAGAGTTAAAGGGTGGTTGCCAGGAGCTGACGCAAGCGGGAAATGGGGAGTTTTGTTTAATGTGTACACTGCTGGTTTCGCAAGAGAAAGTTCAAAAGATCTGTTGCACATCAGTATGAATATGCTCAACACGACAGCACCCTTAAAGATGGTTAAGGTGTAAAGTTTATGTTATGTGCTTCCACCCCCAAAGGAAAACATTTTCAGCCATGCAAAAGAAAAACAGACTTTCTCATGTGAGTCCCAACTTTGCAAACTACTGGCCCCAAGGGACCCTGCACAGCTTCTGGAAAGAAGAGCAGCGTTGAGCCAGGCTGTGAAAGACAGAGACGTCTTGGCTGGGCAAAGAGATGGGGGGATGTTGAAAAGGAAGGGATTGGTTGAGAAGCAGCCTCACTATCACCGCCAGCATTTATCATAATGCCTACTGTGTTGCCGGGAGTGTGGTTCATACATTCATACATTCTCTCACGGAATCCACAACTAGCGACTCTATGTTGGGGGGACTACCAGGGCCATGTTACCAAAGAGAAATCAGGTGGCAATTTGGGGAGCGAGCGGGGCCACCGGTCTGCCTGAGGGGAATGTTGCACAGAGAGAGGACACAGATTGGAAGGGAGGAGGCAGAATGTCAGAGGTCTTGACACCAGACAGAGACGTCACATGAAGCCGTGGACATGGGGAGACGTTGTAGGTCCTGGAGCAGAAGCACACGATCCGAGCAGTGTCTTCAGCAGGTGAATCTGGAAGCAGTGTGCGGGGAAGACCAGGCCATGCCTTGCACTAGGCGGAAACCCAATCAGTGACAAATGCGTAACAAGCAGATGAGCGGCGTTGGGGTGCAGGGTTGGGGTCAAGTGCCCCAGTCTTATCTCCCCGCCCCCAACACTCCTGGGGCCTCTCCTGAATGACTGTATCCCTGGGGCGGCGTGTCTCAGTCAGGCTCTGGCTGAGCAGGACCAGATGGGACAGGGCGTGGCGACACCGCCCATCCCTGCGTGCGCCCTCTGCTGGAGGCGCCTGGCCTGACACGTGTCTGCCGGCAAGTCTTTCATTTTTTATTAGAATGATGGGACGTCTTTTAAAGCCTCCGTGATATTAATGACAGCCTCAGGTTGCAAAGAGTACAGTGTTCTTTGTCTCATTGGCCTCTGGCCTCCGGGCACTCCACCTCCACCTCCCCTGCCAAAAGGATTGAGTTCTCAGGGATTCTGGACTCCCTCCTCCTTCTGAGCTCAGCACCAACCTCAGAGCCCCAGCTCATCCTCAGGAGGGCCTAGCAGGCGGAACCCTGGAGCTCCCGGTGGGTGATGCTGGGAAATTCTAGAAATCGATCTAAAATTGGACACAGGGTGTAGGGACTTGCAGATTTCATCTGTTCTCCTTCTGGACATAAGGCCCCTGCCGCCGCCATTGTTTCGCCAGATCCTCAGTCCAGGCAAAAAGCATCCGAGTTTGATTGCCCTCTTTGTATTTATTGGATGGGGAGATATTGGAGCAGCGCCCTGTGCCTTGCTCCTGGCATTGTTCAATCCAGATGTCAGGACAAGAAAAATAACCCCGAACCCTGGAACACACTGGGTCCCCATGATCAATACAAGTTTTACTCGGTGAATGTAGATTACGGCAAACTGCGGAAAGAAGGCCCAGACCTCTAAATGACTGCTCTATGGCTGCCTAGGAGGGAGGTCTTGCCAAAGTCATCCGTGTAATTTTCCTCTTTATCCAGGAAAGATTTCCCCTCCCAATGCATGAAATCATGTTGGTGTATTGTGTTGGGGTTTACACTGCCGAATAAAGCTCTGAAACTTGAAAAAACAAATGCAAAATTGGACACGGATGACCGTGACTGGACGACAGATTCCCACTCCAGGAAAGAGAGGTAATAACATCTACGGTGACCGGACTCTTCCAAGAAGGACCTCAGCCACATGGGAGGAGTACTATGATGGACTCAAGCGTGGGGCTGTGGAGTTTGCAAACCACCTTCAACAGCTGAGTCCTGGAACTTTGCCTACTGAGACTTCCTGGCATCCGTGCAGCTCTCTGCAGATTCCCAAGGCCATGGCTCCAAGCCCTGGCTAATATCCCCTCTGACTGCGAGAGTCCCCACTCCGCCATTCTAAGCCAATCAAGTAGTATTAAGTGAGGGAAGACTAGTACATTCGATAATCAGACTTACCCTTGCAGGGTCGAGAGTTCATTTCTGAATTAACCCAGGCTGGATTCAGCGATTCCTGAGTTTCTGATTTGTTTCTCCTCTTTGGGTAATAAAACAAAACTCACAGAGATGGAAAAGGTGCCAGGAACCACGCTAAGCACTTGACACGCGTTTCTCTTTCTGTCTTCACAGTAACACTCTCATCCCCATGAATAAAGGGAGACTGGAAAGTTCGTAAGGGATCCGCCCAGTGTCTCCCAGCTGGAGGCCAGGACTCAGGGTCAGGCCTGTGCGATGCCAAAGTAGTGAGCCTTCCTCCTGTCTTCCCCCCGGGTCCCCACCATACCCATCCTCCAGGGCATGAAACAGACATAGAAAAAGTGTGTCCAGGGGCGCCTGGGGGGCTCAGTCGTTGAAACATCCGACTCCTGGATTTCGGGTCAGGAATCTCAGGGTTGTCGATGTTGGGCTCCACACTGAGCACCCAGCCTGCTTAAGGTTCCCTCTCTCTCTCTGCCCCTCCCCCCTTAAAAAAAAAAAAAAAAGAAAAGAAAAAGGAAAAGCATGTTCAAAATATTTAATGTGCACTGGAAAATGGCAAGAGCCAAACCATAGACTGTTTAGTCCATCTGGGACCCTAAGAGGATTCTAGGGAATTTTAAAAGTGTGTCCACGTTCCACATTTCAATCCCCACATCCATCCTGTGAAAGAGACAAATGTCAATACCCTCATCTCACGGAGAAAGCACGAGGCTCAGAGAAGCTGTGACCCGTGTAAGGCCACACAGTTAAGGAAGGCATCTCCGCCAGAGCCAAAGGGATGCGAGTCTCCAGAGCAAGAGGCACAGGCTGGGCCCCAGCCCTCCAACACCTGGGCCAGCACTCTTGGCATCGGCTGGCAGAGAGCCGCAGTGTGCAGGAGGGTCTTCAGACTGCGTCATCCTCAAAGCTCTTCCTCCCTCGCGTGTGCTGTTTTCTCATTATTCTTCCTCCTTTTGCTTCTCTTCCCTGTCTCTCACAGTAAATTACATCCCTTGTCTAAGGAATAATTAATTCCGCTTAAATAAAGATACCAGCAGGCACGTTGCTGTGCTCACACAATTACCGGCCATCACTGGGCGAGCCGGCCCCTGGACACGCCCGAGGTGTACCCTGCTACTTACTGAGCCTCAAACCACGTGCTCATCGCCTCCTCGCCCGCTGCTGAGACAGGTTTCCACCTGCCCATTTTACTGATGGGGTAATGGAGGCTCAGAAAAGTCACTCATAGCTTCTTCAAGCTCACAAAGCTCGTAAGTGACTGAGCCAGGCTTGAACTTAAGTCATCCTTAAAGCTGAAGTGCATGTTCTTCTCCCCGTGGCTTCTGCTGAGGAGGAGCCAAGCCACAGCCCCTGTCTGCCTTCTCCATCTTTTGAACCTTCCCAGTTAACAGGATGCTTCATTCAGCGTGCTCACAGGGGAGACCAGGCTTGGAGATACCTAACGATAACAAGAATCATGATTTCCCCTCATATATTGGCTGCTTGCTTCAGGCATTATGCTTTGCCCCACAAATGAGATGGAAACCGCTATCCCCATTTTACAGATGGGATAACTGAGGCTCGGTAACTTGCCACAGGCACACGGCTTCCGAGCCATGAGATGAGGTTTTGGACCCAGATCTGGCTGATGCCTTTAACCACATTTCTTCCCTCCTGACAGCCAGGTTTCCTGCTCTTCCAAAGATGGCCCGAATTCTCTCTGCCTCCAGAGAAGCGGCAGGAGAGGCCAGTCTGGTCAGTTTGGATCAAGAGACTCAAAACACCCTGAGTTCACGTCTCCTTGGTTCTGCCTGCGGGCTGGCTGCCTCTCCCTGCAGGAGAACTGCTCCGGGCTTCAGGACGGCTGCCAGAGGGCAGCTAGTGTCTGTGGGAGCCCTGGGAACATATGTGACTTGCCTATTTGCAGGTACAGAGCAGACTGAAGCTCAGAATATTTAAAAATGGTTCCCTTTCTTTCAGCGAGACACATATGCACTGCTCATCCTGCAAAGAGAGGGAGAAGAGTGGTGTGTTGCAATCAACAGCGGGGGACCGGTGAATCTGCCATGAGGTTCGCTAATGCAGGAGAGACGACCGGACGTGAGGGAGCGAGGGAACCAATGAGGACCCTTTTGGTTACCAAGTGACAGAAAACCCAACCCCAACTGGTTTAAGCAAAGTGGATTTAGTGGTTTATAGGGCAAAAGCCCCCCAATGTAGGTGGAGTTTCCCCTGCAGCCTATCAGAGGATCGAAGGCTGACTCCAAGCCCCAGCTTCTCAGCAATGCTCTCCTCCATGTTGGCCTCACTTTCCTGTCATGGAAAGATGGCGGCCACAGCTCTTACCCTCAGGAAAAGGGAAAGGCTAGTCCGACAAATCAAACAACCAAGAGAGTTTCACTGGCTCTAGCTGGCCTGACTCAGCTCAGCACGGACGCAGGGAAATGTGCCGTGCGGGTTGGCTGGGCTTGGGCATAGGCCACACTTGGGTGGGGTCAACACCCACCAGACTTGAACTTAGAGTGATGGAGGGGTGGTGCCCTCAGAGCGGTATTGGGGGAAATCATGACAAGCAGGATGGAGGGGTGTGGGGGTTGGTGTTGGATGTCACAGAGAGTGAGAGAGACAAAGAGGGTGGGGGGAGGAAGGAAAACAGGAAGGAAGGGAGGGAGGGAGAGAGGAAGAAAGAAAAGGAAGGCAAAAGTCTACTTGAGGTGAGCACACTCACAAACAGATCCACAATTTTGTGGTTACAGAGATAGGAAGAATAGCTTCCAGACAGATTATGCTCCAAAAATTCATTTGTAGATCAGTTTCGAACTCAGCACATTTTACCCATGTGGGGAGAGCGGAGCAGGAGTTTTTTTTAGGGTCAACTCCCCCAAGTTGCTTAACACTGTAAAATGCAATCCATAATATAGCGGAAATGCTTGGCTATTTGCAATGAAAAATAGAAAGCAAAGCTTACAACAGCGGGTGATAAATAAAAAAGATTTTGGATCTGAAACCTTGTCATTATTTGCTGTGAGTGCTGATGCCTGAGAAAAAGGACACTAATTAATGAGAACGAGCTAGCAGATGGAGAGTCCAGTGAGGATCTGAGGGGGCTTCTCCACCTTCCAAGGACTCGGGAGGCTGACGGCAGGGCTCCTCGTTATGTTGAATTTCCCCTCACATGTTACAGTTTTCCTTTTTCTTGACGTAGGTATATCAAGGAGAACACTCATCTTACATCTTTTTTACAGATGTGTCCGGAAGTTGTGAGTCTTCGCAATGGCGCCATGATTTGGGCCATTCGGGGCCCCCAAGTGGAATCCAAAGGAGATGGTCCCATAGCCTGTCCGGGAGGTGGTTTCGCAGCACCGGGGCAAGAGGTCATAGGGGCGGGGCGGGAGAGGTGCTGGGAGGGAGGAGGCCTGACTGCAGGGGAGAGGCTGGACCCGCAGAAGAACGACCTGAGCTGTGGGAGGGAACAGACCAGAGAGATGCTGGCCTCAGTCACAGGGGCATTCAAACCCATGTGTCACTAGCACTCAGGCTTTCCCCTCTCTGACCATCTAGAAGTATGGGGTCGCAGCCCCAGCTGAGCCTATGCAGAGCCCCATCCCACCCCTGCCCATTGGCCCAGGAAAGTGATTCTCTCCTGCTTCTGTGTCCCCAGAGCAAGACTCCACAGTGGCAACCAGACCACAGAATTTCTTTGCCTAAAACGCCAATCTGATCCCATCCTTTGCAACCCCCCAAAAACCTTTCAAGTTTCCCTGGGACCTACAGTAGCATCTCTTACAACCTCCCGTGTGTGCCTTAGAGCTCTTATTCTTGGCTCAAATGAGTTTAAGAAACCCTCTATGGCATATACACTCTTGGAGAATCCCAACACACAATGACAAATTAAAGGCCCTGAGCAGTCTTTCAGTAGAGGACCTGTTTGGATTTTTTTTTTTTAAAGATTTTATTTATTTATTTGACAGAGAGAGAGATCACAAGTAGGCAGAGGGGCAGGCAGAGAGAGGGAGGGAAGCAGGCTCCCTGCCTAGCAGAGAGCCCGATGTGGCGCTCGATCCCAGGACCCTGGGATCATGACCTGAGCTGAAGGCAGAGGCTTTAACCCACTGAGCCACTCAGGCGCCATCAATCCTTTGCCTGCTTTGGCACAGAAGACCTTATGGATTGTCATTTAACAAACACACGTTAGAAATCATTGGCTTAAAGGATGAAGCCCAGAGACCCTAACAAAGCATCCAAGAGCCTTCCATTCCGGCCACGACCCCTCTCCCCAGTCTCAGCGCCCAGGGTTCTTCCACAGGTACACACATGCTTCCTTTCTCTGTATTTTTGTTCCTATTATTCCCCCTTCCTTCCCTTTTCCCAAGTAAAGCAGCCTTTTCCACAATTCCACTCAAATGATGATTCTGCTCAAATGAATGACCAGCATTTATTGACCATTTACTATGTGCCAGGAACTCTCTCTCCAGCTGTCTGCACTCGGACCCCCAAGCTTCAGAGCTTAAGCAAGATGCTGACCGAGAATACGTTGCCTTTGATGTTTTGATACCCCCTCCCACCTGGCCCCCACTGTCCCTCGTACCAGTGAACCCCTCTGTCCTCATGGTTATCCTAGACCTCCTGTGCCTGGCTTGGGTCTCCAACCAAGTTCCCCTCACCAGCTCCTTCCCCCTGAGAATAGAGCTTTGCAGCATCTAGTTGACAAGAACAATTGAAACCCTGGGTTCGTTCATTGGTTCATTCATTCTACAGACTGACTGAGCACAGGGGGCTTTAAGAAAGACACAGTCCCCACCCTCAGAGAGCCACAGGCCAGGGGGAAACAGGAGACACTGTGTTACGAACAATTCAATAATTGCTAGCATGCAAAGTGTTGGTGAGGGGGCGGGGTGCGAGCTATGGGAGGGACTTCATCTAGTCTGGGGAGTTCAGGGAGGGCTTCCTGGAGGAGACAAAGGCCCACAGGAGACGGGACAGCCTGTGAAGGACAGAGGTAGGGGGCTGAGGAGCATTTAGGGGCTGTGACAGCAAGCACAGCAGGACAGGGTGGCTTTGGAGGAGGTTGGTGAGCAATGGTCAGGACCCCTGGACTCTCCCTGAAGATCAGCGCAGTGATGGCCATTCAGCCACGGGAGTCCTTGGGTGAGTTTCCCAACGCCTCTGTTTCTCTTTCCCTATCTGCCAAAGGGTGCGTCTTCTCCAACACTTAGCTCAATTTCATGAGCACTTACTACTTGCCAGGCATGTTCTGAACACGGTCCATGGTAGAACTAATTTGGTCCTCACAAAAACCCAACAAGGTAAGGTTCTATCCCCGCTTAGTAGGTGATGACACCGAGGCACTAAATGAACTTGTGGAAGGTGACCCAGATGGCTGGAAGCGATGGTATCAACTTAACAGGGTTTCAAGAGCTGAAGGAGATAAAGCACAGGGCCTGGAATACCATAGCTGCTCAGTAAATATCACTTTTTATTTTGATTTATCCTAAGAGCAATAGACGTCCATTAAAAGGGTTTAAGTTGGGCAGCTGAGTGGCTCAGTCAGTTAAGCACCTGCCTTTGGCTCAGGTCATGATCCCAGGGTTCTGGGATCGAGTCCTACGTCAGGCTCCCTGCTCAATAGGGAGTCTGCCTCTCCCTCTGCCCCTCCCCCCCACTTGTGCAGGCGCTCTCTCTCTCTCTCTCTCTCTTAAAAATAAATAAATAAAAGGGCTTAAATCATGAAGAGGATATTTCTTGAAGAACAGGTCAGAGGTGTCCAGAGTGGACGCAGAGAGAGAGACCAGAGGCTGTCACAAGGGAGGGACATACTGGCAGCTGGACCAGACCTGTGGGAGAGGAGAGGCAGATGAGTTTCTGAGAAGTCTTTCCGCAGTAACGTCAACCACCTCGGGGATTAATGGGCACCAAGGACAACAGAGAAGGAATGGCAGGTTTCTGGTTGACCCTGGATGGAGGGTGGTGCCATTGGCAGGAGCCCAATGTGGGGACAGGTTTGGCATGAAGACCAGAAGGAGATGAAGACCTCTGTTTTTGGACCGGTGACATGTAAAGAGACCCGTAAGTGGAGATAGCCCACAGCCACAAGACCCACAAGTTCGTATCCATGAACCACTTCACGCTGATGAGAGATCAGGCCTTTGGAGAATGATAAGCCAGCCCCCACTGGCCAGCTAGCAAGCCTCTTACTGTGCCTGACCTCATGCTGAGCATCTCGCTGGCTCTCCCACTGAACCCTCCCCCCACCACCCTTGGAGCTCTGTTCTTTTTTTTTATTTAAGATTTTATTTATTCATTTGAGAGAGAGAGTACGCAAGCCAGTGAGCAAGCAAGAGAGCACAAGTGGCAGAGGGAGAGGGAGAAGCAGACTCCCTGCTGAGCAGAGAGCCTGATGGGGCTCGATCCCAGGACCCTGGGATCATGACCTGAGCCAAACCAAAGGCAGACACTTAACGACTGAGCCACCCAGGCGTCCCTGGAGCTCTGTTCTTATCTTCAATGCAGGAAAGTAGAAAAGGAGTTCAGGAAGGTTCACTTACTTTCCTCCCATCAAGTAGGTAGTCGGTAGAGCTGAGATTTCAACCCAAGTTGTCCGGATCCAGAGGGATGAGCTCTCTGCAGTAGCACGGAGGACACACAGTGTCAGCGACACTGGGGATCTAGACACTGAAGCAGAAGGTCCCTGTGCCCAAAGGTTTCCACTCTGCTCCAAAAGCTTTCATAGGGAGCCCAACACAGGGCTCCTTCAAGACCCCGAAATCAAGACCTGAGCTGAGAACAAGAGTTGGATCTTAACCGCCCTGGCTCCATGAGCTTTCAAATCCCTTTGTCTTCATCAGTCCTGCCAACCTCATCCCCTGGTTTCCTCCCAGGTCTGGGAAGCCCTGATGCCAACCTCTCCCCATGCTCTAGGGCTCAGGCCCCAGCAAAGAACTCAGTGCTGTGTGAGCCTGGCCATCCCCCCAGACCTCCTTCTCCCGGAACAGTGTCCTGTCACAGAGAGGGCAGGGGGGCCGTGTCAGGGCAGGACAAGGGTCACCCAGTCCACAGGAGGGCAGTGCTAGCAGACTCTCCAGCTAGGAGGATCTGGGCAGGGACCCTCTTCTGCTGTGGGTGCTGGGGCCCAGAAGGGAGGGTGAAACCTGAACCCTCTCTTCCAGCTTCCACTTTGGGTTTATTTAAATGATGGTGAGCATGAGCATTTTCTTGCAGTTTTGTTTTCTGGTTATTTTCTCCCGAGTGACCTGACTTAGAGTAGCTTTTGGATCTTTCGATCATTTACCTGTTGGGATTTTACAGTTTAAAAAAAAAAATCACTTAGGGGCCCCTGGGTGGCTCAGGGGGTTAAAGCCTCTGCCTTCAACTCAGGTCATGATCTCAGGGTCCTGGGATCGAGCCCCGCATCGGGCTCTCTGCTCAGCAGGGAGCCTGCTTCCCCTTCTCTCTCTGTCTGCCTCTCTGCCTCCTTGTGATCTCTCTCTGTCAAATAAATAAATAAAATCTTTTTAAAAATAAATAAATAAAATCATTTATACACGCTGTTTATATAATTTTTAAAGACGACTTTTAAAATATTTAAACATGTTTAACACAGTCTGCCTTTTTGTTTTTGTCACCACTTTATCTTTGAAAATCACACACGTGAACACGGGCATATTCCTGATGTAAAAATTTTTAAATCATACACTTGAAATAAAGCCAAGGTCCCCTCGGTCCACCGTCTTCTCCAGTGCACTCCACACTCCAGAGCCTAGAGTGTCTGCTTGTGTACGTCCCTTCTCACCACGTCCTAGATATTTGCACTCGTGGTTTATTCACACAAAAATAGCCAGCTTTGTTTTGTGTACCTTTTTCTTCCTTACCTGAGTATTATCCTAACTGCAACTTGATTTCTTCACTTTATAGATCTTGGAGATAATTTTTGTTTTCTTAACGTAGTAAGGTTTCACTTATTTACATCACCCAGAACGTTCTTTTTTCTGTTGATTTCCTCCACTGAGTCTAAAAAAAGTCATTTCTAGGGGCACCTGGCTGACTCAGTCGGTGGAGCAGGTGACTCTTGATCTCCAGGTCGTGAGTTCAAGCTTCATGTTGGGTGTAGGAATTACTTAAAAATAAAAACTTGGGGTGCCTGAGTAGCTCAGTCACTTAGGGGTCGACTCTTGATTTTGGCTCAGGTGCTGATCTCAGGGTTAAGAGATCGAACCCCATGTGAGGCGCCTGGGTGGCTCAGTGGGTTAAAGCCTCTGCCTTCGGTCCAGGTCATGATCTCAGGGTCCTGGGATCGAGCCCCACATCGGGCTCTCTGCTCAGCGGGGAGCCTGCTTCTCCCTCTCTCTCTGCCTGCTTGTGATCTCTCTATGTCTGTCAAATAAATAAATAAAATCTTTTAAAAAAGAGAGAGAGATCGAACCCCACAACTGGATCTGTGCCCAGAGGGCAGTCTGCTTCTCTCCCTCACTCTCTTTCTGCCTTTCCACGCTCCCCCCACACCCTGGCTCATGCTCATGCTCTCCCTCTCTCTAAAATAAATAAATAAGTCTTTACTAAAAATAAAATTAAAATTAAATAAAGTCTTTTTATTTGACAGAGAGAGAGAAAGAGAGAGAGAGAGCACAAGCAGGGGGAGCAGGCAGAGGGAGAAACAGGCTCTCCGCTGAGCAGGGAGCCCAATGCTGGACTCCATCCCGGGAGCCTGGGATCATGACCTGAGCCAAACGCCGATGCTCAACTGACTGAGCCACTCAGGTGCCCCTTGAGCTATCTGGTTTTTTTAAAGATTTTTATTTATTTATTTGACAGAGAGAGAGAGATCACAAGTAGGCAGAGAGGCAGGTGGGGGGGGGGGGGGAAGCAGGCTCCCTGCTGAGCAGAGAGCCCAATGCAGGGCTGGATCCCAGGACCCTGAGATCATGACCTGAGCTGAAGGGCAGAGGCTTTAACCCACTGAGCCACCCAGGAGCCCCATGAGCTATCTATTTTAATCTATTAAAATAACTGCACACCATTTAAATAAAAACTTAACTCAAACAGAGGAGAAAAATCGGAGCACCTAGGTGGCTCAGTCCGTTAAGCAACCAACTCTTGATTTTGCCTCAGGTTGTGATCTCAGAGTCTTGAGATCAAACCCCGAGATGGGCTCTGCGATGGGCATGGAGTCTGCTTACGATGACCCTCTCTCTCCCTCAGTCCCTCCCTTCCCCCCAGCTCCGGCACAGTCTCTCTCTCCCTTCCTCTCTAAAATAATTAACTAATTAAAATAAGAGGAGTAAAAAATAAAATAACTGTATATCTTTGCCCTAATACCACACAATTTTAAATATTGTAATTTTCTAGTGTGTTTTATTTATTTAAAAAAAATTTTTTTAATTAATTTCTTTATTTGAGAGAGAGACACACACAGCGAGAGAGGGAACACAAGTAGAGGGAGTGGGAGAGGGAGAAGCAGGCTTCCCACTGAGCAGGAAGCATGATGTGGGGCTTGATCCCAGGACCCTGGAATCATGACCTGAGCTTAACGACTGAGCCTCCCAGGTGCCCTTTAGTGTTTTATATATAGATCGTCCCTTCCACCCTTACTCTTATTTTACAAAATTTTCTTTGAAATTCTGTTTGTATTGCTAAATGAATTTTATAATTTTTTTTGTGAAAGTCTGAAAAAGAGTCACATTTGGGTTTGCACTAAGCCGTTAAATTCATTTCACTGTTCTACCTGTACATCATTTAACCTTTACCTCAGGCATAGGGTGGGTCTTTCCTTATTCAAATCTTCTCCTAGGGGAAAAAAGTGGCAGTTTTCTTCAGAGAGAAAATGCTATATTCTGGTTGAATTTCTAAAACGGGGAGTTACTCATGCCCCATAACTTTCATACATGTCCACCCCTCCCCAGTAAAACCCTCCGGACTGACAACTTTGGGCGGAAGTGTTCTCGATCTCTTCCTTAAATTCTTCCTCAATTCACTTATTCATTAAACTAGTGTTTATTTCTAGAGCTCGCTGCGTGCCAGGTCTATGCAGTAGGTAAACAGCGGCAAGCCCAGCAGCTTTCTTACAATGATCTCAAAATAAAACGTTTAATTAAAAAAAACACAATTATGTCAAAATAAAAAGTTTAATTAAAAAAAAAAAAACAAAAACCGAAATTCTCTCTACTCAGGAAGCTCCTATTCCAGTGGGGAGAGAAGAAGGGAAACAAGTAAGCAATTAGGCATATGTCGTATCAGATGGTGTGAATCGCTGCGGGGAAAATGGAAATATAGGGGGGTGGGGGCGCGGGGCTTTGGAAAGTTAGTTGGGGAAGTCTCTCTGTCCGGGTGCTTTTGAGCAGAAACCGAAGGACATACTTTAGATTTTCTCCTTTTGATTCTGTCACACACACACTTCTCTATCTTCCTTTTCCCAGAAAATTGCCTTTTTCATGGGAGTTTTCAATTTTGTCAGCAATATCACATACTATCCTTTTAGATTTCTATTTTTAAAGTCTCTCTGCTTCCGTCATTCCCACCATTTCACCTTATGTTTGTTTCTGCTTCTTTTTTCTTCCTTACGTTTGCCCAGTGTACTATTTAGACCTTTTTTTACAAAAAGAACCAACTCAAAGCCACACGCATCGATTGGACTGTTTTCCATTTTCCTAACTTATTCTCTTCTGCTTTTTGCCTGATCTCTTCCTTCCTTATTCTCTCTCTTTTTTTTTTAAGAGTTTATGTATCTTTTGAGAGGGGGAGAGTCGGGGGAGGGGCAGAAGGAGAGGGAGAAGCAGGCTCCCCACTGAGCAAGGAGCCCCATGCAGGACTCAATCTCAGGACCCCAGGATCATGACTTGAGTAAAAGCAGATGCTTAACCAACTGAGCCACCCAGGCGCCCTTCCTTCCTTATCTCTATTTGGGGTTTTGTCTTCTGATATTTCTAAATTTGTGTAGTGAATACTTTGTTTGCTTACCTTCTTCTGAGTTTAATAGTAAAATCATCTTAAAAGCTGAACAAATTTTCAGGGGAACTGGATGGCTTAGTCGGTTGAGGGTCTGACTCTTAATTTCAGCTCAAGTCATGATCTCAGGGTCGTGAGATCGAGTCCTTCATTGGGCTCTATGCTTGGCACAGAATCTGCTTGTCTCTCTCTCTCAGCTCCTCCCTCCCCAACAAACAAGTAAATAGATAAATAAATAAAGCTAAATAAATTTTTGACTAGAGCTTTGCACATACACTGCTGGTTTTCATTGATTTGGTTCTCTGTGTTATTTTCCAAATTAACTCTTTATTCTTCATTTTCTCCTTTATCTAAAAGCTATTTTGGAGAATTTTGAAGAGCCGATTGACACTCGTTTCTAGTTTTAGCATATTGTGAGCGAAGGATGTGATACATACGAAGTCTGTATTTCAAGTTTATTGGGATTTTTCTTTATGGTCTAAAATTCCACTTTTAAAATTATTTTGTGGATCCTGGCAAATAGGTTGAGTCTAACTTACAGCACCAGCCGACAGTCGAAATATCTTCAGGAACTGGGGGGAAAGAGCAAAATGTGAACAGGAAGTAAGCTTCAAAGGGGAAGTGATTTTGATACTAAGAGGACAAAGAACTGGCTTTTTTCAGTAGCAACCGAAGGCCAGGCTCTGTGCGAGGCCCTTTGCGTGTATTGTCTCATTCAGCAGTGAGATACGATGATGCTTTAGACCAGGAAACTGCGGCATCAAGGAGCTTCCTAAAGTCTGTTCCCCTGTTCGAAGTGTATCCCCCGTCTTCCTTGTTTCTCTGAATAGATCACCGCGTTTCTTTCAAGACGCATTTTTAACGTCACCACTTCTAAGAAAGTCTCCCCAAAGATACGAGCTGGGTCCTCCTCTTCTGTTCTTTGTAGAAGTCATCACTAGTCTTAGACGCGTCACCCTTCGTTGCCTGGGAGACCCTTGAGGGTGGCCGGCACGTGGTGGGTTCTCAGTAAATGTTTGTTGATGAAGCAAAGATTAAAGGCAAAAGCAGGAGACCAAAAAGAGAATTCATGTCTGAAGATTTGACACGGCAAAGCCCTCACCCCGTGGTCCCCACCCCTCCCCGGTCCCTGCCGAGCAGGAGATGCCTGGGGGGTTATAGGTAATCATACTGACATTAAAAGCCCCTTCCATCTGCAGAGTGCTTTGCCGTCTACACAGCATTCTCTTCCGGGCATTATCTCGTCTGATCTCCAGGAACATAGGTTGCCCGGAGCCCATTTTCTAGGCCACGGAACAATTCAGAGCCCGGGTCTGACCAAGGTCACACAGCTGGCAAGCTGCCACGGCCAAGAGCTCCTCAGACGCCATTTGTTGCCACGTTCAAACTTGAACTCAGGTCCCTCCCGACATTAAAGCCGACACACGCACACACACAAACACCCGAACACACACGCACACACGTCGCTGCCTTGAAGACTATCACTTCCTCTCCTGCCGTGCTCATCATCGTGGCTTCACAATGGTGCCTTTCTTTCTTTCTTTATTTTTTTTAAGATTTTATTTATTTATTGGGGGGGGGGAGCAGGCTCCCTGCTGAGCAGAGAGCCCAATATGGGACTTGATCCCAGGACCCTGAGATCATGACTTGAGCCGAAGGCAGAGGCTTTAACCCAGTGAGCCACCCAGGCGCCCCCACAATGGCGTCTTTCTTTTCCAGACAACATGTTCAATTGATGCCTTGAAAGGAATTCGTGAGAGTGATCCCTGATGCTACACGCGGATTCGTTCATCTAGTCTCACGGACAGTAAACAGTTGCTGAGCCCCTGTTACGAACAGAGCCCCAAGTACTTGGAGGCCCTGGACACGGCGGCCCAGGCGTGGGCCAAGGATGCCAACACGCCAACACGGAAGGCCCTTCAGGGCAGCCCTGCCCGCAGTCCACCCGCCGCGTCCAGGCCTGCCTCCTCCTCCGCCGCCAGCCTAGCAGCTCCCACCCCGAGCCCTCTTTATCTCCCTTCATAAAAAGCTCCATTCTCCTTTTGCACAATACACTTTCACAATAGATAGTCTATTCAACCCAGAGCCCAAATCATCAGCAACCAAAACGCTGGTTCCTCTTTCCTCCTAGGTCTTCAAACATTTCCAAGGGAAGAGATGGAATTACATTCTGCAGAATTCATTTGCTGCTTGCTTGACTGTTTTCTCCTAGGAGTAGAAGCTCCTTGAAGGCCTGGCCTGGAGCTTTTCATCGTTGACTGTTGAGGGCATAAGAAGCCTAGATCTTGCTCTCCATATCGGTCTCCATATCTCCATATCTCCAAACATCGGTCATTGTTTAAAAATAGTATCATCAACATAGAAATTTGTAAAATACATTAAGAGTCAAAGAAGGCAATAAAAATCACTTATGATTCCCACAAACAGAAATAACATTTTTTAAAAAAAAGATTTTATTTATTTGCCGAGAGAGAGAGAGAGAGCACAAGCAGAGGAACAGCAGGCAGAGGTAGAGGAGGAAGCAGGTTCCCCGCTGAGCAAGGACCGCCCCCCCCAAAGTGGGACTCCATCCCAGGACCCTGGGATCACGACCTGAGCCAAAGGCAGACACTTAACCAACTAAGCCACTCAGGTGTCCCCAGGAATAACTCTTTGAAACTTGTTTGTATTTCCTTCCTAGTATTTTATGTGTTTTGGGGGATAAATATGTATGTGTACATAAAATTGTACTAAAATATAATTCTGACACATATGCAATTTTGTATCTTGCTCAGGATGTTACAAACATTTCCCAGGTAATTAAATATTCTGCAAAAACATGCTTTTTAGAGGTGTCTCACCACTAGTCTTGATTTTGGCTCACTCAGGTCATGATCTCTGAGTCATGGGATGGAGCCCCAAGTCGGGCTCGGTGCCTAGCAGGGAGTCTACCTGAGATTCTCTCCCTCTCCCCCAACCCATACTTTCTAAATTAATTACTTATTTAGTTAATTAACTAAATCTTTTTTTAAAAACATGGTTTTTAAGAGCTAGATAGTACTACATCAAATGTGCATGCCTTAACTTCTTTAAAAATTTCCTCATTGTTGAATACTTAGGCTATTTCCTTCTCCTTTTTTTGTTTGTAATTTTTGCCAACATAAATATCTTTAATAAATATCCTCCACATGCATTTTTGTCCACCTTGCTGATTCTTTCTCTCAGATTTCTAGAACAAAAGTTATTGAATCAAAGTAACTTCTAAACTCTTGATCTCTAATATCAACCAATTTTCCAGGCTTTGTACCAATTAGCCCTCTCATAGCAACACCTGTCATCAGTGTGGCTTTTACGTATTTATTTGTTTTTAAGTGTTTGGTGACACTGGTGGTTTCCTGTTTATGGTCAGTGGCCTGTGTTTCTCCGGGCATATTTTTTTCTTATATTTATGCAAATAAGACCAGTCAAGTCACACGATGGGAATGAGCTCATGCAAATATGCACCTTTGGTCACAAGAAGGGGGTCGGGGGGCTAGATTATCTGATGCGCCTGTCATTGCGCCTGGAAAAATAATCCACAGATGTCAGATGTTCACCCCATCTATCTACACAGACCTTCGCTTTTCTTTGCGTTTGCCCTGGAAACCCTGGTTATTCCCAAATTGTTGCTATACTTGAGGAGTTGAGTCATTGCTCATCTTCTGTGGGACCCCAGACCTACCTCTGCTTTCCACAGCTCTTCTTAGTTCAATCAATCCTGGGGTCTGACACCTTCCACTGGCTGGATTCCAGGTGGAGGTTTGATACTAAAAATCCAGTATTAAACATTGCAAGGAGACTGGTGATACTTTTTAAAAGGTCTGTTTAGTTCTGTCAATGAAAGAAATAGATTTTAGGGACCCCTGGGGGGCTCAGTGGGTTAAGCCTCTGCCTTCGGCTCACGTCATGATCTCAGGGTCCTGGGATCGAGCCCTGTATCGGGCTCCTGGCTCAGCGGGGAGCCTGCCTCTCCCTCTCCTTCCTGCTCATGCTCTCTCTCTCTCAAATAAATAAATAACATCTTTTAAAAAAAAAAAAAACCCACAGATTTTAATATTCCCCTGGTAATCTCGAAGCTGTAACTCTGGTGAACGCATCAATTGAAACACTGAAAGAGCTGTGTTTCATCCCTTTTCTGTTTACGAGATTCCTCAGATTTTCAGAGATGGATACGAACATTCTGGAAGTCCTGTGGCATGAATGCATCCTCCCTCAGGGAGCCCACGAGGGTGAGTACACCTCCTAACAACCACCCTTCCTTCCCATTTCAGCTGTAGGCAGGGAACCGTGGCAGACCCGGGAGAGGCCTCCGTTGGCTGCTTCTGCCTCACGACGGCAGCTTTCTCCCTCCCCAGTGTGACTCTGGAGGCTTCCTTCCGGGGCTGGGGAAGGTCAGGGGATTTGGCTCAACAGCACTGGTGTCTGACTGTGTGTCCAGGCCCTTGCTGGGAGCTCCTGACATTCACGGAGGCTTTACAATTTACGAAAAGCAGCATCGTGCGGGCCTTGTCATTCGTGACTGCCTTTATTCCTCCCAACTCCCCCCAGAAGTGGACACTCCTGAAGTTTAAAGGTGTCAGAGAAGGAAACGCATCACCTGCCCCGACTGTCGTCACGGGGAGGCAATCTGTGAAAAAAAAAGGGGGGGGGGACCGGGGTACATGGAGGGAACAGTTGCTCTAAAGAAAAGGAGAAAACAGACATGCCCAAAAGGGACTCCCAACTGGGAACTCCGGCTTCAGAGTCTGGTGCAGCCACACCACAGCTGTGGCCTTGGGGAGACTGATGTAACATCTCGGCGCGTCCGTGTCCTCCTATGATGACCGGAATCCGACATCCACCCGGCACTCAGGAGCCTGTAGAAGTATGTTTATCGGAGCGGGTCCATAAAAGTGGCAAACTGGAAACATCCCACAGTGCAACAATGTGTTTAAACAAATGAAGATGCACACACACACACACATCATGGAATAGTATCATTCGTGAGTGATAACGTGGATGTTTATACACAAGGAAGGATATTTGTGGCCTATTACCAGGTAGAAGTGGTTGTGATTCGGTAGGCATAATGCTTTGTCATTTTTTGTTAATTTTGTAAAAATAACATATTTACACGGATCATCATTCATCTGTTTAACAAGATTTATCTGCACAGTTTCACCAGGATGTGCATTTACATGCGGATATGTGGGTATAAAATGTCCAAGGATCTCCACCAAAATATAATGTCTCTACAGGGGGTTCTTTTTCTGTTGGGCTTAGCTGGTTTTCAAATTCTTTCACAATGAACTTGTGTCATAAAGAAATAATAGAGGTATAAAATGTTTACAATGCAGGAATTGGAACACGGGGGTCTGCCTCCATCCAGGGGGCATTTTGCTGGGGCCAAGTTCATCTGCAGGTTGCTTGGGGAATGAGGAACCCAAGCAAAGGCCTGAGGGGTTTGAAGGGATTTCATTCAGGCTCTGGAGGAGTCAATCATCTCTTTTTCTCCCTCTCGCCCCCTCGGTGTGAACGTCTGTGTCTACTTCTTTCTACTGAGCAAACACAGCTAGGTGTCTGAGCCTAGGGGCCCTCCTGGATTTTAGGAGGCCCCCTCTCCTCTGATTCCTATTTGTTCTACGGGCAGGCTACAACCCCATTGATCAGGCCAGGCCTCTGGAACTCCGGCCTCTACATTCCAGGCATGTTCAGATGACACCCTGGACACCCTGAGCAGACGTAGGTGTTGCTCCAATTCCAGTCACCCGGCGGGACAGGGGCCGTCTTTGAAGGAATGCTTCTTCCCCAGGGAGCACGTCACGTTTCTGATACGGTGAGTCATTCTGGTTTCAACCTAGAATGTAATGTCACTTCTAGGTTGTATGGGCACCTCTTTGTCAGTCACTCCCTGATTTATAATAATGATGGAAGTTACCATATATCAGCACTTCTGTCCCATATGCTGTGCCGGGCATGGGCTTGGGCAAGGCTCACAACAAGTCTGTGAGGGGCTTTCATCCTCATTTTACAGATGGGAAACTTGGGTCGGCTGGCCCAGGGATCTGCAGAAGCCTGGGCCCTTCAACGGGAGTGAGCAGACTGAGTCTACGTCATTCACTGAGGCTGCTATCACCCAAGTCTGTGAAGCCTGCAAGTGGGAGAAGCTAAAATGTGCTGTATCTCGCTGATACCAGCCCCCCTCCCTGACTTAGGCCCTGACACACTCCCCCGCCCCAGCCGCCCCTCCCGGACTTGTGCGCCTGAAGGCCCTCACTCCCCACTCCCCCATCTTACTCCACACTGCAGCAAATACTTGTGGCAATTCCAAGAATCTGTAAGAATGTTCTCTCTTGCCTTGGGGCCTTTGGACAGGCTGTACCTTCCCATGCATTTGCCTGGCACAGGCCTACTCATTCAGAGGTCACCTCCTCCAGAAAGCCATCCTTGAGCACTCCAGTCCAAGTATCCTCTTGGGTGCTTCCTTGGTTCATCCTGGCGTGTACCACGAGGCACTGTGCTTGCCCATCCTCTCGACACTTCCCCTCCCCTGCAGGGCTGCGAAGCCTAAGCGAGGGCCGCGTGTGCTGATGGTGAGGTCCTCGGCAACCAGCACAGTGGTGGGCACAGAGGAGGGAGTCAGTAAGCACTTGCTAATTGAATGCTCGATTATCGGAGCTGTGTTCTGCTGTTTGGAGAACACGGCTGAGATGCACTAAGTGGGAGGATATAAAATGACAGCAATGTGGCTTCCTGTCTCTCCTATTAAGAGGGCATAGTGGGCGAATGCTCTGGGGTCATCCCGGGCTCAGCGCTCTGCTGTGAAAACCATGGTGTCCTTAGGCTTTGCTAATGCAAAGTCTCAGGCTACTGTTTTCTCACTCCCAGGCAGAAACAAACCTCGCTCTGAGCGACTGGAGTCATTGCTCACAACACCAGGAGCTGGTTTAGGGTGGGGCGAGGGGCAGTGGCCTTGGGGCTCCAGTCTCTAAAGGCCCAGGCCTCTGGGCTGGGGGGAGGGGTGAAGAGTGGCAGGTCCTGTCCCCGGGAGGCTACAGTCACTGGGGGAGAGACAATGGGGCTCAGCATCTGCTCCTCGCTGGGAGAAGGGACCCTCCAGTGAAAAGCCAGGGAGAGCAGGGAAGTGTGGGAGGAATTGATGAGGAGAAGGGGTGGAGCCAAGGAGCAGCAGCCGGGAGGAAGGAAGGGAAGGGGAAGGAAGAGAAGAGGGAGGGGTGAGGATTCAGGCTTTCCTTCCTCTCGCTGACCTGGTCCTGGGCTGCTGCCGCTCTGGCATTGTTTCCTGCGGAAACCCTCGGGGCCCGCGAAGACCTCACGTTTCTCCCCAGCCGCTGGCAGCAGCCCCAGTCCAAGGGTCAGGCATCCAGCAGGTGCTCAATACTTACTTGGGAAAATGAGAAACATGGCCAACTTTGCTCTGGGAACTTTTTCCTTGTCTTCTCCCCACTTCTCCGGAGAAGCTGAGGGCAGAGCAGGTCTTGGGAGCACGCCCAGGCGCCCCATGAATAATTGACCCTTCCTGGCGGCTGTGCCCGGCTCAGTCCGAGGACTCGAGACCGGCCCAGCGTCTGAGTCGAGAAGCGGCTCCGAGCGGCGGGCGTTCCGGAGGTTGGAGGCCGAGGGTCCGGCCTGCGCCCGGGAGCGGAGTCTGGGGGAGGCCGGGCTGTGCCAGAGCCCGCGGCCCCCGCGGGGAGGCGCCTGGGGCCTGACCCCCCGCGCCGTGAACGGCCACGCCTCGGCGCCCCCCAGCCGTGCGCCCGGTTGTGGGGAGGGGGCCGGGGCCCAGGCCCAGAGATCGGAGAGCCCACGGGGGGCCGATCCCGGCGCCTCCCCCGAGCCCCTTCCCACCCTGGCCCCAGCGCTCGCAGCCCGCGCCGCTCCCTCGAGCCTGGCCGTCCAGGGCTCTGCAAACAGCTGTTTAAAGGCTCTTTTACAGTTCAGTGCTCTGCGGGGATGTTTGTTCCAAGCCCATCTGCCTACTTTAAAAATATATAAGTAAAGAACACATCCAGCTTTCCACCCCTGGCTGGGGAGGGGCGGACTCGGCGGCCCCCGCCCGCACTTCGGAAGGAACCCGCACCCAGCCGACGCCTCGGCCCCCGCCCCCACCCCCACCGACCCTCCTCTCGGGAGGACGCCCCGGGCTTCCCAGGGGGGAGGGGGCGCGCAGCCCCCCAGCCCCCTTTGTGCGGGGCCGGGCCGGGCCCCCCATTTCCATGCGAGGTTCTGACGCTCCCCCTCTCCCCAGCTTCAGTTAATCTTTGTTCCCCTTTTCTGCTGAGAGGAGAAAAAAAAAAAAAGAGAAAGAAAGAAAAGGAGGAAAAAAGGCGTGACTTGATTTTCAAACGAAACTCCCACAGCAAACAAAACCCTTTTAGAGAAATAAGAAAGGAGGAAGAAGGAAGAAAAGAGGGAAGAAAAAAAAAGGAGAAAGAAAACCCTCCAGGCTTTCAATTTGAGTGGGAGAGTTGAACCGAAAGAAAGAGAAAGAAAGGAAGAAAAATCCTCTCTGCGGTAGAAAGAGAAAAGAAAACTTGGGCTGACAAGAGGGGGGTGCTGGGGGGGGTGGAAGGAAGTGAGAAAACAAAAGAGAGATAAAAGGGCTGCTTTTCTGTCTCTCTTCCTCTGCGAGCTGGGTTAGGAGGAGCTGTTTTGCATCCCTTCACGTCAGCCCTGCCTCATTCCCTTCTTCCAGGGAGGGAGAGAGAGCGAGCGAGAGAGCGAGCAGGAGGGAGAGAGAGCGAGAGAGGAGAGGGAGAGAGAGGAGGGAGAGAGAGAGAGAGAGGGAGAGAAAGAGAGGAGCCGGAGGGAGGGCGGCAGGAGCAGGCGGCGGGCGCGCGTGGAGGCGGGCGGCGGGCGCGCAGCAGCAGCCCGGGCGGTGGGCAGCCAGGAGCCCCCGGCCCGGCCCCGGCCCCGGCCCGGCCCGGCCCGCCGAGGGCCCCAGCGCAGGAGCCGCGCCCGGAGCAGGGTGAGTGTCCCGCGCGGCCCCCGGGCCCCGGCCCCGCAGCCCCGGCTGCGCGCCGGCGGGGGCGCGGGGGGCGCGGGGGTGGGTCGAGGCGGCCGCGGCCGACCCGCCCCCCGCCTCTCCCCGGGGACGGCCGCGCGCAGGCCCGCGCCGCGCTGCAAACATGTCGTCTTTTCCTTTCACTTCCACATTCCCTCATGCCGGGGAGCTGGAGGGAGAGAGGGAGAGCCGGGGAAAGAGGGAGAGATGGCGTCTGGGGGGGGGGG
>CM053609.1:3422975-3435452 GCA_028646535.1 Procyon lotor | reverse complement strand
TTTATTCTCCGGGGGGGGGGTGGGGGTGGTTTGCTGCGCGTCCCCGCCGTCCCGGGTGGGGGGCGGGGGAGGGCCGAGCGCGCCGCCGCCGAGGAGGTGGGGGCTCCCGGGGCGCCCCGGAGGGCAGCCGGCGGCCGCACGCCGTGCGCGGCTGGAGCCCGGCCCGGCCGGCGTCGGGGCGCCGCGGGCGGGGGACCTGTTGAAGGCGCTTGCCGGCTGGCAGGGTCCCCACGGCCTGTCCCCAGGTTCCCTAGTCTCACTTCCCCTTCCTCGTCGCCCCTTTCTGTCTCCTCGCGGTCATTTTCCTAATTGGACGGAGCTGTGGGGTGTGATCGCCGGCGTCAGACTAGGGGCCAGGAGGCTGGCGGGTGGGCGCGGGGACCCGGGGACCGACGGGGCAGCCCCTGCAGGCGTGCCGATCCCACAGATCCGGCCCTGGTGCCACCGCCCCCCTAGCTGCGGACTTGCTAACTAGTGCGTATCGGGTTTTTTTCCAACTTGCCTTTTAAGATGACTTTTATGGTCGCTGCAACTGCTTCCCTCCAGTCTGAGCTGTAGTTTGGGAAGATTTAAGAGGCCTGGGAGGTGCTGGCGTGGGTTTTAACTAACCCGAAACGGTCCTTAGTGTATCTCTAAGCTCTGCGTCGGTCGGGGCAAAGGCAGAGCCGAAGCCTGGGTGGGTTTTCACAGGGACACTGCGAGGTGCTCATCCTCCCCCGTCCGAGCGGTCCGGTGAATGACCATCCTGGTGGCCCACCTTTGAGCTGCAGGCTGAGCGCCCTGACTGCTAAGAACACCCTGAGCGCCTTTATTTCTGTGCAAAGTGGAACCTCCTAGCCAGTGTTGACCTGGAGGGGACGGAAACAGTTCCCGTGGGCGCCTGGGAAATTCACAGAAATTCCCCCACAGGTGTGCAAAGCAGAGGACTTTGCACCTTTGGGGGTCACCCAGCCAACTTTGAAGCTACTCTTTGAGTTCTGCCTTTGTACACGTGTAAGCTAAACCAGTCAAAGTTCATTTCTCCCAAGTAGAGGGCCCCTGGGCCTGCATCCCTGTTGTGCTTTTATGGGGGGAGCGGGGCCTTCAAAGGACCGCGTCTCATGGGAGAACCACCCCTAATCCTCATTAGTCGGAGAACATGTATTTTTAGTGTTTGTGATCAAGCCATGGGCCTGTCCAGTTTTGATTTTGGGGGGACCTAGTATGATCATAACTTTCTTGTTTGTAAAGTGAATATTGTTTCCTAGAGTTTTCTTGATGCTTTTGTCAACTGGCCCATGTGCTACCTGTCACCTTGGGCCAAGCACCTGCCTGGCCCCTAATTGGTCACCCCCAGCTCCAGCTGCACCCCTGTGCTCCAGAAACCTTCAGGGCCTGGCTTTCTCACTTGAGGGCAGTGGGAGTAGAGCTGCTTTCTTTTGAGTAGGGGGCGGGGGTTGGACATTTGGATCACATTTTCTTTCCTGGAGTCTCCCCTGGTTGCCCAACCTGTCTGTGGAGGGAGATGCATTGAGTTGAAGTGAGGACAGGTGCTCACTCTTCTCCAGGCAGATTCCTAGGTGAGTCCTTGTCCTGTAGTGTGTAGCCAGGAGGCCATTTGTTCCGTACGGGGGCTCACTTCCATTCCAACCCAGCATTTCCTACCAGGGAGACTTATTTTGGGCTCGCCGCCCGGAGACAAGAAGACAGACAAGGTCTGGAGCGGTTCTCGAGTTGAAGGAAGGGAGACTAATGGGACCACCGGAGATTTTGTACGACTTCTATTTTAGGTTTGCCTTGTGGCCCAGAGATATTTCCATTGGCGTCTGCTTAAAAAGTTCAAGTTTGCAGTTAGAAGGGCGTAAATAAAGGAGAAGGCCAGTGTGTCTCGGAGGGTGCTTGCTCACCACCCGGTCTCAGGCCTGGGGTTCATGTTGCTGAATTAAGGACATCTCCGAATCTGCTGAGTCTCCTGTTAATGATGATGGTTGATCTCAACCCTAAGACTTCAGAGCTGGAAGACACGTTAGAGATTGTCGAAGAGAAACCGAGGCACGAGAAAAAGTCCATGCCCAGGGCCACACTCTGTGGGCAGAGTCAGCATTTGAACGAGAGCTTCCAGATTCCATGTCCTGTGCTCTTCAACACAAGGCCATGGCCTCTCTTCCTGCTGGGGATCCCGAATCAGGCTCTGTCCAAAGAGTGTGGCTCTGAGAGTTAGGAAACATGGGTGTGTGCTACCTGCAGGGGACAGGTAAACGGAGCGCCTTGCCGTCCAGGCGTGTTACGCATATGCTGTTCCAGAGGGTTTGACAGGCCATCGTGACTGCTGGGGGGACCCCAGGTCCGTGGGGCAGCATTTCCTCATTGGGATGTTCCCAGGTCACACTCAGCACTTTGGGATCTGGCATGCTTTCTTCACGCTTTGTACTTGTGTGCAATTTATTCAGGATTGGTCTGCCGTGAAGAATGGGGCTTTAAGGAAGAACCAGAGGCCCGAACTAATATCTGTTCACGGGGCGGATCTCCTACTAGAACGTCAGCTGGTGAGGGTGGAAAATCTCTGTTCGTTGCTGAGCCCCTGTGCCCAGAGCAAAGCCTGGCGCAGGGTGGGCCCTGGGTAATACTCGATGAATACTGGGCACTGGGAGAAAGACCTCCCTGCCAGAAGGAACCCACGAGTGACACACAGAGGCGGGGATGGGAAGGTGATTGATGGGACCTGCAGAGTTTTGCAGTGAGTCACGGCTTCAAACAAGCTCCAGACAGGTAAGGCAGGAGCAGCGGGGAAGAGTGGGGCCACGGGGTAGAGATTGTGCAAACCAACAGAGAGATCTCGAATTGTACTGCACAGAGGGAGGGTAGTAATAATCACGTATCTGGGGCCAGGCTGGTGCTCTTGTGTGCCTGTCATGTCCCTTAGTATTCCCATTTGGCAGATGGGGAAACTGGAGCACAGAGGAGCTGAGTCACTTGCACCAGGGCACAGAGCTGATAAACCGGAACCCAGGCTGCCCGGCTTCAGACCCTGCCCCCCTGGCAACAAGATCAGGCCTCTGTGCCCACGCCAAGGAGCCGGGCCCTCAGAGCTTTGGGGTTCCTCCAAAGGATGGCAGCAGAAAAACTCAAAAAGAAACTGTTGGTCTGCGGTGGAGTGAGGTGGGTTGGGGGGCGTGCCGTGCCCTCTGCTCCCACGGCCGGAGCCCGCACCGTGCCCCAAGACCATTCACCCACGGAGGACGCTAAGGGATTACTTCTTTGAGAGGCCTGACTATTCCCCAAGCAGAGTGACCAGTACCAGATCTGGGACTATTCTGCACCTGATACACATTTTGGAGACGTTTTTCTTTTGAAGTATGCCTTTCAACTTAAATTTTAGTTGGTATGTATTTGAACCTGCCGGGAATCCTAAAGCTAGAAGTATCACTGTTGGCCTTGAGGCCTCCAGAAGGTGGTTTCCACGGGTTTAAACTTTCCCTGTCTTTCTTTTTTTTTTTTTTAAGATTTTATTTATTTATTTGACACAGAGAGAGAATAAGCAGGGCGAGAGGGAGAGAGAGAAGCAGGCTCCCCACTTAGCAGGGAGCCCGGTGTGGGACTCAGTCCCAGGACCCTGGGATCATGACCTGAGCTGAAGGCAGTCAGTCGCTTAACCAACTGAGCCCCCTAGGTGCCCCCAAACTTTCTACTCCAGGATGCTGAGCCGGGCTCTCCCAGAGCACAAGAGCTCGCCTCTCATTGACAGTGTGATTTACCAGTCTCTGTGCTGGGCCCGACCTCATGCAGCTTGTAGTCTCCCTGGGAGACAGACACTGAACTAATAATTACACAAATACTCTTTAATTACAGTTGTTATAAACGCTTCAAAGGGAAAATGGTACAGAGGCCGTGGGAGCTGATAATCAGGGAGGATGGAGGGGAAGGGAGGCTTTCCTGAAGAAAGGGCATTTAAACAGCCACAGGAAGGGTGGGTGAAGAGGCCCTAGCTAGGGCTGGGATAATCCATTAACCTTGACCTAAACCCTTGCTCTACTGTAAGCGGTCCCAGCACCCACAGCGTCAGCATTGCAGCCCAGGAGCCTGCTAGAATTGCAAAAATGGCATTTTCACACAACTCACCTGCATGATAAAGTCCGAGATATGCCAAAGGGATCCAAGTACGGAGCCGGGAGCTTCTCAGCCTGGCTGTGAATGAGTGGGGTGACTGCTGGGAAAGTCACTTTTCTGGTTAAGGAGGGAATTAGATCATCTCATGAGTTCCTCTGGCTTCTGTCATCTTTGGCTTTTGCTGGTTTGTGCTCTTTCCAAGCTTATTAAGAGCGAGGGCTCGGGCGTCTGCAGTTTCCACCTCTGCGGGGGTCTTGGGTGGGGGGCCCAGCAGGCACGGGTCCGGGCCGTGGCCTGCCGTCAGCAGATGCTGCACAAGTGGCCCGACCATCAAGAGCTTTGGGGAAGGATCAGAGTGATCCACAAAGAGCACGCAGAGCTTTGTTGCACACAGAGAGAGGGTCTTAAGGTGACCCAGGGAGGATTTGGCCTGAATCGAGAGCAAAACTGGCAAGGGTCAGAAGGGCTTTGGGGAAGAAAGGTATAACATTTCTGCCGAAAGCGGAACCTGAAACGGGGGAGTTGCTCAATAGCCCATTGCTTGTGAACATGAGACTTGAAGCGTTGCCACAGAGTTTCGCGCCTGAGATGCCCACATCAGTGTGGAGAGGACTGGAGGGGCAGGAGCCTTGCAGTGGGGGGGAGTGGGGAGGCCAGGGGCCACTTGAGTTGCTCGGGCAGCTGTGCCGAGGGTAACGGGGATGTGCGTGCACTTTGCACCCAGGGCTCTCGCCGGCCTCCAAGGGGTCTGTGGCCTCCCCAAACTAGGGGCAAATGCCTTTCTTAACTAATCTCCCCCAGCTGTCCTTGGGCACAGCACTTGCTCTGGACCGGGCACCACTGCAAGCACTTTCCGTATAGCTGGTCATTTAGGTTGAAGAGCTTTCCAGAGGTCAGGGGTCAGAACCAGGCCTGGCCCTGGATGGTTGGACCCCAGAGCCTCCGAGCTCACAAAGCCGCGCTTCGTTAACAGGGCTGGTGGGATGGGAGGGAGGGGACGGACGGACGGACGGACGGACTCTTCTGTGAGAACAGAGATAGAGAGTACGGAGGCCCCTACGATGACCAGTTAAGTGTCTCCCAGTTGCTCATGCGTAGAACAGAAAGGTTTTTCCCAAGGAAACAGGTTACACATTGCCCCAGGTTGCTGGGCTAGCCCGTGAGAGCCTGTGTCACTGTTGGGCCCAGCTCATTTTTGTTTCCTCAAAAAAAAAAAGAAGAAGAAGAAGAAGAAATTAGAAAACAAGATGGCCAGGCTAAATTAAAAATTCTGGCTTTGGGGGGGAGATGCTGGAAGACGTGGACTATCGAGTAAGGAGTGAGTTGGTGGTGAGAGATTGGGGTAGATTCCAAAAGGGGGCTTAGAGGATGTGAGAAGCCCAGAGCAGGGCCAAAAACATCTGTCGAATCAGCAGCTTCCAAAGGTAAAATGACTGGTTCTTCTTACTTACTAATTAATGTGTGTAGCTCGACCACCTGACCCTTCCCCATCCCCGGTGTCATACCCCCAAGTGCAGAGGCTTTTTGTTTTCTCTTTAATTCATCTCTGTGTTATGTGAATCTTTACCAGTGTGTGTTATCTTTCTAATCTATATATTTCTAAATGGAGTGAAAGGACTATTAGAAGCGAGTTGAGCTCTAGGGGGGTTTAATTCTGTCTTCTGCAACCGACATCGTAAAGGCGTTTCTGATAGTAACTCGATACACCCTATTGCGTGTGTATTTTGGAAGTAAGGAGAGAGGTGTTGGACACGTGAGGACGTCCAGTGCCGTCGGAAGCTGAGAACGGGGGATAGTGTTGTGACTCGCCTCCTTTCCCTTTCTTCCCTCCACAGCCCCGGTGTGTAGTAAGCCGGGGATCAAGATCAGGAAAGAATGACCACCACAGAAAGCAGGTGGTGGTCCACCTCCTGATTTACACGGAAACTGTAACTTCTAGGATGACTCTTGGTTATGTTTGGTGTGTCTTCTGGGTCACGTCTGAACGCCATCCACGACTCCATCCCGGTCCTCGTCGGGCAGCCACGGAATGGGCTTCCAGATGGGAAGGGCTCTCCCCTGTGCCTTCGGTAAAAAACAAGAGCCAAACTTTGGTGGTGGCTTTGTGCACCATATCACAGCGTCCTCGCAAGGACCACATCCACGCCGGCCTCTTGAAAAGCATCAGATACCCTTTGGAGGGTGATGGGACTGATAGGCTAACCCCACTCTGTGATGTTTGATCCTTACATCACTCTGTGATGTAAGCCCGCGGAGCTTACATGCCTCACCCCCACTCACCAGCCACAGACCACGAGTTCACTGTGCTCTTGCCATTACCTGAAAGCAGATCACCTTTGAAATTCAGAACTCTTCCCATCCCCCACCACTGCACAGCCCCTCCTTGAAACACCCCTGCCCACCCCTGCCCCAAGCTGGACGTCTATGCTGACCATCAATCCCATCCCTCCATCCGCTGTGTCCTGCCCCAGCTGCCTCCCTAGGCCTGTGCACCCTACATCTTCTTTTGGCCCTGCCTCTCCCCAACTCCTGTATCACTCTCTCCCCCCAGGACTTCACAGAGAAGAGTTCACCCTTTTCTGCCCCTGCTTCCTCTGTCCGCCTCTTCTCTCCAACTCTGAAATAGAGTATTTAACCCCCTACTCCTCCCTGCTCTTGCAGAGGCCCCTGGCCCACCCCCTAATCACACCTGGCAGCCTGTTTGGGGGCCTCTCCTTACCTGACTTCTCCATAGCAGATACGGTCATGGAGAGTGTTGGCTTGTCACTCTGGCCCCTCTTCTCAGCTCTCTGATCCTACTGTTTTCTGCCAATCCCTCCTCTCCTGGCTACACTTTGGTGCCTCAGGCACGGTTCTCTGCTGCTGTTTCCCTTCTCTGGCTGTGGTTTCAGACTCTTGTCCTGTGTCCCCCCATCTTCTTGTCTCCTGTAAACGGCCCAGAGCTGGGTTGACAATGGTTATAGTTTTAGATACATATGGATTTCTTTCTACCATCTTCTTTTGTGCTTTCTCTTTCTTCTTTTTCTGATTCCCCATTCATTCTTTAATTTTTTAAAGACTTTATTTTTAAGTAATCTCTCCTTCCGTCATGGGGCTCAAACCCACCACCCCAAGATCAAGTGTGACACACACGACTGAGACAGCCAGGAGCCCCTGTTCATTTTTTTAAAATTGATTAAAAGTGGCTTGGGTTTTTTTTTTCTTTCTTTTTTCTTTCCTTCACTCAGTTTTTCTCTCTACTGTGTTGCAGCTTATATACTCTGTTTCTATTCTTGTAATGCACGCAGACTGTAGAAGGTATAAAGTTACGTGGCGTTTGTATCTTTTCTCAAATAATGCAAGGACCTTGGAATGCTTTATGTAAAGTCACTGTTGTGACACGGTCAGTTGTCACACTGGGGTTTAGATGTGTCTTGTTTCTCTTTTTTCAGTTCCACAAATCAGGCATTTATTTATTTGTTTGTTTGTTTGTTTGTTTATTGGGGGGAGGGGGGGGCAGATCGAGGAGGGGGAGCCGACTCCACGCCCAGTGCAGAGTGCCCCATGGGGCTCGATCTCCCAACCCTGAGATCATGACCTGAACTGAGATCAAGAGGGAGGCTTAACCGACTGAGCCACCCAGGCACCCCGGGCATTTATTTTTAACATTCTATGCAGTTAACCTTTGCTTTGATTTTCCACCTAGTTTCCATTTTGTTTACTTAGATTTCTCCTTGCATCTCAGACCTACTTTCTGGGATTAGAATATCATGTGGTGAGGATCTTTTAAGTCATAAACTTTTCAGGTTTTGTTTGGCTAAAATTATATGTCATCCTTGTTGTTAATGCATTGTTTTAGTGGGTATAAAACATTAGCTTGATAGTTATTTTCTCCGAATATGTAAAGATAGTATTCCAGACATGCCTGGGTAGTCTGCTCATGAGATTCTTGATTTCGACTCTGGACATGATCTCCGAGTCCTGAAATCTGGCTTCACGCTCAAAGCAGAGCCTGCTCGGCCCTCTCCCTCTGCTCTCCTCCTGCTTGTGCAGGAGTGCTCTCTCTCTTAAATAAATTAAAATCTTCTTAAATATAAATAGGGGCACTTGGGTGGCTCAGTGGGTTAAACCCCCTGCTTTCAGCTCAGGTCATGATCTCAGGGTCCTGGGATCGAGCCCCACATCTGACTCTCTGCTCAGCGGGGAGCCTGCTTCTCCCTCTCTCTCTGCCTCCCTCTCTACCCACTTGTGATCTCTCTCTGTCAAATAAATAAATAAAATATTTTTAAAAAATAAATAAAGTAAATAAAGATAGTATTCTGTTGTCTTCTGGCCCATTGTTGTTGAGAAATTGGTAGCACAATGATTGTTCTCAAGTAATATCTTCTGCTTGGTTGTTGGTGGTGGTGGTGTGGGGGTGTAGGGAGTAGGGAGGTGTAGGGAGGTGTGTGTGTGTGTGTGTGCGCACATGCATGCCTGCTCATTTGTATGTTTTGTTGTTCCTTATTATTTCCTTAGGAGTGGATTTGAATCTCTTTGGCAAAGGATTCATTGGGCCTCCTGAAACCAAAGATTGGTGACTTTTAGCAGTTCTAGAGGATTTTCAGCAGTTATCTTTTGGAATGTTGTCTCTCCATCATTATCTCTCTCCGGTCTCTCTTATGGGAACTCCAGTTAGATGTATGGTAGATCTTACTCTATCCTTTATGTTTCTTTCTTTTTTTTTTTTTTTTTTTAAGATTTTATTTATTTATTTGAGAGAGAGAGAAAGAATGAGCAGGGGGAGGGGCAGAGGGAGAGCAGACTCCCCGATGAGCAGGGAGCCCAATGCGGGACTCGATCCTGGGACTCCAAGATCATGACCTGAGCTGAAGGCAGTTGCTCAGCCAACTGAGCCACCCAGGCACCCCTATCCTTTATGTTTCTTAACTTTCATTTCATTTTCAGTCTTTTGGTTTTTTTGTAATGCTTTCTGGATAATATCTTACTTGTCTTTCAGCTCCCTAATTCTCTCTTTAGTTATCTCAATCTGTTCAGCCCTTCCACAGAAGTACTTTTAGTATCAATATTAACTCACAAATTTTAATATATTTGATGTGTTTCCATTGCACTTATTATTTTTGATGCTCAAATCAAAACCTGGATGATTATATTTTTACTTTTGTGTTTCTATTTTATCCTTTTCCAAGGATACATGGTGGTTTGTGTGGTTTTTTTTTTTTAAGATTTTATTTATTTATTTGACAGAGAGAGAGATCACAAGTAGGCAGAGAGGCAGGTGGACAGAGAGGGGGAAGCAGGCTCCCTGCTGAGCAGAGAGCCCAATTCGGGGCTTGATCCCAAGACCCTGAGATCATGACCTGAGCCAAAGGCAGAGGCTTTAACCCACTGAGCCACCCAGGCGCCCCTGTTTATGTGTGGTTTTTTTTTTTAATAATCTCTTACTCTTTACTTGTGTTTTCAATTCCCCATTTTATTAATCACATTAACTATACTTACTTTTGGATTCTGTATCCAATAATTCCAGTTCCTGAAATGTTTATAGGTATAGTTCTATCCTACAATGCTTCTGCTCACTCCCACTCTTGAGGGCTTGCTTCCTACGTGTTTCATGATTTTTGTTTTTGCTTTTAAGATTTAGTTATTTATTTGAGTGAGTGAGTGAGAGAGAATGAGCACATATGAGGGAGGGAGAAGCAGGGGGAGAGGGAGAGAGAATCCTCAGGCAGGCTCTGACCTGAGCCAAAATCAAGAGTCACATGCTGGGGCGCCTGGGTGGCTCAGTCGTTAAGCGTCTGCCTTCGGCCCAGGTCAGATCCCAGCGTCCTGGGATCGAGCCCCGCATCGGGCTCTCTGCGCGGCGGGGGGCCTGCTTCTCCCGCTACCATTCCCTCTGCTTGTGTTCCCTCTCTCGCTGTGTTTCTCGCTGTCAAATAAATAAAATCTTTAAAAAAAAAAAAAAAAGAGTCACATGCTTAACCAAGTAAGCCACAGGTGCCCCTGTATGTGTTTCATGATTTGATTTCTTTTTTAAAGATTTTATTTATTCACTTGACAGAGAGAGACAGCACAAGCAGGGGAAATGTCAGGCAGAGGGAGAGGGAGAAGCAGGTTCCCCACGGAGCAGAGCCTGACGTGGGGCTTGATCCCAGGACCCCGGGATTGTGTCCTGAGCCGAAGGCAGATGCTTAACTGACTGAGCCACCCAGGCGCCCCATATTTCATGATTTTTGATTGTGAGTTTATGTTTGTTGGAATTCTGTGAGAATTCTTTGAAATATAGGGTGAGAGTTCATTCTTCCACAGAGGGTATGTTGCTTTCTGGCAGACACCTGAAGGCCCTTCCATTTATTTATAATTCTTAGTGTGCTGTTTTGAGGGCCTGGCAGAACCTCAGAGGAGCCTTTTTTTTTTGAAAGTCCACCCACAGCTAACAGGAAGCCAGATTACCTCCTTCCTGATTATGTACGGCCAGGCACCCCACTTTGTCTCATTGTTTCCCTATTGCCAAATACTTTCTCTCCATATCTGGACAAAGCCCTGGTCATGCCAGGCCCAATTAAAAACCATGTATCTTCTAAAGAAATAAAATGAAATAAAAATGAAAACTTTGTATCTTCTGAACCTTCCGCACGCCATCCCTTGCAGAATCAACGAGCTCTTCCACATCCATTAACCACTATGGCCTTACCTCTTAGTCTGCAGATGTGTATGTTTAGACCCCACAGTGGATTCTGAGCTTCATGAAAGCTCAGAGCTGTGTCATTTATTTCTGGAGCCCCACTTCCTGGTTCACTGTTGGCCATGGTAGTTGCTTAATCGATACCTATCGATTAAGCAGAATTTATGGCAAAATCAATTCTTCTCTTCTTCTTGGATAGTAATTAAAAAAAAAAAAAATGTAAGCACAAACCTGCCCCATAATCTTAGACAAGTCCAGTTCACTTTTTTGGATCTCAGGGTTCTTAGCTGTAAAATGAAAGATGCTTCCGAGATCCCCACTTGTTCTAAGATGCTGAGGTTCAGCATAATTTGCATGATTGTCAGTCATGATAACATGGGTCAAGTCTTGGCTCACAAGCGGAATGAAGGGATGTGAGGACCATGGAGAGAAACAGCATGATTTGAAGCAGCTGGGCAGGATTTGGAAGAAAAAAACAGAAAGGACTCAGAGGCAAATTAAAGGTAATTTGATATGAAATAAAGATGGCATTTTAAAATTTGTGACTTGAGGGGCGCCTGGGTGCCTCAGTGGGTTAAACCTCTGCCTTCGGCTCAGGTCATGATCTCAGGGTCCTGGGATCCAGCCCTGCATCGGGCTCTCTGCTCAGCGGGGAGCCTGCTTCCCCCTTTCTCTCTGCCTGCCTCTCTGCCTACTTGTGATCTCTCTGTGTCAAATAAATAAAATCCAAAAAAATAAAAATAAATAAAATTTGTGACTTGAGATGACAACTTGATGGCTTTCTTAAAAAAATGAGCAAACTATAACACAATACATGTCAGATGACTTAAAGATGGTAAATATAAAAAAAATGAAGCCAGAAAATACTATGACTTAAAACCCAGAAGCCATAAAAGAAAAGATTGACATATTTATACACAAGTTAAAAATTTCTGTGTGGCTAAAATCATCATAAATGAAATCACAAGAGTCTCCCAATTCTCGAAACTGGAGAATATTTTTGCAACATAGGTCGTAGATAGAGCTTGTTTCCTTAATATCTAAAGAGCTCCTACAAATCATTAAGAAAAAGATGGTCAGCTCAACTTTTTTATTTATGTTTTATTTCATCTTTTTTTCCAAGTAGGTCTGGGGCCAATGTGGGGCTCAAACTCATGACCCCAAGACCGAGAATTACATACTCCACCAATGGAGCCAGCCAGGCGTCACTCAACTCAATTTTTAAAATAGGCTACGAACATGGACAGGTCACAGAAAAGGAACCACAAATGGTTCTTAACCTTGTAAGAACATGTTTAGCTCTCTACTAATTAGAGAGATACAAGTTAATTCTATTCTGGAGAAGTCTTCCTGGGAACAGATACTCTCGTAACTGTCGGAAGAGTGCATGTTGTCTGGTGAGGATTTTGACGATATTTATTAAAATCCGAAATGCACAAGCAATTCCAGTCCTGTGAATTTTTCTCACAGGTATGTGGCATAACATGGAAAATGAGCATTTTTCAAGATAGTTCATTGCATCATTGCTTGTAAAAGCAAAAAAACAAAAAAAAAGAAGAAAAGAAAACCTTAATGTCCACGAGGAGGGAAGTGGTAAATAAATTGTCCTGTGATCATACAATACAATTCTGTGCAGCTGTAAGACAGACTGTGAAAACTTCCTGTGTGTATCCATGTGGTCCTAGTCGCTGAGATATTTTCTTAAGTGAGAGAGGACAGGACAGAATGCC
>CM053609.1:3397612-3422475 GCA_028646535.1 Procyon lotor | reverse complement strand
CCGATGGTGCCATCCTGCATCGCGTCACGAAGCCCAGGAGAATTGAGCATAAGCTGTAGCAACTTGTACCAGGTGCCACCTTCCAGGACAGCATCTTGAGGGCGTGACCTGCGGCCGCATCGCGAGCCGGGCGGGGACCCTCGTGGGCATCACGAACGTCCTGCCACAGTCGCGGGGGGGCCAGGAGCCGCCCATTTGTTCTCGGTCTTCACGGGAGCCCCTCAGGCTGGTTCGTGCAGAAGGGGGTCGGCTGCCACACCAGCTGGCCACTCCGTTGTGAGCCCTTCTGCGTGTCCCTGAAGATTCGTGGGGAGCCTGGGGGAGAGATTTGTTGCTCGGGGTGGGGTGAGGCGGCTCAAGAGCTGGCCTCGGAGGCCTCGAAGGCCTGGCTTGGAAAAACGGGCACTAGCAGTTGGGACTTCGGCCCCACTGGCTTTCCTTCTCCGCGCCTGGGAGTTTAGGAAACGGGCAGTGACAGTCCCTCCTGGAAGGGCTTCCGTGCAAGATACAAATGAGATGACAGTGGGGGACTCTGCACTTAGGAAAGGGGGGTTCTTGGTGCTGCTTTGTGTTCTTTGAAAGAAGTGGATTGCACTGTGGGACTCCAGGAAGCTGCCGGCTGCCCTCCCTGTTTCTGAATTCCTGTGTGTGTGTGTGTGTGTGTGTGTGTGTGTGTGTGTGTGTGTGTTTTCTGTGCCCTTGGTGGGGGGAAACAGTCATCGGTTTCCTGCTGATTAATCCAGTTCCTGGAGGGCCCTTCCCTGGCAGAGAGGGGGGCCTGGCCTCCTGCCTCACTGCCTCACTCTCTTGGCCCCTTCCAAGAGGCCCGCCTGCCCTCCGGCCGCCCTAGGGCCCAGGACGCCCTTTGCAGGCCTGGTGAGCCCAGCTTTGTTCTGGCCGTAGGTGGGGCTCCCGGCTTGCAGCTGCCTTGGGTTTTGCCTGCAGGTGTGTTCCCTTTGCCCACCTGGCACCTGTAGGGACTTGGGCTTCTTCCAGTCGCCCCCAGTTGGGGCCAAGAGGTTTTGATCATCTGAACTGCAAGCCCTTGGAAAAGAGGCTGCCGGGGTCCTCTGCCCCTTCGGAGAGGGAGGCTGATGCTAGGGGCTCCGGAAAGGCCCCAGACCCCAGGGTCTCCCTGCTGGTAGGAAGGGAATCTGGAGAGGATGCCTTTGGTCTTCAGAAGGGAAGTTCTGGCAGTGGGGAGAGGCCGGTATGTCGGGATGTGGGGTCCCTGGCCTGCCCTTGGCCCTTGAGGGAAGGATGGACAGAGAAGGGGAGTGCAGCTCATGAGGGGGCCGGGCTCGGATCAGGCTTGTGGTCACCGTGTGGGACTGGATCTGCCTCGTCAGTTCATTTCGAGACTTGGTGACTGCACAGTGGTCCTGTGAATGGTGCGGGGGCTGCACATGAATCTGTGGCCTTGTCCCCAAACCCCCTGCTCTCTGGCTGCCGCGTGCTGGCGACGAGCTGAGCCTCCCTTCTTGGAGCCCTCAGCACCCCTGGACGCGGTGTCCCCGCTCAGCGAAGGAGCCCAGCCGTTCCTGGATGTGGGTCCTCAGTCTCCAGGACCGGGTGGCATTCGGCCCGGCTTTGAGGCCTGGGGGCCACCCGTGCCTTCTCCATGGAGGGATGGGATCAGGACGGTCTCGTGCCCGGTGTGGGGTGGACTGTCAGAGCTTCTGGAACGATGCCGTGCCACCCTGCACACACAGCTGCTCACACCTCCGAGTCGGCCCGGCTCTCCTCGCGCACGGGAAACCCCGAACTCGCTAATACCGGCCGGCTGAGTCAACAAGGCCAGGATGCGTATTTGGTTAGCAAACAGGGAGCAGCAGCCCGAGCCAGCCCACTGCCTTCCTGCTCCTGCCTTTCTAGCAAAAATGTCCTCTGGAAAGGTCAGCCAGGACCGGCTACAGAATTTGCTGTTGCAAAATGAAAATGAGGGCCCTGGGTTTGAAAATGAGGAAGAATTTCAAGATGGCTAGAGCAGAGCGCGATGGGACCAAGCTGAGGCTCCTAAGCCTGGCACCGTGAGGGGGGACTGCACCCCGAGGCCAGCGTTTCCCAGCCTTACGGATTTCTGAGGCTTCCGGGGTGGTCACATTGGGCTTCTTTTCGGAAGAAGAGGGACTTTGCCTCCACACTAGCTGTGAGTTCTCCGATGTGCTCTCCCCGCCCTGTCCGGGCAGCTCTTCTCAGGGGTTGGAGGGACTTCTGCTTCTCCTTTTTCTCCTCCACCCTGTTTCCTCCTTCCTTGGTGAAACTCAGCAGCGCTGGACCCTCCCCCCCATTTGTCCTCCTCCTTCCTTTCCTCCCCTTCTTCTGGGCCGCCCTCCCCCTCGCTCTGTTTCCCTCTTCCTTCCCCATTGCTTTCATCTGGGGGGAAACCCTTCCCATGATTGCTGGGTGACATTTCCCAACCATTCATTCGGTGCTGTTTGATTTTAATGTCCCTTTGAATGAACAAGAATGCTCCTTGGATTTCTAGAGCCTCTCTCAGAAATGGCTCAAGCGAGCACCTTCCCCCACCGAGGGACGTCCCTTCAGTGGCCTCTGGCTGCGTCCAGATGGTCTCTGCCCATTGGGAGCCTGGAATGAATTCTCATTGTTAACATTTGTCACTCACCATGTCCTGCCCACATTCAGCTGTCAGCCCTACTGGCCACGGTGGAAAGAAAGCCTGCTCTATTCTTCCTTGTGACTCCGCTCGTGCCCCGGTGACAAACCTGGCCGTGGTTCCCAGAGACGGAGGTTTCCAGGCTTCCACAGAGGGCCAAGGGAGCGGGTGGGGACCGTGGAGGAGTTAACCAGACAAGCCCAGCAGACGCTGTCCCGGCCTGCCTGCACCATGGCCACACCGTAACCAGGAGGACGTTCTGAGCGGCCACCGGATCACCGTGGTCCCTTGCCTAAAACCGTCCTCTGGCTTCCTGACGCCTGAGAATGGCATCCAGACGCTTGGCGGCCTTCAAGGCCCTGTCCTCCCGGGAGAGGCGGGCAGCACAGGGTTGCTGGAGGGACCCTTGAGCCCCACCCTTGGGGAGGCAGAAAGGGGAGGGGGCCTGAGAGGGGCAGCAGGAAGGAGAGAACATCTGTCTTGGCTCTGACCTGGTTCCTAGGGGATGGTACTCCACCATCCCAGTCACCCAGGGGCTTTGGAAATTACCAGAGCCTCTGGGAATGGACCCATCCTGGGTGTTTTCATTTGCTCCCTGAGGGCAGCAAGTCCAGGCCTCCCCTGTGAGCACTTGGCGGAAGATGGTCTCAGCGAGAACACACCAGCACTTTTCTCTTGTGATGATGGGAAGACTGCTTTGCTCAATCAACCCTGAGCCTCTGGCCAGAATGAACTAAGGGAGCACTAAGCAGGGATGGTTAGAGGTCCTAGAGAGTCAGCTGGCCGGGCCCATGTTCAGAAAGGGAAACTGAGGCCTCCTTGCCCGGGAACATCACCACTGCGTAGCAGAGCCTGGGGTTTCTGGCCTTCGCCAGCACCTGGCTAGGATGGGACCAGGGCTGAGCTGGTACGTTCCAGCCTAAATGATCTCCAAGGGGCACTTGGTGGTTCTGACTGTTAGAGCATCGTCAGCACCATGATCCCCACCATCTGGATCCTTTTCTCTGACCTTCAAACGTGGGATACCAGGATCTGGGCTTCTGTCCTCAACTCCCCCAGATCCAGGGGGCCGATGGCTCCAGGCATAAAGGATTGAAATGTGGACACACGGGACATGGGCTTGAGGGGGAAGAGATGAGCCCCCCCAGGGGCGGACCTGAGAGGAAGTCGTGCCCGGTACTGAGGCCCCCTCGCCCCCTACAACCCCGGCGGCGGGGCCGGGCCAGCGGTGGCCGAAGCTGGCCGTGAGCAACCTTGCCTGCCCACGGAGTCCCGCACGCCGTCCAGATATTCCCTGTGTGTGCCGTGCAGATCGGATCAGGGAGCACAGCGTGCTCCCCGTCCTCATCGAGTCGAGTCTGTGTTGGCCGGTTGGGTAACAAACCAAAGATGGGCCCAACAAGGGCAAAGAACAAGTCACAGTTCGCCTGCAGGGTCTGTTTGTTCATCACTTTGTATTTTGAAAATGTCAAACCTAACTGAAAAGCTAAGAACCTTCCTCTAGGTTCCCTGGTTGTTAACATTTTGCTACATTTGCTTTATCTCGTTCTCTTTCAAATGGTTCTGCTGAGTCATTTGGAAAGGGAGTTCGGGGCAGCGTGATATTTCACCGCTCGATACCTCGGCAGGTGTCTTTTAGGAGCAAGAACTTTCCCCTTGTAGCTGCAATGCCGTTGTCATGCCCAAAAAAATGACCACTATTCAATAATATAATATATACAATTGTATGATATTCCGCAGTTGTCCTCCGAACGTGTTTTTTAGGTTCTTTTCCTTTTTTTTTTTTTTAGATTCTTTTCCTCATCCAAAAAGGCTCATGCATTGAGTTTGGTTGTTACGTTTCTTTGGCTTCTTTCAATCCAGAACAGTCCCCCTGCTTTGTGTGTGCGCGCTGGTGGCTCTGCAGAGCCCGGGCAGGCCGGCTGTCTCGTAGAAGGGATTCTGGCTTTGTCTTTGATTGCGTCCGTCGGTGCAAGTTAAGTTTGCATGTTTTGAAACTGTGCCTGATAATTGCTTCATTGTGTCCAAAAGAGTCCAAAGGCAGAGGGTACAGTCGAGGGTATCTCCTTTGTCCCCTACTCTTGTGCAAGTCATGGGATGTCCTGTCCAGCCCCCAGAAGAAGAGGTATCTTTAGTAACAGCACGTTATGTTTATGAAGTGTTTCAGCGACTGGGAAGATTATTTCACTAGATCCGCCCCAAGCCGGGCCCGATCGGGCAGGGGTTCTCTAGCTACTGAGTGGATGGGATTCTGAGATTGAGCTCCTGCCCAGGTTCCCCCCGGCGGGCAGAGCTGGCCCGGAGCCCAGCCCTTCTGGCCCACGCTGGGGCTTCCCGTGTGCCCTGCACTGAGCTGGCAGCTGGGAGACCGGGTAAGGTACAAGGTCGTGTCACCAAACCTCAGCCCTGGCCCAGCCCCTGCGTCCCCGAGGGCTAAACAGAGCACTGGACGTACTCTCATAGGATTGAACCCACCTGGACGGTCAGGAGCTTAGTGACTGAAGGGAGGTTCAGAGGCGCTGGAGCTACCCGCCCCGCCCCCACCCTGACCCGTCCTAGGCTGTCACTTTCCTGCTGGTCCTTCTCATCTGGGGCCTGCAGACACACATAGCTCAGTTAGAGCTGAGGCCAGGGGCCCCTGCGTGGCTCAGTCTGTGGAGCGTCTGCCTTCAGCTCAGGTGAGGATCTCAGGGTCCTGGGATCAGAGCCCCGCGTCGGGCTCCCTGCTCAGCAGAGAGCCTGCTTCTCCCTCTGCCCGCTGCTCCGCCTGCTTGTGCTCTCTCTCTGTGTCAAATAAATAAAATCTTTAAACAAACAAACAAATAAGAACTGAGTCCAGAGGCTGCAAGGGAGGGGCATTGTCCACGGGGAGAGGAGTGAGTGTGACCGCTAAGACCCCTCTTGGAGGCACCCTCGGTCCGATCAACTTCTGGGCTTTCGGAGCTGCGTGGTACCCTCCCCCAGTCCCTGGTATGGGGGAAGTGAGGCTGCCCGAGTAGTGCAGTGAGGTGGAGAAGTGAGGTGTTGCTCTCACACGTTTCAAGTTCAAAAGGCCCACAGCGGAGAACAGTCAGTGCATGCGTGTGCGTGCCAGAGTGCAAGGACACTTCGGACAAGGGGGCCTCCAGGCTGAGGATCTGGGGGGGGGGAGCTCGGGCTGGGGCGTGGCCAGGGGTCCCCGGGCACAGGCCAGCGTGCCCCGGCCACCACCCTCCCTGCAGGGACATCACGCTGCCTTCGCCCAAGTGAGCTGTAGTCACACACACCCCAGTTTTCCTGAGGATCGAAGCCCCTGCCTGAGAGCAGCACCTCAGTCTCTGGATCTCCTCGTCCCCCAGGGCAGGGGCCCTAGTGCTCTGGGTCTTATGGTTAAAGCCACATACCAATATCCTGCAGGGTTTTTTTCCCCCCCGAGGTGCTTCTCCCCTTTCTATTCTAATTGTGTTACCATGGGCAGGAGCCCAATGAATCGTGCTCTTTCTTCAAGAAATTTCTGTTCTCATAAATGTACAAGCATGGTGCCCTTTCTGTTTCTCGGCTGAGTACTCCAGAAAGATCCCAATTCAACTTAACAGTGCCAAGTCTTTTTTGCTTGTTTGCTTGCTTTTCGTTTTTTTTATCAAACCAATCCATATGCATCTTTTTAATGTCAGGCAATACTAAAGGCCCGATCAGGAGGAAGCAGCAGGCCCCGCCCGCCTCCCTGCCCGCCCCAGCCCTCCAGACCCAGAAACCAATGGGTCAGTTCTTTTTATTTCTCCTCTGTTATTCACCTCCATATTTTGAAACAAGATGTTTATCCGACCACTTCTCCATTTAGCAATTTGGGACATTATGTCGCCTCCATGCTTTTGCCTTTCCTGCTAATTATTATTGTATCATAATTTGGGGCTAAATTCACAATGTTAATAACCGTGTTCATCACGGAGCCTAGTACTGAACTACGTTTCTTCTTTAAAACGCGTTCCTTATTTTTCTCAGCAGCTTAGTTTTCTGGTTCTGTTTCTGATTCTTCCCAATACACCAAAGGATCGAGAAAACATCTATCAGATGTTTTATCTGTAGTTCATTGATCAATTCCCTTTTTCTTTATCCCCCTAGACACTGGAGTATCTTGCCAGTGAAGTTCTTTAAAGCTTTCTCAAAACAAATGAAAATCTGGTTCGTTTTAACGGATTACCATAACTTTATGCCCTCTCCTCTGAAAAGGTTTCCCTGACCCCCTACCCCCAGCTCTCCCCCCAGGCTGCCCTTCCTCAGGGCCCCCCCCAAGATTGTAATCACCTGCTTCCTTGCCTGTGCTCCCCCTGCACCATGAGTATGAGTTCTCGTGGGCAAGCCTCGGTCTCCCCATTCACCGCATTCTCAAGGAATGCACGAGAGCTGACCGGCACATAGCAGGCACTCAATAAATATTTGTGGGAATTTGCATTTGTTGGATTGAAAGGCAAGAATGATTATACACTTCCGGTGGTTCAAGGAAATTTCCGACCCTGCGCTCCTTTGCATTTTCCATGTGCCTGATCTCTCAGCTTCCTTGTTGGGTTTGCAGGCCTTTCTGGGCCCTTGCAACTTAACAGCCCTTCCCAGATGAAGCTAGCAAAGGCAGGGTTTCCTTTCCTAGCACAGTGGTGTACCCCCACCCCCCACTAGATTGGCCTCAAGCGTGTCGGGGGACCTCCGATTGGTCCTTGTCACTTTCGAGTCCCAGCCCACACCACTGAGCTCGGAACAGACTGATTGCTCAATAGAGGAGTGAGGGTGAGACTCACTCAATCAATCAATCAATAAACCAATCAGTCTTCCTGCACTCAGCCTCTCTGTTCCCAGGCATTTCTCATTATCTAGCGTCTGGATGATCAGAAGGAAAAAGGAACCTCTGCATAAAGGTGACCCCATTTCGGGTTCGTCATGACTCACTGAGTATTGAAAGACAAGGAGAGCGAGACCAGGAAAGACAAAGACAGGGGGACCGGGGACGTTCACCCGTGATCTCAGAGGGACATCTTGGGAAGCACTTGGACATAGACTGAGGGCCGTGTGTGGGTAGACAGGGGCCTGTGCGCCGTGTTCCCTGGAGCTTAGCACTGAGCTGAGCACACGGGAGATTCCTGGTCCTGACCAATGTCTGACTGCAGGGAGGAGCGAGGGACCTGGGGTTCTTGGGGCACCCACGTATCCCGCAGTCTTTGGGTCCTGGCTAACTCATGAAAGTACTGATCTGTGTGGAAGCTACAGGGCACCCTCCCTTGTAAGCCCTGTGATTCGGGACCACCGCTCACTCTCCCAGCCTGAGCTGTGCTTCCTTGCGGCAGTCCCTACAGAGGAACCCCCCCATCCCAGAGCCACTAGAGTGTCATTCATCCCACAAGTACCGAGCGCCTCCCGCTGGGCTTGCACACAGCCCAGGCCGGCCTCCAGCGGGAACAGCCTCCCTGCTCAGACCCTCCTCCTTGGCCCTCCCAGCAGGACAACCCGGAGGGCCGAGCCGCCCTCAGAGACCAGGCCTCCCCTACGGCGTCGTCTTGTCATTGCAGCCTGGGGCCCTCCCCGCCTTGGCTCACCCAGGACCCTGAAATAAAGCCCCCGCTCCCTGAGAGGGAGCTCCGCTCTCTCGGGTGTAGTGAGTTTCGGGGGAAAGCCTTTCAAGCTGCCCTTTGATGCTTCTCCGGTGGAACTGAATTTTTTTTTTGTATTTTTAGGAATTAACTTGCAGTTCTCAGCCTCTCCCTCCCTCCCCCAGAAAGGGGAGAAGGAAAAATGGAGAAAAGGGTCTGCATTGTCGCCGTGATTGGCACGAGTGTGAATGAGGGGGTCACCGCCTCGGCTGCTCCTTTTCAAGTGCTCCTCTCTCCCCTGCACGCCGTATTCACGAAGAACACTCTTCCTTTCAAAGCTCCCGTCTTTCTCTCCCGCTTTGTCTCTCCGCTCTCCTTCCCTTCACGCTCTGCCTTTCATTCTGAGCCCTGCCCGGCTCCCTCGGGGACCACTCCTCCCGCTCTCCTTCCCCCCTTCTTCCTCTTCTATTGAGTTCTTTCTGCCTCTTTCTTTCTTCTTTTTTCTTTTTCTTTTTGAATAGTGCTTCTGTTTTCAAGGGATGGAACGAACAGAGAAGTCGGTTTATTTGAGCAGGGAGAATGTGAATGTGTTCATTTTCCTCCGTTGTTCTAAATGTGTAAAAGGAAAAAAAAAAAACCCCAACTCGCCGGGAGGGACGTGGTTTCCTCCAGGCTCCCACTTTGAGAGAGAAGGGTGTTAGGAAAGGGGCTCAGGAAGGCCCGTGTTGGTCTGCAGGGATGGTGGGCTAAAGGGCCAGTCCTGCCGCCTGCAGGATTCAGAGATGACCCTGGAGACCAGCTCCCTCTCTGCCTGGCCCTAGGGGGGACCTCGATGTGAGGGTCAAGGTCCCAGGTGGGTGCGGAGTCTGCATCCCTCCTCCTCCCTCCTCTGTGAGAGCCTGGCTCTCCTGCAAGGGACCCGGTGCAGGGGCTGAGTGCGAGGAGAAGGCCAGGTCCACACACACTGCCTCAGTTGTCCGGTGTGTGACCCCAGCCCCTGGGGGCGGCAGGTCCCACATCGGCTGGCCCTTGAGTCCTGCAGAGGGGACTGAAACTCTGGAACAGCAGAAAGGAGGACGCTGAGAGGGGCCGATGGCTCCCAGGAGGCGAGCCCTCCTTGGAGTTCAGATGGACGGTTGGCAGAAGGTTTGATGCCCAGGAAACGCTGCAGGGTGGGGAGTAGAGGCTTTGGTCTAGTGATGTCAGCACAGAGGGGACAGTCTGAGGAAGCCCTGGTAAGACGGCACAGCAGAGCCCACCGGGAGGTGGAGCCCGGGGACGATGGCAGAGCTGCTGCCAGATTGGGGAGGAGGCCCGGGTCAAAGCCTCTGCATTGAGAAGCATTCGCCCAGGATGTCCCGTCGAGGGGACAGAGCAGGGGTGCAAGCGGTGGTGGAGGTTTAGGGATAGCAATAAGGCAGGAAATCGGGCACCTCTGGGGGCTGCAGCAGGGGTGTGGTGAAGGCCTCGAGCCTGAGCCCCGGGAGGGAGGGCATGGGAGTAGGTTACCCGAGGAACGTGGGGCAGGCAGGCCTACAGGAGACAGCAGCCAGGTCTGGGGGTCCATTTCTTCCCCGCAGAGGGCTGGCTTCAGGCTGCCGGTCTGGGAGCCCAGAAGGAAGGACTAGGTCACCTGCGGGGGATACAGGGAGCCCTGGGGTGCGAGGGACCTGGGTGATGTGGATCGAGGAGGCCTGGGCTAGGAGGAGGCTGCCAAGGGTAAGCTCCTCCACCACACCCAGCCCAGCTGGCCCAGGGCAGGGGCTTCGGAAATATTTGTCCAGGCATGAACTGCATTTGTCCTTAGCCGATGTGGGATGGTTCTAGCACAGCGCGCAGCCGAGTGCTAGGTAGGACGGAAAGCCCCGTACGGTCACCCACTGAGGGCACCAGGTATTGAGGGAAAGGGACGGTCTCCTCCCCAGAGAAGACGGGGACAAGGTTCCAGCCGTGTCTGTGGAGGAAGGTAGAGGACGAGTCAGCACCAGACGTGGAAGGTGGCAGGAGGAGGAACAGCCGGTGGCCAAGCCCGACAGCAGGACAGGTAGGGACAAAGGCTCATCTGTGGCCACTGGGGTCTGGGTGGAGGAGGAGCATCGGGGAGTGGATCTGAACCACCGCCCCCGCACCCCGAAAGGTGGTTTGTTGGGGAAACATGCCTGGAGCAGGGACTGTGTCCTCACTCCGGGTCTGGGGACCCAGACAAAGTGGACTCCGGGTAAAGGTAGCAGGGAACGGGGTTGTCTGGAGAAGTCTGGGATCTGGACGCCAGGGAAGGATGGAGAAGGAGACTGGGGCCAGGCCGGAAGGCCGCTGCTCTTCCTGGCCCCACCTGCTTCTCAGGACACCTGCTGGCAAGACTGGAGGTTGCAAGAGTTAGGGGTGCGGACGGCCCTGCCGGTTTTTCCGGTTTGGGCTGGAACATCTCACACCCTCGGAAGGCGGAAGACGCCCACGGCTCCCCTGGCCTGGAGATGAACGGGGAGCAGCTCCCCGAAGGAGGGGCTGAGCGTCCGCATCTGTGGAAAGGCTTGGAGGGACAGGCGCGTTTCCTGGGCCCCGGCCACCAGGGTCGCAGAGGAGCTGGGCTCAGTCCCGCTTCGGGGACCGGCATCGAGGGGCGCTGCTCCTCCACAGGGTGCCGAGGGCTGATAATAGCAGGTGACAGGCACTCTGGGTTTCTCAGCGAGGAAGGCTGGTGCTGTCCATGCCGCCCCACTTCAGGGGAGAGAAACAGTCACACCTCTGGGTGTGAACAGGGCAGGACTGAACTCAGGCTCCAAACCAGTGCTTCTACTTTTTTTTTTTTTTAAGATTTTATTTATTTACTTGTCAGAGAAAGAGAACAAGAGAGAGAGAGAGAGCACCAGCAGGCAGAGAGGCAGGCAGAGGGAGAAGCAGGATTCGCGCTGAGCAAGGAGCCAGATGTGGGACTCGATCCCAGGACCCTGGGATCATGACCTGAGCCGAAGGCAGCTGCCCAACCAACTGAGCCACCCAGGTGTCCCAAGTGCTTCTACTTTTAAACCCACTCTTCTCTGTGATCCTTACAGACCAACCCCTTATCAACCCTGCCCGGAGGTCCTAGCAATTGCACGTTGCTTTAGAAGTTTCTAAATGCCACCTGCTTGGGACACCTGGGTGGCCCGGGAGGTTCAGTGTCCCACTCTTCATTTCGGCTCAGGTCATGATCTCTGGGTGGTGAGATCAAGCCCTGCTTCGGACTCCGTGGTCGGGAGGGAGTCTATTTGAGATTCTTTCCTTGCCCTCTGCTCCTCCCCCTGCTTGCTGTCTCTCTCTCAAATAAGTAAATAAATCTTTTTTTTTTTTAAGGTTTTATTTATTTATTTGACAGAGGAGAGAGATCACAAGTAGGCAGAGAGGCAGGCAGAGAGAGAAGGGGAAGCAGGCTCCCTGCTGAGCAGAGAGCCCTATATGGGGCTCCATCCCAGGACCCTGAGATCATGACCTGAGCCGAAGGCAGAGGCTTTAACCCACTGAGCCACCCAGGCGCCCCTTAAGTAAATAAATCTTTAAAAAAAAAAACAACTCAAATGCTACCTGGTTGTACCAAATGGAAACAGTGCCAGGGAGCACTGCTCTAAAGGTGTTCTTAATCTTTCCGTGCCTCAGTTTCCTTATGTGTAGAACAGGGGTTGATGGCACTAGTACCAACCCCACAGTACTAGGTTAGGTAATGCCCTTCGAGTCGGCACGGGCCAGCACGGTAGCTCCCGGGGCAGCCAGCCAGTTGGCTAACGTGGGGACCCTCATCCCGGGTGTGTGGAGCGGGAATAGGCCCTGCCCATGCCCGGGGCTGCCCGGACGGAGGCCAGATGGGCCCCCAGCAGAGGGGATCCTGTGGCAGTGTGCTGGGGAGGCTGTGCCTGCCCAAGTGGGCACGTTCCCTCCGCGGCGCAGCAAGAGCCCGTGTTCGCCCTGCACTTGGCACCCAGCTCGGGGGGTGGGGGGGCCGTTTGGAGGAGGGGCTCTGCCCACTCTGCCCAGCCTCCCGGAGGCAGGCCGGAGCTACAGCGCAGGGAGGAGGGCGACCCTTGCCCCCTGACCTGTGCCCATGTCCCTGAGTGTGGTTTTCTCACAAGAAGCTCCGTGGGCATTCTCCTCTCAGGGAATCCTGGCCAGTACACCGGGGGCGGGGGGGAGGGGGTCTCATTCTCAGCATCTGCCCTTCACCTTGTGACCCATCAGGGCTGTGTTGGCTGACGGTGTGTCATCCCAGCTCTGAGAAACTGACCAGGTGTCCAGGGATCCCCATAATCAGCTACTCGCAGGAGGCGAGTTGGGGTTTGTGATTTGTTTAGGAACTTGGTCTTTGAGGCTGCATTGAAGGCTTGTGAAGTTTTGGAAAAGAGATGATGTCGGGCACCCACGAGGAAAGCTACGTCTGGTGGGGAGAGGCCTTCCTGACTCCGAGGGCTCCACTCTGGGTCCTGGGGCCCGAGGGACCCTCACGGCCCACAAGCACTGGGGGTGGGAGTGTCCGTCCCCAGACAAGCCAGGGGCTCCTTTGTGGGCTAAGAACTAAACTAAAACCCTCCGTAAGATCAGGTTCATTTCCAGCCTCTCCCGCTGGACCTAATTTGTCTACTTTTTCTCCTTCACAATAGCAGATGCTTTTTCCAAGTGGTCCTGCTCATTCATGGGAGTTTGGTAAGAGTGGATTTTTAGTAGTAAGTACAGGTAATCCGAAGGTCTTAAGTGATTCACCTCGTGTGTGCACATGTATTGTAGTGGTGAAACCAAAAACATCACCCTTTAGCAAACATCAGTCTGCATGCCCCGTACTTTCACTCTGTGATCTTATTTAATCTCTACCATTCTGTAGGGTGGGTAGCTGGTATCCCCATTTTACAGGTGAGCAAACTGAGGCCCTGGGAGATGAAGCGAGTCACCCAAGGCCATTCAGCCAGGCAGTGGCCCGGGTGACGCCACATCCTGCAGGATGGTGGGGAGGAAGCCTTCAGGTTGGACCCCAGTCACCTGTGCTGGAGGCCAGATTGCTATTGTTTTATGATTGTCACCTCCACTAAAGTCATTTTGGCCCTTGGGTCCCGGCACCACATGCATCTGAATTTTTGCCCCTGGGGATCCACCACCCAGAGCTCAACGGCACTGCAGCTGGGGCCTTCGGAGCCCCTGAGTGTCATCCTTTGTGATCTAGACCGAAGAGGGAACCAGATCACGCTCTGGGCTGAGCGGGCCACTTGCAGCACCTCTCCTCCGAGTCTGTGGATCCCCTCCCTGCTGGGGACCTGCCCTCAAGGGCCCCTCCTGGCTCTCCCCCTCTGGCCCCCCTGCCAACTCTCCTCTAGCCTGCAGATGAGGCCCGCATTGGCCCTCTGCCTTGGCTCCTGGGACCGCACAGACCAGCCCCTCCCCCACCCCCGGCTGGGAGCTGGGATGCTCAGCCCGCCTGCCCTATCAGCCTCTCGCCTCCCTTCTCACACAGCCAGCCGCACTGTGGCACTGTGGCTTCCCTCAGCCCCCACGTGCATTCCTCCCGGGCCAGCCTGCGGGGGTCCCCGAGTGTGCATATGCACGCAGGCTCCCGCCCCTTGCGTGGGTCCCTCGCCTCACTGCATGAGGGTGACTAAGAATGGATGGATTTGCACATTGCTCCTGCTCGCCGTTGATTACAGCCTGTGTGGCCGCGTGCGTGTCTGACGTCTGCCCGGGCACGCTGTCAGCCGAAATGTTGGGCCAGCTGTCCCTCCCCCCGGGAGCTACAGGGAGGCTTTACGTGAATGAGAGGCATTTTCTACTCCTCTCCTGGCATAAATCCGTTCTCAAGTTGGGTGTGTGGGTGTGCAAAATAAATGTTGATTACGGCCTGGGCATCGGGAGACAGCCGTGCCGGGGGCTCTGCCGGGATGGAGGCCGCGGGCTGACTCACGCCGGCGGTGGTGGTGGGAAAGAAGGGGAGGGCTCTGGGCCCAGACCTCCCTCCTCCTCCCTCCTCCTCCCTCCTCGTCCCTCAGCACCTTCTCTGCCCGCTGCTCTTCTGTTCTCTTTACTTGCCCTCGTCCATCCTCTGCCTCCAGCCGGGCAGGTTCTGCATTTCTGGGGGTGGGGGCTTCTTAGCCAGGCTCCCCATCTCAAGGCCTCCCCACCCCTCTCCCCGACGTCTGTGTACAGAGTGCCAGGGATCATGCTCACCGGGCTTAGGGGGCTCGGGGAAACCTCCCGACTGCTCTGGAAGATGGGAACATTTGTCCCCCGTCGCAGAAGAAGAGACAGGCTCGAGTGAACCAACGTGTGAGGTGCCCCCGACTCTGCAGCCTGTGCTCCGAGCCTCTGTGGCCTCCTGAAGTGCCACTTGACAAGGAAGAATGTTCCTGACCCCCTTAAGCTGAAATAGAGAGGAGAAAAGTAACATCACTTGGTCCTTTTGTGGTACCCCACACATTTAGGGCTCATTTCCAGTCGGCTAGTTTGCTCTGCTGCTTCATGGCTTAGTCTTGTCCTTCTAACCAAATTGTGAGGCCCCTGAGAGTGGGGGTCTTGGGGTCCCACCAACAGCCAGCACCAGCCTGGCCCAACAGAGTGGATGGTGATGGGAAAAAGATGAACGGTAGCTCCTAGAAAGCTAGTCCTTACTCTGCTCCAACACTGGTATCAGATTCTAACTCCCCGATCTCTTGCCCTTAAAAGCACATGCATTTAAGTTGGTCCCGAGAAGGAAACCCGAACTCCACCTTTCTCTGGTGATCTGGTGACTTCGGGGCAGGTCAGCAGACTCCTCTGTGAAGTGGGTCCTGTTAGGAGAATCCCACACCTTCCGCACACATGGTCTCATCAGCTACAAGCATGACCTGAAGGAGGAACTTCAAGGCAGCGCCTTTCCATATCCCTCCTCCCATTTTACATATGGAGAAACCAAGTCCCAGGGAGGTGAGGAAATTGCTCAGGGCCACACACCTAATAAGTGGCAGAGACAGGGGAGCAGGCCAGGCCTGCCGGCCTGGGGGCCAGTTTCCCCGTCACTCTGTTCATCTGCAGAGCCAGGGGCTGCCCCTCCCTGCTCCCCGATCTGCATTTGCTGCTTCCTATCTCTTCCTCCTCAGGCCTTGTTCTTGGGGTTCCTGAGGTGCTAAGCCAGCCTCTTGGGGGAGAAGCAGAGCTATGATGTCATTGGTGCCTCCATGGTCTCAGCAGGCCTAGGCCCCGGGCCCTGCCGTCTCGTGTGGCCCGGCCTTGCCAGCTGCACCCGACGGGGTGGGCCGGGATCCCCTCCAGCAGAGCCCGAGTCCCGGGACTCAGGGAACCAATACCAGGCCCGAGAGCCCAGCAACCAGTCACAGCTTCCACAGAGGCTCGCGGGCTTGTGGGGCTCCCGAAGATCCACGGGCTCTTTCTTCTCCAGGTGACTTTGGTCTCAGAGGAGAGTAATACCATTTCTCACCAAGCGGTCTATCCCCTCTGTCACTTTGAGGCGCTGGGGCCACAGTGATCATCGGCTTGCTTGTAGTTTCCATGGTAAATCTCTTTGTTTCTCCTGTCATTTCTGATCACTCCAGATTGAACACAGAAAGGCAGAAGGCAGGATGGGGGGCTGTGGTTGGCTGGGCCAGAGGGGGGCCTGACCCTCCCCTCCTGGGGACACAGGAAGAAGGGACATAACAGGGGAGGAACACGATTGTAATCAGTGCATAGCCCGCCTTCGCCTCTTACTGTGTGATTTGGACAAGTGACCACTTTTCCAAGCCTCAGTTTGCCCATCTGTGGAATGAAAACTAAGATGCCCGTCTCCATGGGATGGCCCGTGTCATGTGCCCGATCCATCACAGAAGCTCAGTAAGCGATGGCTGGAAGGAGACGGGCCGGCCACCTCCTATCTGCCTTGGACTGTGGAGACGCCAGCTGGTTAGCCCAGCGGACGCTTCCTTTTCTCAGAGACAGTTTAGGATCATGGGGAAGAGTGAATCTTGAAGAATGAATGGATCCGCCGTCCTGTCTGGAGCGGGGGTGTACCTTGCCTAGTCGATGGGGCATCCCCCGTGTGCCGCCACGTGGGGCTGGGCGGGAGATGCGGGGCGGTGTGCGCGTGGGCTTTCACGGGCTGCCCCGAGGAGGGATCCTGGACCCGGCTCATCCCACGCTCTAGGTCCTGCCCTTGCTGCATCCTGAGGGGACCTCCGGCATCTCCCCCAGCTCAGGAGAACAGGGGGCAGCCCCCTGGAGTGCCTTCCCCCGGTGACCCTCACGCGGACCCCTCCCAGCTGTCCCCCCCGCCGTGCGTCTGCCTCCTCCCCTCTGCAGGTGAGGTCCGTGGGGAGCCTGCAGGGTAGCAGGCAGGGGGCCCGTTCTGGGGTGACTCTGCATCTGCACCTCTAGGTTACCTAAGAGAAAGGTGGCTAGGACTGAACTGGAGAAGCCAGGGCTGGTGAAACGGGGGTTTCTTTTCCCTCCTTCCCTTTTTTCTTCAGCAAGAGATAAATAAATGTCGCCCTGAGATGACAAGAGAACATTGAAGGAGATAAAAGCAAAGCAAGAGGGAGTGAGAGACCAGAAGCAAAGGACAGAGGGGTATGTGGACCGTACCCCGCGCAGAGGGGAGAGATGAAAGAGGACAGAGGAGATGGGAGCGAGGGACCGAGTGGCAAAGCAGAGGATGGGGTTGCCACGGAAACGGAAGGAGGGGAGGAATGGAGGGAGAGGAAGACAGGATGGAGAAGGCTGAGGTCTCTGCGAGTGCGGGGCCCGGTGAGGAAGAAGGGAGGCCATGAGGGGCTCCGATGGCTGACTCCAGCCCTGGTGGGGAAACTGAGGTCAGCAGGGGTAGGAGGTGTGACCGGACCCCTCATCCCCGCCCAGAGCTGGCCCGGGTCCTGGGGAGACCCAGCTGGAGTTAGCTGCACACAGCACCCCCTCCCGGCCTGCTACAGGGGCTGCCTCTCTCCGAGCCTCCGTTTCCACAACTGCACGAAAGAAATGACCCTCCTGAGCCCCGAGGGCTGCCCAGAAGCCGAGAAATTGTGTGTGCTCATCACAGGGCCTGACAGAGTTCAAGCCCAATAAAGTCCCCTGTCGTTCCGTCATCCGTGATTCTTATCTTTGTCCCATGAACTTGTAAGCCCAAGTTTTGCTTGTTTGTCCCTGTGACACAAAGCTGGTGATCTTTGGATCCAGCGCAGGGTGGTTGTCTGGAGGGCAGATGTGCTTTTTGCTTCTGGAATTGGAGGAAAGACACGGAGTTTTCCGGAAACAAGAGGCCTGCCGTCCCTTCTCCTGGGAACAGGCACGCTGGTCCTGGAGCTCAAGGAGAGGACGTCTAGGCTCAGGGCAGGAGGCACGTTCCACCTGGGGCTCAGCAAAGGGCCTCTTTTTTTTCCTTTGCGCTTGAATATGGGTCTTCGCAAAAGGACAGTCCTCGTTCTGGGTGCACACTCTGCTGGGAACACGTCGGGGGACACACAGACGTGCTCTTTGCCCTGGCCTTGTCGGGGTGAGCTAACTGCAGGGCCAGACGGCAAAGCAAGAGTTACATAAAGAGCTATATTGTTACAATTTTTAATAAGGTCCAGGAAGGGAAAGTATTACATGTGTAGCTTCTTAGAACTTGGGGGAGTCATGCCTGATTGGGGTTCATGGGGAGAGTCAAGGATGGCTTCCTGAGGAAGGGTGGCCTCACTGAAAGGTGAAAGATGAGGAAGAGCATTCCAGGCAGGGGGAACAGCATATGCAAAGGCTGTGTGCGGGCAGGTCTGTTAAAGATGAAAAAAGCCCACGTGCCTGGGAGGTGATAAGGGGAGGAGCAGCACGCCACAAAGCTGCCACATGGGCAGAAACCGATTGTGCAAGTTCCTCTAAGTCCTTGGTGGAGTTGTTTGCACTTGACCGCAGGAGCAGGGAAAGTGGCTGGGGTCCTGAGCAGGGTGGGGAGCGAGGACTGTTTAGCACTGGAGGTCAAGGGGCAGCTGTGAGGGCCAACTCTTGAGAGCTCAGGACCCTTCCTGCAGGTTGGCTGGATCCCTCGCTGCCCGAGCCCACCGTGCCCACTCTCGAGGCCCCAGACCATGGAAGGCAGACACCCAGGGGGCAACCCTGAGTGTGGAGTGACCACCATGTTTGTCACCGTGGCTGGGACAGAAATGTAGCCAGAATCAAGAGCTCTCAGGTCTGTCCCGTGGTGGGGGGAGGGCTTGGGGCCTCGCTTCCCACTTTTCCAAGTGATGGTGTTGCACAGGAGGGTCCACAGAGTTCCTTCCAGCCCTGCTGATGAAGATTCCAGAGCCAGCCTTGAGGGTCCACAGCCACAGTGGGCACGGTGAGGGCCTTGGGCAGGGCCGCTGTCCCGCTGTGGGAGAACCGAGCTTTCTTCCTTTTCGGTAAAGAAACAGACGCATCTGCCCAGGGAGCTGGTGGGGCATCAGGCGGGAGGACCCAGGGCCCATGGCTTCTGGGGACCTGGTGACTTCAGATCAGAGACACCACATCAATCCCACACCGGCATCTCTGCAGGCAGCGTGGCATTTGCTCCCCTAATGTCTGCCTCAGACGCCCGGGTTGTTTTTAGTCAGGCTCTGTTTCTAGGAGGATCAGAGACCCTCCCAACTCATGTGAGGAGAGAGGAAGTTGATTGTCAGTAGGGGGGTCCCCAGCCTAAAAGCAGGGGCTGGCCCCATCCAGGGGCCAGGGATCTGGTCCTCGGAGAGCCAAACACGGCCCCCAACCCGCCTCCCAGACCCCCCATGCCTCGGGCTCGCTCAGGAGCTCTGCCCACTGCTGTCCTGGCCTGACTCCGTCTCACCGCATGCCTGCGTGAATTCCCCGGACAGCCCTGTGGCGGAGGGCGTGAGGCCTGAGGCAGAGCCAGGTTTCCAGAGAGGAGCCCGTGGGGCCTAAGTCCATCTGGAGCATGGGGAGGAGCAGGCCAAGCTCTGGGCCCATCCAGCTCCCATGGGTACCGCCTGTGTGGGGTGACCCTGCACTGGGAGGGGGCAGCTGCCCTTAGGGGAGGGAGAGGAAGCAGCCCACGCGGTGTCCAGAAGGTAGGGTCCTCCTTTTTAATCCGTTACCTAACATGGGGTTACATTAGTTTCAGGTGTGCAAAATAGTGATCCATCATTTCCATACGTCACCCCTCGCTCATCACCTGTGCGCTCTTGAATCCTCGTCACCTGTTCCCCCCCACCTCCCCTCTGGTCACCAGCAGTGTTTTCGCTAGTTACCTGTTTCTTGGTTTGTGTGGCTTTCTTTTTTTCTTCCCTTTGCTCCTTTGTTTTGTTTCTTAAATTCCACCTATTAATAAAGTAGGATACTCTTAATTCACCCTCATGGCCAGGTCACCGCGAGGGGCTGGTCAGACCTTACTAATTAATCTGGAGAATCAGGATCAACTGGGGAGCTTTTGGAAAGCTAGGATGCCCAGGGGCGCCAGGCTGGCTCAGTCGGAAGAGCGTGCGACACTTGATCTCGGGGTCATGAGTTCGAGTCCCCGCGTTGGTTGTAGAGATTACTAAAAATAAATAAACTTAAAAAGAAAGAAAACATCCCCGGAGATTCCAGGCCCGGGCACTGGTCCTCTTAATCAGACGAGGCCTTTGGACCCTGTGAAGCCGGGATGTCTGCCCTCGGGAGAGTTTGAGAGGTCACACAAATACAGGGGGCTAAAGGTTGTGCCTCTCGCCACAGGGACTCTGTCCCCTGTTTCCTTGGGTGTAGGGACACCTGTGGCCTCCCTGGAGGAGGGGGCCTCACACAGTGGCTGTCAGCTCTTCCCTCCCCCTTGCCCTAACCTGGCGTTTCTCTCCCAGGACATTCCCCGGTGGGCCCACTCTGCTCCCCTGGAGCAGATCCCCTGGGTGGGCCGGCTGGTGGCGAGATGATCGTAAACATACAGTCATGAATCAGCGTGATGTACCAAGTTCTCTGGGGAAGCAGAACCAGCGGGCTATATATATACAGAGAGAGAGAGATTTATTTTAAGGAATTGGCTCACCCAATTGTGGGGGCTGGCAAGTCCGAAATCTGCAGGGCAGGCTGGCAAGCTGGCGGGCTGGCAACGCGGGCAGGATTTCCACAATTCGGTCTTCAGGCAGAATCCCTTCTTCTCTGGGAAACCTCGGCTGTTCTCTGGAGGCTTCCACTGATTGGATAAGAGCTGCCGACATTAAGGAGGGCAGTGTGCTTTACTTCAGGTCAGCTGATTGCAGATGTTAATCATAGCCACAGGAGAGTTCACGGCAACATGTAGATTAGTGTTTGAGCAAACAGCGGGCACTACGACCCAGCCAAGTCTGCAGGAAAATTAACCCGAGGGCCTTGGGCAGTGGAAGAGGCCCGTGGCCTGCCCACAGGCTAAGCTTCCTTGGAGGCAGTGCCTGCGCTGAATCCTAAAGGATGAGGGGTTATTCACTCAGTGCCAGGGAAGGGCAGGTCTGGTCGAGGAGTCTGCCCATGCAAAGGCCCTGAGGTAGACAGGTGTGTGTGTGTGCGCGTGCTCGCGAGCACACACACTGCAGAGTCAGGAAGGCTTCGGGAGGTTCAGGTGGAGCCCAGCTGGGGACAGCAGCGAGCAGCCCACTGGCCATGTGGCTGAGGGTAGGCTCCAGGGCCCACAACCTATACTCTAGTCCTTGCCTCACGCTCTCACTGAATGGCCCTGGAGCAGTCCCCTCTCTGGGCCTCACCTGTAAAAAGAAGGGGCAGGACACAGGGTCCCTGTACATCAGGCCCCCGTGTGGTTTGTGGATCCGTGGCGCTGTGCCGGTGGCCCAGCCACCCTGACTCCTGGAGGCAGGCTCAGCAAACCTGTCCCTAGAGAAAAGGGGAAGCTGAGGCAGAGACTCCCACACTTCCCCCTTGGCCGCCCGCCCCCCCCCCCCCCCCCCCCCCCCCCCCCCCCCCCCCCCCCCCCCCCCCCCCCCCCCCCCCCCCCCCCCCCCCCCCCCCCCCCGGGGCCTTAGGCTGCGGAGTCCAGTGAGGCCCCGGGCTGGCAGAAGTGAGACTGTGGCAAGGAGCCCCGAGGTTTGCACAAGACTCCAGCCCTGGCTTTTCTTCCTCTTCCTTTCTGGAGATTCACCTCGAAGTCTCCAGTGAGGAAGACAGCCGAGGACACAGAGGGCACTTTTGCTACGAGTTGAAGTCCACCAGTGCTTACAGTCCCGGACATACCTGCGACCCCCTTGTCCTCTCTCCGGGCCTGGCGGCCTGCGCGCATGCGCCCACCGCCTCCCACCCCCAGCAGTGCAGCTGGCGACGGGGGCAGAAAGGGGAGCCCGAGCCACATTCCAGAGGGTGCAAATGCCAGACTGAGGAGTGAGACCATCCTCTGTTCTCTGCTGGGCCCTGAACTGTCTCCACGGGCCCTGGGTGGGGGGGGGGGCCCTCAACCCTGCCCCACCCGACCCCAGCGCTGCACCCCCGGCTCCCCGCCCCCCACCCCCAGATCCTGGTGCTTCCACTGTTAACTGAGCTCACCCAGGGCAGCTCCTTGAGGGCGGCATCTTTCTTTTGCTCTCTGCTCTATCCCTACAGCCAAGACCAGTACGTAGCCCCTAGTGGGTACCCGGGAGCGGGGGCTGAGTTAGTGATTCAGTTGCAGGACCGGAGACACAGCCTCTGAGCCATCTGGTGGTTCGAGGCCAAGATGAAGGAGCCAAGGCCAAACCTGTCCTCCCACAGAGGCCTGGAGCCCCGTGCAGCCTGTGTGAGGGGACACCTTCTAGACCCTCAGGGGTAGTCGTCTCAGGGAATGGATCACAGGTGCATGGGGACATCCCAAGGGGGGCCTGGCAGAAGCCCTGGGGCATTCCTATGCTGTCAGCTGGTTTTTGAGATGTCCTAGTGGTAGAATTTAGTCAAGGAATAACCTGCTGCTCACTTCCCGGGAGCCCTGGGGCCGCCCAGGCCTCCAATGCCTTCCACCTGAGCTCTGCCCTCCCGTCTGTGTTCTAGGGACACTGGCTGCCCCGAGCTCCCCAGCCCTCTCCTGCTCTCAGAGTGGGAATGCGTGGAGGGGCTCTCACTGACGGGAAAGGCACCTTCTAGAACAGTGGAGGAGGGGACAGAGGTGCTGCCCCATCTCGCAAAGGGGTCCCTGGGGGACAGGCAGGTATGCCAAGGATTAACCTGCCCTCAATGTTCCAAGAAGCCATGTGTGCCCTTTTTACACACAAGGAAACCGAGACCTTGTGTGGTCAGGTGACTCGTCCAGGGTCACACAGCAAGTCGCCCATTAATGCACTTGATGAGAATGTCGGTGTTGACAGGAACCCTTACAGTACAGCAGTAGGTGCAGTGACAGCGATCTGGGGGCCAAGGTCCCTGTCCGGGTGGGGAAGGCCTCCTGCTGGGCCTCAGGCTGAGGGATCACACCACGCCTGGGTGATGCCAGGCCCTGGGAAGTCGCTGCTCTGCCTTCCCTCCCCTTCATCTGCTCCACAGCTCCTCTCCCCTCCCCTCCCCTCTCCTCGTTCCCCCCTTCCCTCTCTCCCTCTTTCTCTTCCCCCTTCTCCTTTCGCTCTCCCTCCCTCTCCTCCCTACTGTCTCCCCCTTCCCCCTCCGTGTCTCTCCCTTTCCCTCTACCCCCCTCCCCTCCACGACCTCCCTTCCCCCCAGGGCCGGTCCGGAGTCTAAGCTACCACCAAGCTGCTGTTTCATCTCTTCTCTTCCTCTGCCTTTGCCATGTCCTTTGTCCCCACGCTGGGAACCCAGGGTGCCAGGCAGGGGGCTGAGCTCTAGCCGGCCCAGAAGGGAGCCCAGGAAGGTCTGAGCTCCCCTTTTCTCTGGGCCACCGTGGTGAGCTCTTGTTCTGAGCACCACTCAAGGGGGGGGGCGGTGGGCAGGCCTTGCCCCCCACGAGGGGGGCCATGAGGAGGGGGCGCCTGGCCCACAGGTGGTGCACACCTGGCAGGCTCTCCGCCGGGCCTGGGCAGCCTCGAGCTAGGGCATAAACCAGAAGGGCTGTAGCCGGTGGGGGGCAGGGGGGTGCCCAAAAGAGGATCCAGGAGGGAGAAATAGGGACACTGGGCTGCAGAGTCCCCACCTTCTCACTCCTCGTTTCTGTGTCTGGCAGACGGAGCTCGCGTATACAATGCAGGTAAATTAGATTCCCTCTGTCTTCTTTCTCTGAGCCTCCGTCTCAGCAAACAGAGCATCTCTGAAACCCACGCGCGCAGACATGCGCGCGCGCGCACACAGCGGGCGGGCCGCCCCCGTGAACACGCACTTGGGGGGCGGGGGCAGGGGGTATCCTGCTCAGGCAAGTGGAAGAGCAGGGGTCAGACGGGCCATGCAGGCACGGGGCTGATGCAGGGCTCCGGCAAGAAGTGCGGGCCGAGTAGAGGTGCCCTGGAGGAGGCCCCGGAACAGCAGGACAGGGACAATGCGGAGGCTTCCCGGTTGTAGGTCACGCGGGCCCCACCTCCCAGCACCTGCTGTCTCCTCAGAACCTGGGGGTGACCATGCAGCACATGGGAGCCGAGGCTGGGCTTTGAGCTGTGACGCTCAGAGGAGAGCCCCAGGCCTGGGGCCCCGATGGGGCCGGGCTGTAGGGCCCCTGCAGGCCCAGCTCTGCCCTGACTGATGGGACACTCAAGCCTGTGACTGAGGCCCTGGGTTCCTGGGCTGCGAGGGGTGCATCCCGCCCCCACCCTGCCAGGGGGTTTTTAGGATTGAACGGCTCCCCTGGGACCTTGCGAGCACTCGGTAATGGGAAGTTAGCTCTTCTGCCCACATTTAGGGTTAGTTGTTGGCACCTGTGTACTCCACCCCACGCGGGCACGAGGTCCTCACAAGCGAGAACCCCAGGCAGGTCCCCTTTCACCCCCAGGCCGAGGCTCCTGTCACAGAAACATTGACTCTGCCTACCTGCTCCCAGAGGAAGGGGACACCCGTTTGGCCAGGGGCTGGTGTGATCATTAGGAGTGGCCCCTCTCACTCTTAAAGGCCACTCCTAGCAGGGACGATAAGCTGGACAATGTCCCTCCCCACGGGGGACCACGCCAGACCTGCGCCGCGGCTCCCATGCCCCTTCTGCTCCCAGAGGCCTCATGGTTTCTTTGCTCCCGTTCCCTGTTCTCCAGGAGGGGAGGGTGCTGGCTTTGGGGCCGCAGAAAGGAGGACAGAGAGGGAACGAAGATTCACAATGCCGCCCTCCTCTCTTCTCATCACCCCGCGAGGAGGCAGTGCTCCCCCTCCGCACAGATGAAGAAACAGGCTGGGGGCCTATGGGATATGCCCGAGCAAGAGAAGGGCAAAGCTCGGATTTGAACTCCAAACCCAGGGCCAAGTTTCCAGCTCCGGTTCCGCTGCTGGTCTCAGTGGCTCCCTCCCCAGCCCTGACGTGACGGAAGTCTAGAAAACGTGCTGAGCGAGTTGTTTGCTCAAACCCACAGCGCTTGAGGGCTGTCCCTGGGTGCTGTGTCAGACTGGCAGCTGGGCGGGGGGAGGGTTGAGTGGGGGACAGTGCTGCCCCATGGGGGACCGCGGTGGGCACAGCGGTCTCCTCTGACGACTCACCCACTGCCTCCCCAAGTTTGCACCTCCAAGCATAGGGCCTGACTCAGAGCAAGGACTTAGCAAGTGTTTGCGGCACAAAGAAATGAATGAGTTCTCGGGGCGCCTGGGTGGCTCAGTGGGTTTAAAGCCTCTGCTTTCGGCTCAGGTCATGATCTCAGGGTCCTGGGGTCGAGCCCCCTGCATCGGGCTCTCTGCTCAGCGGG
>CM053609.1:3387035-3397112 GCA_028646535.1 Procyon lotor | reverse complement strand
ATTTATTTATTTATTTATTTATTTATTTGAAACCAAAACAGCTCACTCATATGGTCGAGCCCTTACAGATGGCGATGGTTGTTTAACACCTCACTGTGTGGTCTCAAGGTCTGTGCAAAATTAATTACCTTGGGAACAAAGCCAGTAGGGCTACAGAATGTGCTGGAGTAAGGTGTATATTATGTTTGAGGAAATGAGTTCTCTAAAATTGATTTTTGAACGAGAGGAATCTTTATTTTTTCGTAATTTTAAATCGGCTTTTTGGAGGAACTCTGGAAGCACGTTCTGGGGAACATAGTTTGAGAACCGCCGTGGAAATGCCACCTTCCTGTTAACACATGGGAAGATGGAGACCGGTGAGGGGGCAGAGCTTATCCAGGGAGATGGAGATGATGGGCAGATACACAGAGGACGTCCCCGTAGTGTCCTGTTCCCAAGGCATCGGGAGAAACACACTGGAGACAGACACAGCCCAAATTAGCCAAGCCCCTGCTAATGTGTGTCTCTTGTGTGTGTGGCCTGGACACTCCTCTCCTCCCCCCCCCTCCCCCACCGTGTTGACACTCCTTTCTCCTCCTGCAGCGATGCCCTCCTAGCCAGCCGCCGCGGGATGGAGGGCTTCATGGACTCAGGGACACAGACGGACGCTGTGGTGGTGCTGTCCTTGGCTCAGGCCGCCGTGCTGGGCCTGGTCTCGGAAAATGAGCTCTTTGGAGCCACCATAAGCGCCGAAGCCTTCTACCCGGACCTGGGGCCCGAGCTCTCCGGGCCGGCCATGGGGGAGCCCGGGCCCCCCGGCCCCGACGTCTACCAGCTGGCCTGCAACGGGAGGGCCCTGGAGGAGCCGGCGGAAGAGGAGGTGCTGGAGGTGGAGGCCGCCTTCGAGAAGCACACCCGGCGGAAGACGCGGCCGCCCGTGCGGCTGGTGCCCAAGGTCAAGTTTGAGAAGGTGGAGGAGGAGGAGGAGGAGCAGGAGGTCTACGAGGTGTCCGTGCCCGGTGACGACAAGGATGTGGGCCCGCCCGAGGCCCCTGCCGAGGCGGCCGGCGGCGGCGCGGAGGCCCTGGTGCAGAGCAGCGCCGTCAAGATGATCGACCTGAGCGCCTTCAGCCGCAAGCCCCGGACGCTGCGCCACCTGCCGCGAGCCCCGCGGCCGGAGCTGGACGCCGCCGCCTACGACCCCCACTTCCCCGACCCGGCCCGGGACGGCTTCCCGGAGCCCGGCGTGGCGCTGCCCGGGCCGGAGGCCCTGCCGCCCTCCGAGTGCGGCTTCGAGCCGCCCCACCTGGCCCCGCTGGGCGACCCCGAGGCCCCCGCCCTGGAGTCGCCGGAGCCCGTGAAGCCCGAGCAGGGCTTCGTGTGGCAGGAGGCGGGCGAGTTCGAGGCGGACGCGGCGGGCTCGACGGTGGAGCGCCACAAGAAGGCGCAGCTCGACCGGCTGGACATCAACGTGCAGATCGACGACTCGTACCTGGTGGAGGCGGGCGACCGGCAGAAGCGCTGGCAGTGCCGCATGTGCGAGAAGTCCTACACGTCCAAGTACAACCTGGTGACGCACATCCTGGGCCACAACGGCATCAAGCCGCACTCGTGCCCGCACTGCAGCAAGCTCTTCAAGCAGCCCAGCCACCTGCAGACGCACCTGCTGACGCACCAGGGCACCCGGCCCCACAAGTGCCAGGTGTGCCAGAAGGCCTTCACGCAGACCAGCCACCTCAAGCGCCACATGCTGCTGCACTCGGAGGTCAAGCCCTACAGCTGCCACTTCTGCGGCCGCGGCTTCGCCTACCCCAGCGAGCTCAAGGCACACGAGGTGAAGCATGAGAGCGGCCGCTGCCACGTCTGCGTCGAGTGCGGCCTGGACTTCTCCACGCTGACGCAGCTCAAGCGCCACCTGGCCTCCCACCAGGGCCCCACCCTGTACCAGTGCCTCGAGTGCGACAAGTCCTTCCACTACCGCAGCCAGCTGCAGAACCACATGCTCAAGCACCAGAACGTGCGGCCCTTCGTGTGCACGGAGTGCGGCATGGAGTTCAGCCAGATCCACCACCTCAAGCAGCACTCCCTCACCCACAAGGTAGGGCAGGGGCTGGCGGGGTGGGGAGGGGCGGGGGGGGGGGAACTAGCCGCCTGCCCTCCTGGGGTGGGGAGGGGCTGAGGAGGGGGGAACCTAGCTGCCTGCCCTCCTGGGGTGGGGAGGGGCTGGGGGGAACTAGCCGCCTGCCCTCCTGGGACTGTGGGGAAGGGGACACATAGCCACCCGCCCTCCTGAGGCTGCAGGGGAGGTGGGGAGTGGGGGGAACCTAGCCACCAGCCCTCCTGGGGTGGGGAGGGGATGGGGAGGGGGGAACCTAGCTGCCTGCCGTCTAGACTGTGGGGACGGGTAACCTAGCCCCTCTGCCCTCGCCCTCCCAGGGGCTGCCCTGGTGCCTCTGCCCCTTCCCCCCCACATCCTCCCCAGCGCCTCTCCCTCCCTCAGGGGCCTGGCCCCAGGCCTGAGGCTCCTTCCTCTCCTCCTACAGGCCTTTCATCCAGTGCTCCCCAAAGTTTTGCTCCAGACCCTTTAGGGAGCAATGGAGATGGGACGCAGGTGAACCTGTCTTACGTTTATAGTTACATATTCATTCAGAGCCATATTAGGGAAAAAAAAAAAAAGACAATCGAAATTCAGGGGGTGTTTTTTAACAGTGAAATTTAATTTTTTGAAGTTTTTGAATGAAATGTTGGAGGAACCCCGGCAGGCCCCGGGGAACCCAGTTGGAGAATCACTGAAGCATTCTGCCGTCCGGGAGCGTGGAGGTCGGGAGGCCACAGGGCGGTGTACAAGACGGTCAGAAGTAGAAAAGGTTTCCTTTGCTCCTCGCAATTATAAAACTGTATCAAAAGCTGTGGTTTCCCTTTAGGAAAAAGCTTAAATATATTTCATTTTGAGAGGGAACAGATAGAACGAAAAATATCTGTTATGGAAAAGGACATGCACCAGGCAGAGCAGTTTGCAGGGATGGACGATGGAGCACACTGTCCTTGTCCACTGTGTCCCCGAGACATCACTCTGAGCCACTGTCCCCCACCGTCCTCTCCCTCCCCGCCTTTCAGCCACTGTCGCCCTCTCCCAGAGGCCCTTCTGTCCAGGCTGATGGAACGAGGCCTCTTGGGTCCCGCAGCCTCGCGCGGCACTCAGCCTGCCCCGTCGTTTCCACCCCAGGTCCACCCAACTGCCTGTTTCACAGCTCAGTGCACGAGAGCTCCCTCATTCCATAATGGCAGCCGTAGGGCCACTCGGGGTCCGGCCTGCGTCCTCCCCTCTCACAGTGGGCGCGGCAGCGAGCTGAGGGAGGACCATAGCCTGCCGGCCCGAGAATCCCTTCTTCCCCGCCCTGGGAACGTCTTTTACTAGAGCAGAGATGACTCGTAGCTTTTGGCCGCTGCTCCCCAGTCAGCCGGTGTCGCCGCCCAGAGTGTGATGTTAAGAAGGATTCGGAAGCTGAGTCCAGGCTCAGCCATAAAAGCGGACCATGTGTTGAGTGAAACCAGACGACTGACCGACCTCGTGTCTGCAGGGGGGAGGGTGGGAGCCGTAAGCACACGGGCCCTCTCTGTGCCATTTTCCCCCTCTGCTAAAAAGCCCCGCAAGTCTGCAGAGTGTTAGAAGAGAAAAAATACCAGGAAGGAAAACCAAGAACAAAAATCAGAGGCCGGCAAAATGGAAAACATCCCTATTATCATCGGCCTGAATTTGCACAGCGCGTGCATCCTGTGTGCACTTAGGGAGTCAGTGCCCCGAGGCAGAGCCCCCTGGTGGTCAGACACACCTTCCATGTGTCCCCGAGCGCAGACAGGCGGCACACAGCCCGTCTGCTGAAGGAGATAGATAGACACAGGCGCTGCCGCCTTGGAATACGAAACTCGTCCCACACAAGTGGTCAGGACAGGACCTGCGAGCACACACGCGTGCCCCATAGCGGGGTCTACCACGTGACTGGCTCAGCAAAGAGATCAGGTCCCAACGTTTGACCTGACTTTATTCCCCCGACAACACATCGGGCCCTCTGTGCCCACAACACCCTGTCCCTCTCTGGGGTCCCCTCCAGACCATGCACGAGCCTGTTACAGTCAAACCAGACCATGCCCCTGGAATCATTGTCTCCCGGGGCCAAGTGTCCCAAACTCCTTCAATGATAAGAATCATCTGAGTGACCTGTTGAGACTGAAAATTCTTGGGCCCGCTGGCCTGGCACCTCCGCGGAGGGATCTCCTAAGGGGCTGTGTGGGCAACAAGGTGGTTGGTTCTTATCACCAAGGAAGCTTGGAAAACTCTCAAGGGCTCAAGTGGATGGGCTCCAGAAGTTTGAGAACTCATATATGTGGATCAAAGTGTCATTCTTCTTTTTTTTTTAAGATTTTATTTATTTGACAGACATAGCAAGAGAGGGAACACAAGAAGGGGGAGTGGGAGAGGGAGAAGCAGGCTTCCCACCAAGCAGGGAGCCGGATGCAGGGCTCAATCCCAGGACCCTGGGATCATGACCCGAGTTGAAGGCAGAGGCTTAACGGCTGAGCCACCCAGGCGCCCCTAAAGTGTCATTTTTCCCCTGAGTGTCCATACTTTCAACCAGAGTCTCAAAGGGGGTCTGTGAACCGGAAGGACCGCTGAGACACAACACTGAGGGGAAAAACATGTACGTGTGCCCTTGACCTGAGGACAGTCCACCAGGCTGCGGCTGTCTTCTCGACCACAGATCCCAGGTGCCTGGCGTGATGCTGGCTTGTAGCAGGTGCCCAGTAGATGGTTCCTGGGTGAAAGAATGAGTGAACGAATGAACACATTTGCTTTGGGGCAGACGTAGAGGTACACCTGCCAAGGTGGGCAGGAGATGGCAGGGGTGTGGGTAGGAACTGGAAGGCTTCCTGGAGTCGGTGGCCATCCTGGCATTCTCCCAGTGGCTTTCCATGAGTGGTACCCATTCATGACACCCCCAGGAAGTGGCATTCTGGAAGTTGTGCATGCACTCAGACACGTGTCCCCCCCAACACACACACACGCTTCCAGAGGCTGTACCCATCGTGTGGCCTGACCATCACCCCTCTACCCCCACCAGGGCGTGAAGGAGTTCAAGTGTGAGGTGTGTGGCCGAGAGTTCACCCTGCAGGCAAACATGAAGCGACACATGCTGATCCACACCAGCGTCCGGCCCTACCAGTGCCACATCTGCTTCAAGACCTTCGTGCAGAAGCAGACCCTCAAGACCCACATGATTGTACACTCGCCTGTGAAGCCATTCAAATGCAAGGTACGGGGCTGTCCGGGTCCCCGGGCTGGACGTCCCCACGGGCGGCCCCAGGTCAGCGTGACCGTGGCAGCTAGGACCTAGCGAGGGGAGCCCAGTTTGGGGTGAAAATGCCTGGGCTCAGTTGGGGTGGGGGGTCGCTGTGGGCCATAGTGTTCGGAGCCTACACGCTGTTGAGGTTGTATTTTTTGGAAGGTCGGGAGGGAGTAAAGGTCCCTGCACAGCCAAAGGGGAGAGGCCCAGGCATGGGACTCAGTGTGGTGGGAGAGCCCAGCCCTGAGTTTCTGGTACCTCCGGCTGGGGGATAGTGGAGCACTGAGGCTCCCGAGCCTCTGGGGTTGGTCACCTAGGAAAGGACAGAGTGAGCGCTGTCCGTAGGGAATGTCATTTGAGCCCCTGCAGGGAGGTGGGAGTGGGCTGGCGGGCGGGGGAGGGCGGGGCGGGCTCCCCCAGGGCTCCTGATGCCGAGTGGGCGTGTTGCAGGTGTGTGGGAAGTCCTTCAACCGCATGTACAACCTGCTGGGCCACATGCACCTGCACGCGGGCAGCAAGCCCTTCAAGTGCCCCTACTGCTCCAGCAAGTTTAACCTCAAGGGCAACCTGAGCCGGCACATGAAGGTCAAGCATGGTGTCATGGACATCGGCCTGGACAGCCAAGGTGGGTGGGCATCGCACAGTGAGCGGCGCCAGAGCGGCCCTATTACGGCTCACTCAGGAGCCTCCTGTCCACTCAGGGTCGGGGGGAGGCTGGCCAGGCCTGAGAGTGCACTGGGCGGGACTGTGGGCTGGGGGGGAAGCGCCCTGGAAGGTGGTCCTGGTGCTGACGATCGGGCATGTATGTATTCTTCAGAGGACTTCAGCGGGCTCACGTAAACTATGATAAATAAAAATCCTAACTACTATCGATCAAGTGCTGACTGTGTGCCAGGCCTTTATTAACTCACGGGCTCCTGACGGGGAGGTCGGCTCTGCCTATCATCCCCATCTTACAGATGCGGAAACTGAAGGGACAGAGAAGTTAGGTAACTCAGGGAGGATCTCAACACCTGGGCGTGGGGGGAGGACAGACACTTGTGTGACTGTGACAGTGACATTTAAAAGAAATGCTTGGCTGGGAAAGGAAGTAACAAAAGGTAAAAGGGCAGCCGGGGAGAGGAGGGAAGCCGGGTGAGGTCCCAAGCCCAACTATACTATGGGAAGGTCTGTAGACAGCCCCAGGAGAGCTCTGAGCTTCCCAGCGGCCAAGGCAAAAAGTGTAATGCAGTCCATCACACTCTTCATGGTGCTTGCCAAAGACGGTGTAGGCCACACACTCAGAGGAGGAGCCTCACCTCTGCAGTTGGTAGGCGTTTCATAGGCTGCTGTTGTGACATCCCTAAGTGTGAGTGACAGCCTGTGCCGTCCACGCTCATCAGTCGTGGAAGAACATTAGTTTCTCTGGCCTTATTGAGGGGAGGAAGGACTTTAGAGATTCTACTGGAAGAAAGCTGATGGCCCCTCAGAAAGGCTCCCTGTGCAGTTTGGAGCTAGCTGACTGGCACGCCTTCTCAAACCAAGTAGCAGGGAACAACATGGGTGAGTTGACCTGCCTGGATGGCATTACTCTCTGGCAGTCAATCAGAGGGTTGGGGATGGCTGCAGGCACCCTGACTTGGTTTTGCGGCAGCTAACCAGGGAAAGGCCTGGGTTTTCTGGCAGAAACAGGTGTCCTCGGTTTTCTCTTCTTGTGAGCAAGGCTGCAACCCCATTAGCTGCACAGATGTGCTCTCTGCAGCCCCTCCCAACTCAAAATGTGGTGTGAGGACGGGATGTTGCTGGAACTGCAGACTCAGCCCTCCCCCACACCTGCTGAATTAGAACCTGCATTTCAAAAAAGATCCCAGGGCGATCTGTAGAGTTTTAGAGGCCCGAATTTTGGTTTGCATTGGAATCACAAATGGCAGGACTTCACACCCCCACCCACACCCCCCCCCAGACCGTCTGAATCTGTAGGTCTGTCTGAATCTGTAGGTCTGCGGTAGGGTTGCAGAATTTACATTTCCAGCAAGTCCTCAGGGGATACCAAAGTTGCCAATCAGGGACCTCACTTTGAGAACCTTTGATCTGGACTCTAAAGGTCTGATTCTCAAGCACCTGGGGAATTTTTTTTAATGCTGACGCCCAAGTCTCAACCCCAGAGAGTCAGATGTGATTGATCTGACATATGGCCTGGGATCAGCACTTTAAAGCACTTTAGATAATTCTGTGTGCACCAGGGTTTGACAAGCCACAGTCTAGCAGACCCGCCGTGTAGCTAACCCACCGGGAGGGACGGGAGCAGAGCTTGTCCTTTTGAAACAGCTGTCCCTGCACACCTTTCTCCCAGGGCTGGTGAAGGCACATGCTCTTTCTGTCTGAGGTCAGTAACCAGGGGTGCACAGGACGGCTTTCTTCCTGATGGCACCAGATAACAGACAGTAAAGGAGTGATTGGCACTGGAATGGCTGGGGCCCAAGCCAACCTGCCTCTCACGTATAACCTTGGTCTGCAAAGCTCAGGCTTCACACTTATGCAGGAGGAAGGCAGTGTACATTCTAGATGGAACCATCTAATAAACTAGAACTGTAATTTGGGAGGTGGATCAATATCCTTGTAAAAACTGGTACGCCGTTAGCTTGTTTTTAATGTTTAATCAACTGTATCATATGAAGGTATGGCACTAGGATTTGAGGAAGACACAGCCTAGTGTCTTTAAGATTTGGAACAGCTGACCTTGTTTTATAAAGTCAGGAAGACTCACAATGTGTCAGATGCTTTGGGCATGCATAATAAACCCTGCCACACTCGGACTGACTTAAACAATAATGAAATAGATTCACAAAGGACTTGAAATCCAGGCCATCTTCAGAGTTGGCTGATTGAGCCCCTCAACAATGACAGCAGGATGAGGCTCCCTCCCTCTGTTCACAGCATTAGCTCTGATTTTCCTCATGGTTACAAGATGGCTGCCATTGCTCCTCAGGGTGGTGTGCTTCCTTGTGCATGACCAGTGGGAGTAAGAGCCTCCTCCCTTTACTCTATGAAATGGATGAGAATTGTGTAAATTCAAAGAATTCATCTCTCCTCATGATTCACTGGCCTGAATCCATTCCTGACCCACTCGTTGGCAAGGGTTAGAATAGCCCTTAGACCACTGGTTCTCAAATGGGGATGAGCTTGCCCCCTGGGGACATTTGGCCAAGTGTAGAGACATTTTTGATTGTTGTACTTGATGCTACTGGCATTTGGCTGGTAGAGACCAGGGAATCTGCTAACCATCCTACCATGCACATCCTACGGCTCCCCCCGCAGCAAAGAATTATGGCCCAAAATGTTAATAGTGCCAAAACCTTGCCATAGATTTCTTAGGGCCGCCCCTTTGACCAGGGTCTTTTTGTCCCCAAAACACATCACTTGTCCTAGGTGCACTGGGGTTTAGCCACAGTCCTTGCCAGCCAGCTTCCCAGGGTCCCCAGATCATACCCTGGGCTTCCCTTCCTCCGTCTGATGGAAGGCAGCCCTGGGCCGCCTCTGCGGAGCTTTCCATCTGGCTTTTGTTCTGACGCTAAGAACTTTATAGTAAGATTTCAAATTGATAAAATTACAAGAGGCCTCTTCGAGTTTTTGCCTTGTGCATCCCTGTTGACCTACCTTGGGTATTTGTCCTTGAAGAGCAAGGCCCAAGGAGACCACTGGGCACAGCTGGTTGGAAGCACTAAGGCTGGCAGGAAGCCAGAGTTAGAAAGGGCTCCCTCCTGCCATTGGAGGCAGAGCTGCATAGTGGATCAAAACAACAGCCCTTGCTGGGTGCCCTTTGGCAAGATGATTAACCTCTCTGAACTTCTTTTTGACCTCCTCCATGGGATTGCTCTGAGTGTTCAGGAGATGAGGTATGGAAAGTTCCAGGCATGCAGTAGGTGCTACATGAATGGTGGGGCAGAAACACGACGTAGAGCAGCAGGCGTTCATGTGGCCAAGGGGACCAGTGGAAAACACCGCAGAGGATGCATAGGGGGGCAAACAAGAGTTCAAGGCCAGGCCTGCACTGTTCCCCTCCCCCACGCCACCCCCCCAACACACACACACACATAGCTTTAGCACTCAGGTCTAGTGACCGATCTGAGAAGCCAAAGGAGTCTGGGTCTTCCCAGCACAGGAAGGGAGGCCTCAGAGAATCCTCTAGAAGCCATGACTAGGAAGTCCTTTCGTGACAAAGGCCCACTGCTTCTGTGTAGAGGCTCTTTCCAGGAGGCAGCCTCCGGGCCTAACCGTGCCCCTCTCTTGCAGACCCCATGATGGAGCTCACAGGCACTGACCCCTCCGAGCTCGACAGCCAGCAGGAGATGGAGGACTTCGAGAATGCCTACGCCTACGCCGGTGTGGATAGCAGCGCCGAGGCCAGCGTCCTCACCGAGCAGGCCATGAAGGAGATGGCCTACTACAACGTGCTATAGCACAAGCCGGGCCACCCAGAGGGGGCGGGGAGGGGTCGGGGACGTGGGGGGAGACCCACGGGCCGCCCCTCCCGCGGCAGAGAAGCTACTGCCCCACTGCCCTGAGCCCTCCTCCCCTCCCACCGAGTCGTTTGCACCACTAGGGACTTGTAGACCAAATGGAGACTGTTCTGGCCTCAGCTGTGAACCGGGCACAGGCCCCAGGCATCTGGGGAAGGAAGGAGAACACAGGGGGCCCAGCCCCCGGTCGCCCTGGCCTGCTGCTGTAGGAGGGTAGGAGAAATGCGGGGGGCCGGGGGGCGGGGCGTATCTGGGGC